>JAJTJO010000060.1:412045-831394 GCA_024550625.1 Dendroctonus valens
GGGTGAGATAATTCATATTGGTGCGTAACGGGGAAAGCAAAATAGGTATTTGTAGTGTCTGAGTCCGAATCCAAGGGAGTTGTTAGCAAGGGGTACAGGGGGTGGGGGAGTGAAAAAATACGAACATTTCGCATTTAGTCAGAAAAACATGGTGCGAAAAATTCGGAAATTTTCTACCAACTTTCACGTTCCGCATATAAGAGCGAACGTTTCTCTAAGCTATTGGGAAAACCTTAGCTTTTTACTAATTTCCTTTGAGAGAAATAATTGTTGAACATGTTCTGCACCTGTCCCCCTAACAGCAGAAAGAGCGCAACTTACATTCAAGCAACGCGGCAAAAATTCTACAGACTTTTTAAATCGATTACTTTTCTTCGCATAAATAGACTAATGTTCTCTATGACGTCTAGCATATTTTTTGTTAATTAGTACTAATTCTCAATCAATTCTGCCAATTCCGATATGACAAAACTGCAAGATTCACAACCGGGATTGAAAATTTGAACACAAATGCCATAAACGCTTCATCACGAAAATACTCCCATTTATAGATCAGAATCTTCTCTATTATAGAGAAAAATAATCTTTCATAATTATTTGGTTTTACTATAATGATTTTTACAAGTAAGACCTCAAAAATGGGGTGGAACAGAAGCAAATTTTCATCCCGCATATTGAAATCATAGCAAATTTCCAGACACCTGCCACAAAACGCGTATTTTTCGATATATAGAGCAAGTGTCCTCTATCCATTCTCTCATATCCTGTCGGCCGGAGACTTGCATTGGTTGTTAAACATTCGCGTTTTTTTTTGGGAAATCAGTCGCACTCCTTATAGAGAAAAATCTGAAAACAGTAGAAAATTTAAGCAATTTAGCTTAACGTACAAATTTACTCCTCAAAACCGCCAGATTTGAAAAAATTGCACTAAACTACTCGCGACGCAGTTATTGACGCTTACTCAATGGCAACATTTTCCTCAATTCTTTCCCTGCTTCCTTTCAGCTGATCACTCGGCTTGACGCTCTAACTGGTACCAGTTAGAGCGTCAAGCCGAGTGATCAGCTGAAAGGAACCAGGGAAAGAATTGGGAAAATGTTGCATTGAGTAAGCGTCAATAACTGCGTCGCGAGTAGTTTAGTGCAATTTTTTCAAATCTGCCGGTTTTGAGGAGTAAATTTGTACGTTAAGCTAAATTTGCTTAAATTTTCTACTGTTTTCAGATTTTTCTCTATAAGGAGTGCGACTGATTTCCCAAAAAAAAACGCGAATGTTTAACAACCAATGCAAGTCTCCGGCCGACAGGATATGAGAGAATGGATAGAGGACACTTGCTCTATATATCGAAAAATACGCGTTTTGTGGCAGGTGTCTGGAAATTTGCTATGATTTCAATATGCGGGATGAAAATTTGCTTCTGTTCCACCCCATTTTTGAGGTCTTACTTGTAAAAATCATTATAGTAAAACCAAATAATTATGAAAGATTATTTTTCTCTATAATAGAGAAGATTCTGATCTATAAATGGGAGTATTTTCGGTGATGAAGCGTTTATGGCATTTGTGTTCAAATTTTCAATCCCGGTTGTGAATCTTGCAGTTTTGTCATATCGGAATTGGCAGAATTGATTAGAATTAGTACTAATTAACAAAAAATATGCTAGACGTCATAGAGAACATTAGTCTATTTATGCGAAGAAAAGTAATCGATTTGAAAAAGTCTGTAGAATTTTTGCCGCGTTGCTTGAATGTAAGTTGCGCTCTTTATGCTGTTAGGGGGACAGGTGCAGAACATGTTCAACAATTATTTCTCTCAAAGGAAATTAGTAAAAAGCTAAGGTTTTCCCAATAGCATAGAGAAACGTTCGCTCTTATATGCGGAACGTGAAAGTTGGTAGAAAATTTCCGAATTTTTCGCACCATGTTTTTCTGACTAAATGCGAATGTTCGTTTTTTCACTCCCCCACCCCCTGTACCCCTTGCTAACAACTCCCTTGGATTCGGACTCAGACACTACAAATACCTATTTTGCTTTCCCCGTTACGCACCAATATGAATTATCTCACCCGAATCTCACTTTCAAACCAAAGAAGGCTGCTTTCCAATTTTTTTTACTTTAAAACAAACATATAAAGAAAACCTGTGACAAAGTTTCATCGAAATCCAGGGCGAGTTTGATTTTTCAGAGACTTTCGAACGTGACGCAGAAAATTTCGATATTGGACCTTGCATTAGCTAATTGAAAAAAATGTTCACGTTGAAACCAAAGCAGCTAATGAACTGGAATTTTTACCAACTCAAAAAAACACTTGAGCTAATGGTCAGACAGAGTTTTTTTCAGATTTAGTCCCATTTTGCTTTTTCTATTGCTTCTCAAACATGACCCTAAGCTGAAGCGCTCAGAAACTCTTACAGGGTCCTATTCAAAAAAGTCTCACTTTCAAACCCAGTTAACCTGCCTGGTGTAATTTTGTCACTATAGAAGCAATATATTAGGGAAAGCTCAGACAAAGTTTCACTCGATTTTAGTGGGATTCTGATTTTTAAGAGGCTCGCGAATGCGACGCAGAAATAAGCGATTTCGGACACTAGCAGTAGCCAATCGAAAAATAATTTCATTTTGAAACCAAGGCTGCTAATGAACTGAAATTGCAATCAAGCCGGAAGAGCATTTCAGCTGATGCTCAGACAGGGATTTTGTGAAATTTAGGCGGATTTTTATTTCTCTAGAACTGCTCAAACATGACCCTAAGAGGAATCAGTCACAAACATATACATGGTCTGATTGAAAGAATCTCACTTTCAAACCAAAATAGGCTGCTACCCAAAATTTTTCCACTTAAAAACAAACACATAAAGAAAAGCTGTGACAAAGTTTCATTGAAATCCAGGGCGAGTTTGATTTTTCAGAGACTTTCGAACGTGGCGCAGAAAATTTCGATATTGGACCTTGCATTAGCTAATTGAAAAAATGTTCACGTTGAAACCAAAGCAGCTAATGAACTGGAATTTTTACCAAGTCAAAAAAACACTTGAGCTAATGGTCAGACGGAGTTTTTTTCAGATTTAGTCCGATTTTGATTTTTCTATGGCTTCTCAAACATGATCCTAAGCTGAAGCACTCAGAAACTCTTACAGGGTCCTATTCAAAAAAGTCTCACTTTCAAACCCAATTAACCTGCCTAGTGTAATTTTGTCACTATAGAAGCAATATATTAGGGAAATCTCAGACAAAGTTTCACTCGATTTTAGTGCGCTTCTGATTTTTAAGAGGCTCGCGAATGCAACGCAGAATATAAGCGATTTCGGACACTAGCAGTAGCCAATCGAAAAATAATTTGATTTTGAAACCAAGGCTGCAAATGAACTGAAATTGCAATTAAGCCGAAAGAGCATTTCAGCTGATGCTCAGACAGGGATTTTGTGAAATTTAGGCGGATTTTTATTTCTCTAGAACTACTCAAACATGACCCTAAGAGGAATCAGTCACAAACATATACATGATCAGGTTGAAAAGATCTCACTTTCAAACCAAAGAAGGCTGCTACCCAAACTTTTTTCACTTTGAAACAAGAATATAAAGAAAAGCTGTGACAAAGTTTCATCGAAATCCAGGGCGAGTTTGATTTTTCAGAGGCTTTCGAACGTGGCGCAGAAAATTTCGATATTGGACCTTGCATTAGCTAATTGAAGAAATGTTCACGTTGAAACTAAAGCAGCTAATGAACTGGAATTTTTACCAAGTCAAAAAAACACTTGATTTAATGGTCAGACGGAGTTTTTTTTCAGATTTAGTCCGATTTTGATTCTTCTATGGCTTCTCAAACATGATCCTAAGCTAAAGCGCTCAGAAATTCTAGCAGGGTCCTATTCAAAAAAGTCTCACTTTCAAACCCAATTAACCTGCCTAGTGGAATTGTGTCACTATAGAAGCAATATATTAGGGAAACCTCAGACAAAGTTTCATTCGATTTTAGTGCGCTTCTGATTTTTAAGAGGCTCGCGAATGCGACGCAGAATATAAGCGATTTCGGGACACTAGCAGTAGCCAATCGAAAAATATTTCATTTTGAAACCAAGTCTAGCTAATGAACTGAATTGCAATCAAGCCGGAAAGAGCTATTTCAGCTGATGCTCAGATCAGGGAATTTTGTTGAAATTTAGGCGGATTTTTATTTCTATAGAACTGCATCCCAACATGACCTAAGAGGAATCAGTCACAAGCATATAACATTGTCTGAGTGAAAGAAAAATCTACTTTCAAACACAAATGAAGGCTGCCTACCCCAAAATTTTCCACTTTAAAACAAACAACATAAAGAAAACAGCTGAGACAAGTTTCATGAAATCCAGGGACGAGTTTGATTTGTTCAGAGACTTGCGAACGTGGACGCAGAAAATTTGCGATATTGCACCTTGCATTAGCTATTGAAAAAATGTTCACAGTTGAAACCAAAGCCAGCTAATGAACTGGAATTTTTACCAAGTCAAAAAAACACTTGAGCTAATGGTCAGACGGAGTTTTTTTCAGATTTAGTCCGATTTTTATTTTTTTATGGCTTCTCAAACATGACCCTAAGCTGAAGCACTCAGACACTCTTACAGGGCCCTATTCAAAAAAATCTCACTCTCAAACGAAAAAAAATAGCGACTTGAAATTTTAACACAAGTACAGGCAACATTTGACGAAAAACTCATACTAAATCTGACCAAAATCCAGTGCGAGTCTGATTTTTAAAAAACTCTCAAGCATGGCTCTAAAAGGAAGCATAAAAAATGCTATTTGCAAACTAAAACAGCTAAATAAAATTTTAAAACAATGACAATAACACTCAATTGCAAGAAGCAAATAAAGTGCAACTCAAAAACACTCAACGTCGATCAAGCAGTGACTCACCATGATTTTTCGACGAAAAGTGCCTTGCACCTTGAGAAAAATAGACCAACTTTTCGGGCCTTTTTCGGTAAATTTAATAAAAATATATGAGTTAATTATTAATACTCACCTTCTAAAGTATTAACGAATTCTACGCAACTCTCACCAACACCAAACAAACATGTTTATGCAATAGTGTAAAAGCATGATAAAATACAGCATAATTTGCTAAAATTGTAGATAATAACACCGATGAATAATCATTAGAATGAAATATACAGGAACTGTGACCAGGGGACAATTGAAAGTAATTTTATACAAAATTGAAGGTTTTTATCAGTTTGATTAAATGAAGCCCACTCAGAAGGATTATCAGCGTTTATTGAAAATACTTATTTCATCAAACGCACTCTGCTACCCTTTTCTGGCTTTGCTGATGCTCGCATGAATTTCTATGCAACTTTTTCCTGTGTCATGCTCAATTTCGATCTTGAACTCCGAACTTCCTGCAGCCATCCCGATTTGGTTCTTGTACTTCAACAGGCTGAATTTGTTTTCAGTGCCGCTGCAGATTTTCCTCTAAAAAACCGAACTTTGGGCAAAGTTTTGCAGCTTTTTCAGAACTTACCGCCTTAACTGGGCATTTGGTCGGTATGCCCATCACATCCAGCCCTTCAGCCAAGTTGGGGGTATTTTTCAGCAGGTCTGAAAGTTCGCACAAGTTTATGTCGCCCTCGATCAAAGGAAGTGGCGCTTTTTTCGCTTGGTACTTTCCCTGCAAAGGAAATCGCAGTATTTTCCTACTGTAGTGGTTTATCGGGTAAAACCTTGGCAGTTGTAAAGTCTTTGGTGATTTCCACACATCCGCTTCCATATACGTTGCACTCCTTGTCTAAGACCACGTTAAAGTCCTTCTCTGGTAGCTTGATGATGCTGTCATCCACGCAATTTTGGTACTTGACCAGCTTAATGGAGTAGCCGTTCTGTAAACCCGAATTTGATGAACTGAGAAAGTGCTGCAGGGTGGTGGACTTACACAGGCACAGCTAAGGCGCAAATAGCAAAGAAAAGGGAGCACCCAAACCAAATTCATGTGCGCTATTTAGCTGGTAATGAGATGCTTCTGGCAAAAAATGGGGTTTTATAAATTAATGACTCGACCCGGATTTGCATGATTTTTTGATAAAATCCCAGCTGGAAATGGGTTTTTAATGAGGCCTAACAGGCTCGGATGGGCAGCCACAACAAAGGCTATTAGTTGGATAGTGATCGGGAATTTTCTTCTATGGGAATTTACAGGAAATTGCCCGCCAGGCAATTAAAGTCAGGAGTTTTTAATTCTTTTTTTCCAGTTGGAGAATGGAGTTTTTATTTTCTACAATATTTTTTAAATTTAAACCCGGTTATTTCCAAAATTGTATCAGTGTATTTAAACATTTTTTTTACATCAGTGATCATTTATATCAATTTTTATTGGTGTTCTTGGCGAAAAACCGCCAAGTAAATTAAAATCGTTACACAGTTTCGGATTTTTAGCGGCAGCCACGCCCCATTTCTCGCTCAATTGCCGCTGGGTATCCGTGGACGCGTAGCAGTAGTCGGGGGTTTATTGATGTTTATCACGCTGACGTTTGTTATAACCTCAATGTTCCCACTAAACACAATGTTTTGATAAAACCGTTTACAATTTAGGACTGATTATTAATTAAGGGGCGAACAATGGGCCCGAGCAAGACACAGTACGCGCTGATCTACAACGAGTACGAGTACAGGCCGAATTGGCGCGTATCGTTCACAAAGGTGATTGTGCTGGTGATGTGTTTTCCCCTGCTCGCTTTCCTGTTTTGTATCATCTACTCTGTGATTTTTAACTTTGAAAATGCCACGTACACGCACTGCCAAGTCTACAATGCGCTGCCGTCGATATCGGCCGCGATAGGTAACTTTTCGCCCCAAAGGGAGATCTGGCAGACTGCCATGACTCTGCAGCTGTTCCCCAGGATTCTGGTGGCGAGAGAATACTTGAACCATCACCACAAGATGCTGCACTCGAAGAACATGTGGATGGGCTATTTCGCCTTTATCCTGAACATTGTGGAGAATATTTCCTTGATAACTTTGTCGTTTTTTTACTTCCTCAAAGTTTTATGGTAAGGGAACGAAAGTGCGCCCCGACCTGGGGTTAATCAGGCCGCTTTTTCAGCTGTACATGAAAAGGCCTTTGTCACGTTCATTTTGGTGTCGGAAATCTACATGCTGCTGATCTGTATTGTGCAGAGCAGATATAAACGCCCCCTCAGGCTTAGTTTGCTCTGGAAGAAGCGCTGTATGATCGCCAATGTTGTCTTCATTTCCCTGGCGGTGTATTTTTTTATGCGGCACAATTCGATGTGTGAACCTTATGGTAAGTTCTTCATTTTTTTCCATTTTTCCCAAGAGTTGCTGCTGAAAATTGTCTCTTTAAGTGTACTCGATGTTTGCTGTCTCAGAATACATTGTGGTGCTCTCCAACATCGCGTTCCATTTCACTGCTTATTTGGACTTTCACGAGAAAGACCTGGTTATCTTCAAGCATGGTTTCGCCGTCACCGACAGATAATATTTGGTCATTTAGCTAGTATTTTAATTTATTTCCAATTTTCCCGTGTGAAAAATCTACCTCAAATCCTGGCTGTGCAAGCAAGTAGTTGTCAGCAATTTTCCACAGACGAATTATTTGCGTTGGGGCGGATTTTTCACATCTGGCAAGCCATTTGAATGTACGTTGTTTTATGTCGAGACCAACCGTCTTCCCGATTCATTCCAAAATCGCCACTCTTGATTCAGTTTTTGCATCAATCACAGGGTATTAGATTGTTTTTTGTGAACTTTGAACACCTGCAAGATTTGGTTTCTGTTAGTTTCTATGTGGAATGTGATACAAATGTAATATTTAACTCCTTACGTGTAATACAGGGTGTCTGAAAAATGTATGGAGAAAAATCCCTCCTGATCTGTTTAATTCAAAAGTGTGCGATTGCCAACTAATTGCGGTAGGATTTTGTATAGGCGTTTTGCAGACACCCTGCATAATAGCAATCCTGTACAGAGCGGCCACCGCAAAATATTTGGAGCCTTAATTCGGATGGGTTTCATTCGACATCCATGTAAAATGCAAACGAAATGTATGTGTAAGCACTGACCGACGAGGCTCGAAAATAGACAAAGTGGGGAAGTATCTACAGGGTGTCCGGAAATTACTGTGCAATACCCCAACTGGGCCTTCTTAGTTTCACAGTTTAAGGCTCGATATTTCCGATAGCATTCTTCTAGGGCTTTTCGACTCAGTGGCCTTTTTTGCTCAAAATTGATAAGGGAAGAAACGAAGCCATCCCAATCTCCGATTTACTAGGTGGGCAAAAAGTTACAGTCAATTGAAGGGGAACCTACTTTAACTCTACTAACTAAAACAATATCGTTTCGTATATTTTCCTGACTGTACTTTAATTCATTCCAATGTATTCCTGGGTTTCAGTCAATTTTATTGTTTATTATTTAAAATGTTACAAATACGTTTCGGTGTCTTTCTCCACCATCATCAGTTTGTCTAAAATATACATTTTTACATTTATTATCAATTTAAATAAAAAAACTTTCACAAAATTCACATATTAAAATACAAATCACACACATATTAAAAAGTACAATTAGGGACATTGGTTTTCAGGTGATGAGTCGGGATAAATTCAAGTTTATCTAAAATATACATTTTTACATTTATTATCAATTTAAATAAAAAAACTTTCACAAAATTCACATATTAAAATACAAATCACACACATATTAAAAAGTACAATTAGGGACATTGGTTTTCAGGTGATGAATCGGGATAAATTCAAGTTTATCCCGATTCATCACCTGAAAACCAATGTTCCTAATTGTACTTTTTAATATGTGTGTGATTTGTATTTTAATATGTGAATTTTGTGAAAGTTTTTTTATTTAAATTGATAATAAATGTAAAAATGTATATTTTAGACAAACTGATGATGGTGGAGAAAGACACCGAAACGTATTTGTAAACCCAGGAATATATTGGAGTATCTAAAACAATGTTGCAAAAACCAACTTAACTGAGCACTTGAGCGCCCAGGGTTATTTAAAAAAATTTCGCATTTTTGTCTCCGCTAAGGTATTTCAAGCTAATTTTTCGACACCCTGTAAATGTTTTTGTATATTTTGCACTGTACATAATCTATCTCTGCACTTCTCTATAACTGTTCAACGGATGGAGTTTTGGTGGTAAACTTTTATTGTAACTACTTAATAATTATTAATAATCTCCTCAGGCGAATTTAGCTTTTTTAGCCGGGTTATTGAGGATAATTAAGCGGAAAGCGGTGCTTTCATCCAAGGAAAAGCCGATGTGAAGGGATTTTTCGATGCTCTCAAGACTGACGAATTTAACCGATTTTAGCCCGCAGGTTTTCTGCCATTCTTCCCTATTGGGATTTTAATCGGTTTGCAAACAAAATTATAATCCTATTTACCGGCGGCATTCACCTTAAAAAAAAGTCCTAACCGTTTCCATAAATTTCCCGTTCTTATCGATGTTATTTACAAATATCTGGTTTATTTTGAATTTTTTCAAACCCACCTGTATGTTATGCAATTGTTACTCGACGGTATTAATAATGTGATTAAGTTGTTTTTTGTTAAGTTTTGACTTTGTGCTCTAAAAAAAGCCTGCAGGTCCATATCAAAGGGCGCAACGACCGTTACTTAACACATACGCTGCATATAACGCCTCTGAAACGCCCATTGTTTGTAGGCGACAAACATTAAATACATATTTTATTAGCCATAAAGCTGATCAATAAACGGCGATTATTTGTCATGTTTTTGTTTTCCAGAAAAAAACTCCAATCAAAGTTTCATGAGTGATGAAAGAGCATGCATTCTGGCGCCGTTTGGTGAAACCCACTGAATTCTTGCTAGAGAAAGTAATTGGCTACTTTGCTTGAAGATCAGTGGCCTACTCTGCCCACATTTCCCCGACACTCAGTATAATTATTTCAAAATTTTATACGAACTCACGGCTTCGCTAGTACACAATGGTTGCACAGAGGGCGCACGATGTAGCCTCCCTCAAGTTGCTCAAGAAGAAGACTAGAGTCAAGGCCCTGGTTGCCATAATGGGCGTAATCCACAAAAAAACCCTACCTGATTCGGACAAATCCAGACTCCTAGCTAAATTTTCAAGCAGCGTGGGGCTGCTTTTGCCTAGAAAAAGGGGTCCTAATTGCTCCAGCCCTCTGGCTAAGGCATAAATTCAAGTGAAAAGAGCACCCAGTGGCAACACAGTGTAGGCGTCAACTGTCAAAGCAATACTAACCTGCTTTGTTTGGGTTCGATTTCCCTTGGTTAAATTTGAATTTACTCCAATATGTGCCAGTGAAACTGAGCAAAAATGCTGAACCAAGTGAATGTAGAAGCCCTATACTCGGCCACCTATGTCGAAAACTACCTAGACTGTGTGGAGAACTTCCCCAACGAGCTGCAGCGACTGATTTCCCGTATGCGAGAACTGGACGTCTACTATTTAGGTGAAAACAGCCCCGAAGGGGCCCCGTTTGGTGAAATTGACTGTTGTCATTTGTAGCTCGCGTGCGAGAAGTGCAGAATCAGCAGAAACACTTGAGAGAATGCACCAGCAACAGCCAGAAAGAGAAACTGTTCAAGCGGATGCAGCAGGCGTTGATTGCAGCGCAGGAACTGGGCGACGAAAAGATGAGCCTATTGCAAAGCATACAGGAGAAAATCGAAGTGAAAACCCGCGGTTTGGACCAGGATTTTAAAAATTTAGGTAAGCCTTTTTACATACAATTTTAATGCATCATGCCAAAGTACTGATGGTTTGCAGATTTCGGCAAAGAGGAGCCATCCGCGCCGGAGCCCAAGGATGTGCCGCCCCCTGTAACGCTTCCGGCCACCAACAGCACCACATCAACCTCTATTAACGTGGAGCGCCCCATTAAAAGAGCCCGCAGGACTAGAAACGAAAAAGAAAGTTTCGCCCCAGCAGAAACCAGACAGGCTGAAACTGTTGCCACTGATCACATGCTAAGAAGTCAGGCGCCTGTAGTGAGCACAAGTACAGCCAGCACCAGCCAGAAGAAAACCACCACTGGCAAGAAGAAAAAGCGCAAAACGCGAATCCAGACTCAAAGGGAGGATTCACCACCGCCAGAAGAACAAGCTATTGATCCGGACGAGCCCACTTATTGTCTGTGCGATCAGATTTCGTTTGGGGAAATGATAATGTGCGACAACGATTTGTGCCCCATAGAGTGGTTCCATTTTTCCTGTGTGACGCTAACAACGAAGCCCAAGGGAAAGTGGTACTGCCCTAAATGCAGAGGGGACAGGCCCAATGTCATGAAACCGAAAGCCCAGTTTTTACGCGAGCTGGAGAAGTACAACAAGGAGAAGGAGGAAAAAACATAATGTTGACCACGGTTTGCCAACGAATTTTTAAACTAAGTGTACTGTTGGATGGGTCGGTCCTGGCTGCAGGTGATTGCCATCGTCATTTCCTTTCAAATATATTCAGCTTGTTGCATTTTCCCACAATCTACATTATTTGCACCCAGTCAGTTCCTTCTCTAGTTTAAAATACCAAACCACCATTAATCGATTCAAATTTATAATTTCTATATATATATATATCTATACCTTTTGATATGGCAGTGTAACTTAATATAAATAGAAATCGGTGCATAAATAATAATAGAAAAATATAAAAAAAACATTAAACAAGAGCCTACCAAGAGATTAACGTGCAGTTCGCTAAAATGTAAATAAATAATTTGCTTACATAATGGCATAACAATATACAAAACACATCAGTCGCGGAACACGTGAATTTACTTGGCGGCTTTTTTCATCAATTTTACTAGTGATAAACGGACATATTCTACATGGAAAAAGACCTGCTGAGATCAATAGGCTTTCGTAATTATTCAAATTTCCTATACAGTACAGGGTGAGTGTTCCACCTTATTTATCAGCCATCGGTTTAGTATCTTTAATATATAAAAACATAAATTTAGTGCCATTGTGGGTGTGGTGGTCCTGCGAATAAACCTGCAGATTTTATAGAATTTTATTTGTAAGGAATGAAAGTCGAATGTGCTGGAAAAATTTGAGCAGCAGAGCAAAATTAGTGCAATATTTGAAGAAAACAAGTTAACTGAGAAAAGGACAAATAAGATGGAACATCCTGTAAATGCTAAACCTACACGACTATAAAACATCTGGTAATGGAGATTCTGATTTTACGCGCTAATAAACACGTTCCAGGATAGATGTAACAAGGAGTAAAATAAATGGACAAAAAAATCGAATTATTGAGTCCTGTTTGTTGTAAAACTAAGGTAGGCAAACAAAACTCAAATTCCCGATTATACAGGGTGATTTATAAATCAATTAGTAAACAGTTTTAGCAGTCAAATGCCACTAGGAATAGTTTTTTACCAATTTGTATACAAAACGCCCGGTATATCCCGGAATTAACAATTTCCTGTATATCATCTTAGTTTTACAACAAGTAGAACTTAAAATTTCGCAAATTTCGGGCTATACAGGGCATTTTGAAACCAATTAGTAAAAATATTGACTAGTCTTGGGCTCGTATTACTTAGAAACCCGCTCTTACTCTTAGGATCATATTAGGGACCCAGTTGCATAGTTGTCACTGCGGGATAGAGCCTTAAATTGCGCACTTTTTTGCACAAAAAACATCCTTTTAGGAATGCTTTTCGTTTTCACGCAAAATACAAGAATTCGAAATTATCGCGGGTTTTAAAAGCCGCTCTTAGTCTTTGGCTCATATTTAGAGAACCAGTTGAGCTGTAAAGTTCTAGTTGCCACTGTGAGATAGAGCCTTAAATTGGGCACTTTTTTGCACAAAAAACATCAGCTTAGGAATGCTTTTCGTTTTCACGCAAAATGCAAGAATTCGAAATTATCGCGGGTTTTAAAAGCCGCTCTTAGCCTTTGGCTCATATTTAGAGAACCAGTTGAGCTGTAAGGTTCTAGTTGTCACTGTGGGATAGAGCCTTAAATTGCGCACTTTTTTGCACAAAACATCATTTTAGGAATGCTTTTCGTTTTCACGCAAAATGCACGAATTCGAAATTATCGCGGGTTTTAAAAGCCGCTCTTAGCCTTTGGCTCATATTTAGAGAACCAGTTGAGCTGTAAAGTTCTAGTTGCCACTGTGAGGATAGAGCCTTAAATTGCGCACTTTTTTGCACAAAAAAACATCATTTTAGGAATGCTTTTCGTTTTCACGCAAAATGCAAGAATTCGAAATTAATCGCGGGTTTTAAAAGCCGCTCTTAGCCTTTGGCTCATATTTAGAGAACCAGTTGAGCTGTAAGGTTCTAGTTGTCACTGTGGGATAGAGCCTTAAATTGCGCACTTTTTTGCACAAAACATCATTTTAGGAATGCTTTTCGTTTTCACGCAAAATGCAAGAATTCGAAATTATCGCGGGTTTTAAAAGCCGCTCTTAGCCTTTGGCTCATATTTAGAGAACCAGTTGAGCTGTAAAGTTCTAGTTGCCACTGTGGGATAGAGCCTTAAATTGCGCACCTTTTCATATAAAACATCATATCAGAAATATGCCTAGTTTTCACGCAAAATGGAAAAATTCGAAATTAACGCGGGTTTTAAAAGCCGCTCTTAGTCTTTGGCTCATATTTAGAGAACCAGTTGAGCTGTAAAGTTCTAGTTGCCACTGTGGGATAGAGCCTTAAATTGCGCACCTTTTCATATAAAACATCATATCAGAAATATGCCTAGTTTTCACGCAAAATGGAAAAATTCGAAATTAACGCAGATTTTAAAAACCACTCTTAGCCTTTCCGTAGTGGCCCTCGACTGGTAAAGTTTTTTACCAATTTGTTTCTGAAACATCCTGTATGACCCGGAATTAACAATTTTTTTGTATACCTTAGTTTTACAACTGCAGGACTCAAAAACTCGCAGTTTCTTCTTACATCCATCCTGGGACACACTTTATATCGACAACACACCCTTATCTTCAAAGAAAATCTCACTATGTAGTACTTGAATGCGTGCTTCGTTGCCGGCATTTGCACGCTATACGGGGTGTTTTTATAAAATTGGTCCAAACCTCTGGGTGCGTTTTAATGGCTTAAACACCCCCAAGCGCGCCAGTGGTTCTCCCAGGGAATTTTTTTAAGTACATTAAACCTACCTACGTTTCCTCTAAGGGGGAATAAATAAATCACTTTAAACCCAGACGCCGTGGGGATTTTTGCTGGTCGGGACCGCGTTTTCCAGTTGTCTGGGCGATCCGATCATTTTGCGAGTGGTGCCCTTTGTGGGACCCTCCAGGATTTGTCGGATATCTTCCGGGGGTGCGATACTGAGACTTTGCAGGTTGGCCTCCTTCATTTCTTGCACCAATTGTTCCACTTGTTTCTTTTTTTCGATTATGCACAGTTCCAATTGCGCCACCTGCAAGGATGCATTCTGATAAACCTACTCGATTTGCCGATCGGACTGGTTATTTACCTCTTTCTTCAGATCCTCGGCGGTTAGATGGTGCATGTCGGTGCTCTGTTTGGCCAGTTCGATGTCCTTCTGAATCCGCTCTAGTTCCATTAGGATGCTTCGCTCTACTTGTTTGCGCGTTTCGTGCTTTTTGCTACTCATTCGTTGTTCCAATTGCAGCTCGTCCATTAAGAGCCTGAGCCCCCAAGGGGATTTACATAAAGATACCAGCTTAAGAGGCGCTGCTTACCTCATTTTGTTCTTGCACTGAAGCAGTTCGGTTTCACAGTTGGCCAGTTTGGATCTCAGCAGGGTGATTTCGGATTTGAGCGTTTTCTCCTGCTGCTTGACTATTTCGCTCTCCTCCTCCACATAGGCCAGGTCCTGGATCTTTAGAGGCGACAATCAACAGCAAATTCTCGCGACAAAACCGGGCACTTACTTGGTCTTTGTTGTTTTTCGTTTGGCTGCTGATGTTCGCCATTTCCTGCGCAATAAAGTCCAGCTGCAGCTGCTTCTCTCGTTCCTTGCTTTCCCAAAAAACTATTTCGGCGTCGAACTGCTCAAAAATCCTCACTTATACTGAAGAAAAAACTGAAAAAACAGTCCATACCTTAGTGAGGTCCACCTGCTGACTGTTGAGCTTGTCTCTTTGATAATTGATCAGTGCGATTAATTCACGATATTGAGCATTATAGAGAGCAGTGTCTTGGGGAGGCTGTCGGGTTTTGGCATCCCACTTGGGCGCAGTCTGAAAAGCCCCACAAATAAAACCCCTGTCCCGCCAGTCCGCATTGTCTTACCGGAAATATGTTTTTCTTAAACTTATCGTTGTTAACATTTGAACTAGGAGGAGGCGGGTCTCTGTAGGGGGGCGGAGCAGGGGGGTCCTTGTAGGAGGGGGCCACCCTATGACTAGGAGACTCCAACAGACTCCGATCGGACGAATCAGAGCCCATATAGTTGGGCTTTTTAGGGGAACTGTGGGGCGAATTCGTCGGGAATGGTTCCCTGACTTCCAGCTGAACGGTTTTCACCTGCTGCTGCTGGATTCCTTTCACTATCCCCACATTATCGGGGCTGGATAGGTGTTTGCTGGAAAAATCAAATCAGCACCGTCTGGGAAGGGAAGCCTTTAGGCAAACCACCTGGTTTCAAACGTTCGGCTTTGACTGTCTTTTAGAATGTCCGTATAGGGGGGCTGCGCCACTGAATTATGGGGCTTTGGCTTGCTGGGGGGCTTGCTGCTGTCGCTTCTTTGCAGGATGAACTGCACGTCGTTTGAGTACTCGCCCCATTTGAGCAAAATCTTCATCGGGTTCTCATGGGGCGCCAGCTGTCTCTCGTTGTTCCTCCATCGTTCAATCAGTGTAAACCGTCCAGATTTGCCAGTAGCATGAGCTAGGGCAAACACTACATCCTAAAACAACAAATCGAGGGTAAACCTGAAAACAACTGGATGCTATAAATGGTTACTTGGCAAGTAGTATTCTCAGTGACTCCACACACTATTCGTTGGATTCCTTCCACCCAAACTTTCAGTTCCATCGCTTTAGGGCTTGGAATGGATGCTCAGCCTGAAACAGGGTATTGGGGGTGAGTTTGTCGCCCTTCTGAGCAACTCTGGGGTTTAATTACTGCGCAATTTCCTCGTGCAACGCTTGCCTCATTTTATCCTTCAATAGGGGCTGCGCTACTTAATGGGGAGGTTTTTTATTCTGCTACTAGTGGACAAGATGTTGACGTGAATTTTGACGTTCAACAAACCCGAAGTGAGCCAGTAAAGCTTCTAAGGTTAGTTTGACCGAATTTAAAGCAAAACTGACAGCGGTTTGTTGTTGTTTACATCGCCCCCTTCACATATGAAATATTTTATAGGGCTTTGCCCCTTTGAATCTGGATTAGCTCAATGGAAAAGGACAAGAGCAGGTATTGTCTCTATCCGAACACTGTCACATTTGGCTTGCTTGCAACTGAAAAATTCACATTTTCAGGGGCTTAAAACACCGCCGCGAAAAGACCAAATACAAGGGAAACAGCACGAAGAACCCCAAGTATGTGCCCGCCAAAACCAGGCCCCAATTGGAGTCCAACTGGGATCGCTATGAAAAGCCAGAGGCCGACGAATTGGGGCCCACGTTGACCAGCAGCACGGACTTTGCCCTGCTGGCCGGCGCCCCTTTGACGATAGGCAGCCGCCTGCAGCCCGACAGTGTTGAAGCTGAGCCGGAGCTGTTTGCTTTGAATGTGGCCCTGCTGGCTAAGAGCCTGGCAACTGTGCCCTTTTGCCAGAAGTTGGGCATTTCCAAGGAGTATTTTGAGGTAATTCGTTGTGGCAGGGGTTTAGCGGATTTATACGGGCGTTTTGCAGGAGAAGCAAATCTGGGAAATGGAGCAAAGAGCCCAGGAAAACCTACAGGCCTATGAAGAATACTTGAAGGCCTTCCATATCCATGCATCAGCTGTAGATTTAGAAGGTTTGGGCCTCGAGGAGTCCGATGAGGAGGAGATTTCGTATCGAGCGGGTAACAAACAGTTGGGTTTAATTCTGAAGGTTTTTTTAAGAGGGCCTGATTTGTTTCAGACGTAAAAGCACCTGAGCAGGCAGGCAACAGTGAAGATCTAGAGAAATGGCTGGATGATATTTTGGGGGAATAAAACCCTTATTTTTTTGCTGGTTTATCTACGTTTTATTTTCGCCTATCGAGCTTCTTTTCCCATGATTCCGAATCATTTTGTTTCAACATTATCCGGTTATTTCGGGTATAGATAAGGAATATTGCTAAATCATCTAAACAGAAGCAACTGAAAATGATGTTTGTGCGACCTGCAGGTTCAAAATTAGTCGAAAAATAATAATAAAAACTGATAACTGATCAGATTTTCAAACCCCCAGTTACTGTTAGTGAACATGCAAGTCATTGCTCGGCTGATGTAACTTAAAACATCGGGTTATCCGCGGCATTAAGCATACCAATTCGATTGCGGTTTTTTGCGTGAAAACTTGGAAAAGGTTCCTAAAATGATGTTTTATACCTATGGAAAAGTGTACATTTTAAGGCTCTATACCTCAATGGCAAATAGAGCTTAGCACCTCAACAGCTTTACTAAATTTGAGCCAAGGGGTAAGAGCGGTTTTAAGACCCGCTTTGTTCATAAATTTCCGCATTTTGCGTGACAACTTGAAACATTCCTAAAATGATATTTGATTTAAAAAAGTGCGCAATTTACGGCTCTATCCCGCAGTGACAACTAGAGCTTTCGACCTCAACTGGTTCTCTAAATATGAGCGAAAGACAAAGCCGGTTTTAAAACCCGCGTTAATTTCAAATTCTTGAATTTTGCGTCAAAACTAGAAACATTTCGAAAATGATGCTTCATATAAAAAAGTGCGCAATTTAAAGCTCTATCCCGCAGTGAGAACTAGAGCTGTAAAGCTCAACTAGTTTTGTAAATATGAGCCAAAGGCTAAGGGCGGTTTTTAAAACCCGCGTTAATTTCGAATTCTTCGATTTTGCGTGAAAACTAGAAACATTCCTAAAATGATGTTTTATATAAAAAAATGCGCAATTTAAGGCTCTATCCCGGGGTGACAACTAGAGCGGTGCAGCTCAATTGGTTCCCTAATATAATCAGTAAGAGCGGTTTTAAGATGCGCTTTAATCCTGATTTTCTGCATTTTGCGTCAAAACTAGAAACATTCCTAAAATGATGTTTGGTAGAAGATAGTGCACATTTAAAATCTTTATTCAGAAATGGTAACTAGAGCTTTGCAGCTCAATCGGTTCTCAAGATATGATCCAAAGACTAACAGCGGTTTTTAAGACCCGCATTAATCTTAAATTTTCGAATTTTGCGTAGAAGCTGGAAACATTCCTAAAATAATGTTTAGAATAAAAACGTGCGCAATTTAAATCTCCATTCAGAAATGATAACTAGATCTTTATAGCTCAACGGGTTCTCTAAATATGAGCCAAAAACTAAGAGCGGGTTTTAAGACCCGTATTAATCTTGAATTAAATGGACTTAAAGAGATCCAAATAATTGCCCCAATTTTTTGAAGAGGCCGATTTGAGCCCCCTTCCAGCCAAGAACGTCCTGACAATATTTTTAGCGTGGTTAACCGGAGGAAGCCCTAACAATAAACTCACTTTCAGCTAATTTTTCTAAAGTTGGGCCTCTTAAGGCGGTGCAGAAAAAGAGAGCAGCACTTTAAGTATAAAACGGATGTAATCTCCTTGCTCATTTATGTCTATTGATTTATCGCACGCACAGTGACTTGGGTTTTTCAATTTGAAAACATTCCTCTCGATTTTCGGTGAGTTGATTTTTGGGGTTTTTCCAATTTTTTTTTGAGTTATTTTTGCCAATTGGAGAAGAATTTTGCTTTTTATATGCGTATCTATATGATTTTGTTCACTCAAACGCCTTCAAAAGCTCTCAAACTCATCAACTAAATACTAATATTAACACTAAAGTAAAAGGCTGAAACGAAGGTTTTTTGGGTCTCAGCAATGGCTCAGAACGTGATTACTACCCGAACTCAGGGCGCCGCCCTGGAAGGCATGAAGGATCAGTATGCGGATGGAAAGGCCGCCAAAGTATGGGAAGCCTTTATCGGCGACAAAAACTCCCGGACTCAGAACTATAAGAACTTTCTTCTGGGCGTTTTGCGCCGAAAGGGTTGCAAGCGCATCTTGGACGTTGCCTGCGGAACTGGGTACGAACATTTGGCATTTGGCATGATTGGAAAATTTCTAATCGCCCAATCTTTGCAGAATCGACTCCATCATGCTAGTTGAAGAAGGCTTCGAGGTGGTTTCAGTGGATGCTTCCGATAAAATGCTAAAATACGCGCTGAAGTCCAGATGGGCGCGCCGCAGGGACTCAGCATTCGATAAATGGAGTAAGTTGTCGTTTCATTTCGAGCTAACCCGCCTTATTAAACCGTTCATGTTCTTTGAAGCAATTGAAGAAGCCAACTGGGTGACTTTGTACGATGACATCGAAGATCTGGTGGGCGATGGTTTTGACGCGGTGATTTGCTTGGGGAATTCTTTCGCTCATTTGCTGGATAATTTCGGCGATCAGCGCGAGCAAAAGTGAGGACTGGCGGAAGAATCGTGAAGAGTAAAGTGTGATTGAGGTGTGTTTTAGGCAGGCTTTGAGGAACTTTGAAAAGTGCGTCAAACCTGGAGGGTTTTTACTCATTGATCATCGCAATTACGACAATATTATTGATAGTGGAGAAACAGCTGCTAAGAGTATTTATTACAATGTAAGTAGGGAATATACAGAGTGGACGAGCTGTTAGGAAAACTGGGAATCATTTTTTGTTGCTTAGCCCACACATACCACGGACATAAAAACCTCAGTTCTCTACGTGAGTGGCAAGCCAGCTTTGGTCACTTTGGACTATTTGATTGATCTCAGTTCGGACAAGGAGGAGCGATGGGTCGAAGAGTCCCAAGTGAGGTGCGAACGGCTGGACTAGTTGCGGGTGTTTTGGGGCTAAAGTTGCATTTTTTTCCAGTGAATTCAGACTCTCCTACTACCCTCATAGACTGAAGGTGTTCACCCATATGCTGGAGCAGGCCTTTGGGGAGAATTCCACTATCAGATCTTCGGCGATTTTCGGCCATTGGGAGACATTGAAACCCCCAACTTTTACATACACCTAGTGGAGAAATACAGCTCGTTTTTCTAGTTGATTTCCGTAGTTATAAGATATTTATTTTTGTATATTATAGATCTGTAAATACATTTTTTTATTTAGCTGCCTGGTGTTTTTTTCCTATAAAGCGCTAGTTCCATATACAAGCAGTGGCAATTATTGCATTAGTGCGCAATTTAAGGTTCTATCCCGCAGTGACAACTAGAGCTTTCCAACTCAACTGGTTCTCTAAATATGAGCCAAAGACAAAAAGACGGTTTTAAAACCCGCGTTAATTTCAAATTCTTGAATTTTGCGTCAAAACTAGAAAGATTTCGAAAATGATATTTTATATAAAAAAGTGCGCAATTTAAAGGTCTATCCCGCAGTGAGAACTAGAGCTGTAAAGCTCAACTAGTTTTGTAAATATGAGCCAAAGGCTAAGGGCGGTTTTCAAAACCCGCGTTAATTTCGAATTCTTGGGTTTTGCGTGAAAACTAGAAACATTCCTAAAATGATGTTTTATATAAAAAATTGCGCAATTTAAGGCTCTATCCCGGGGTGACAACTAGAGCGTTGCAGCTCAATTGGTTCCCTAATATAATCAGTAAGAGCGGTTTTAAGATGCCCTTTAATCATGATTTTCTGCATTTTGCGTCAAAACTAGAAACATTCCTAAAATGATGTTTGGTAGAAGATAGTGCGCATTTTAAATCTTTATTCAGAAATGGTAACTAGAGCTTTGCAGCTCAATCGGTTCTCAAGATATGATCCAAAGACTAACAGCGGTTTTTAAGACCCGCATTAATCTTAAATTTTCGAATTTTGCGTAGAAGCTGGAAACATTCCTAAAATAATGTTTAGTATAAAAACGTGCGAACTTTAAATCTCCATTCAGAAATGATAACTAGATCTTTATAGCTCAACGGGTTCTCTAAATATGAGCCAAAAACTAAGAGCGGGTTTTAAGTCCGGTATTAATCTTGAATTAAATGGACTTAAAGAGATCCAAATAATTGCCCCAATTTTTTGAAGAGGCTGATTTGAGCCCCCGTCCAGCCAAGAACGTCCTGGCAATATTTTTAGCGTGGTTAACCGGAGGAAACCCTAACAATAAACTCACTTTCGGCTAATTTTCCTAAAGTTGGGCCTCTTAAGGCGGTGCAGAAAAAGAGAGCAGCACTTTAAGTATAAAACGGATGTAATCTCCTTGCTCATTTATGTCTATTGATTTATCGTACGCACAGTGACTTGGGTTTTTCAATTTGAAAAAATTCCTCTCGATTTTCGGTGAGTTGATTTTTGGGGTTTTTCCAATTTTTTTTTGAGTTATTTTTGCCAATTGGAGAAGAATTTTGCTTTTTATATGCGTATCTATATGATTTTGTTCACTCAAACGCCTTCAAAAGCTCTCAAACTCATCAACTAAATACTAATATTAACACTAAAGTAAAAGGCTGAAACGAAGGTTTTTTGGGTCTCAGCAATGGCATCAGAACGTGATTACTACCCGAACTCAGGGCGCCGCCCTGGAAGGCATGAAGGATCAGTATGCGGATGGAAAGGCCGCCAAAGTATGGGAAGCCTTTATCGGCGACAAAAACTCCCGGACTCAGAACTACAAGAACTTTCTTCTGGGCGTTTTTGCGCCGAAAGGGCTGCAAGCGCATCTTGGACGTTGCCTGCGGAACTGGGTACGAACATTTGGCATTTTTGGAAAATTTCTAATCGCCCAATCTTTGCAGCATCGACTCCATCATGCTAGTTGAAGAAGGCTTCGAGGTGGTTTCAGTGGATGCTTCCGATAAAATGCTAAAATACGCGCTGAAGTCCAGATGGGCGCGCCGCAGGGACTCAGCATTCGATAAATGGAGTAAGTTGTCGATTCATTTCGAGCTAACCCGCCTTATTAAACCGTTCATGTTCTTTGAAGCAATTGAAGAAGCCAACTGGGTGACTTTGTACGATGACATCGAAGATCTGGTGGGCGATGGTTTTGATGCGGTGATTTGCTTGGGGAATTCTTTCGCTCATTTGCTGGATAATTTCGGCGATCAGCGCGAGCAAAAGTGAGGACTAGCGGAAGAATCGTGAAGAGTAAAGTGTGATTGAGGTGTGTTTTAGGCAGGCTTTGAGGAACTTTGAAAAGTGCGTCAAACCTGGAGGGTTTTTACTCATTGATCATCGCAATTACGACAATATTATTGATAGTGGAGAAACAGCTGCTAAGAGTATTTATTACAATGTAAGTAGGGAATATACAGAGTGGACGAGCTGTTAGGAAAACTGGGAATCATTTTTTGTTGTTTAGCCCACACATACCACGGACATAAAAACCTCAGTTCTCTACGTGAGTGGCAAGCCAGCTTTGGTCACTTTGGACTATTTGATTGATCTCAGTTCGGACAAGGAGGAGCGATGGGTAGAAGAGTCCCAAGTGAGGTGCGAACGGCTGGACAGTTGCGGGTGTTTTGGGGCTAAAGTTGCATTTTTTTCCAGTGAATTCAGACTCTCCTACTACCCTCATAGACTGAAGGTGTTCACCCATATGCTGGAGCAGGCCTTTGGGGAGAATTCCACCTATCAGATCTTCGGCGATTTTCGGCCATTGGGAGACATTGAAACCCCCAACTTTTACATACACCTAGTGGAGAAATACAGCTCGTTTTTCTAGTTGATTTCCGTAGTTATAAGATATTTATTTTTGTATATTATAGATCTGTAAATACATTTTTTTATTTAGCTGCCTGGTGTTTTTTTCCTATAAAGCGCTAGTTCCAATACAAGCAGTGGCAATTATTGCATTAGAAGCGATGCGAGCAACATAATTAAACGTATGATGCATAACCCGATTGCAAAAGAAGCACGGGCGTAAGAAAAAAACGTTCAACCATACGAAATTGGTTAAATGGGACGCACAAAGCGTCCATCGTCTAGAAATAACGAGTGTTTGTGTACTTTTCTCACGTAAATCAATTTACAGCAATTTGAGGCTAAATACCGAAACCGTCCTTTTTTCTTCTGTCTGTGCCATAAGTTATGTTGTCGACTAATGGAATTCCATTACGCAACGATTAGTTAATTGAGACCGCAGAGTTTATTGTTATGGAAAAAATGGGAAGGTCCTAATTGTTCAATTGGGTGGCCGAAGGCCGTGTTAAAGGTTAACTCGACGCCTTAGCAATGAGGGTTGAGCTGATCGGAAGAGAAAAAGTCAAATCTACAAAATGACCAGCTTCAACAGTTTGTCAACTTGCAAATGAGAAATTAAACCAATAAAAATAAGGAAAAGATCTTTTCAAGCAGGTTCTCCTAAAAAGATTATTGCGGCCAAGCTGCAACAGATAAAATATTCAAATTCTGGGCTTTTGCACAAAAGGGTTTGGTGCAAATTTGTCAAAAATTCCAATAAAATCGAAATACAGTGGGAATTTTTAGGCTCTTGCAAACTTCCTTCCAAGAAACCGTGCAAGGCGAGTTAAGACGGTTTTTTTGAAAAAATTCATTACGCCGAATCTACAACAGATAATAGGACTGAAATTCTGAGTTTCTATACTCAAGATTTCGGGTTACAACCAGATGAAATTTTAAGTATAATTCAGAGCTCACAGTAAATTTAAAGATTTTGCGAACTTTCTTCTAAAAAATGTCGTCTTAAACAAGAAGTGAGTTAGGGGGAATGTATTTAAAAAAATACTGCGACTAAGCTACCACAAATAAAAGGCTCAAATTTTGGGCTCTTGCACAAAAGAGCTTGATGTATATTAGCAAAAAATTTCAGAAAAATATGAAAACAGAGCAACTTTTTAGGCAAACTCAAACTCCAACTCCACGAGAAAAGTCAAGTTAAGCACGTTCTCCAAAAAAAATCATTACGACCAAAGTTGTAAGAGCTAAAAGGAAGAAATTCTGGATTGTTATGCGAAAGGGCTCGGGTTATATCCGTGTAAATTTCAATAAAATCGGAGTTGCATGGAAATTTCCTTCAAAAAACCGCCTTAAGTGAATTAAGTAGGATTGTTCCAAAAAAAAATCACTGCGACGTTGCTACTGCAGAAAAAAAAAGAAAATTCTGGGATTTTACATAAAAAGCAGGTGATGCATATCAGGAAAAACTTGCAATAAAATCTGAATGCAGAGAAAGTTTTTAGGCTCTCCCAATCTTCTATCCAAGAAACCGTTCAACACCAGTTAAGCACGTCCTCCTAAAAAAAACTCATTGCGGCCAAGTTACCACTGATAAAAGGCTCAAATTCTGCAATGCTATAAGAAAGGGCTCGCGTAAACACATGTCAAATTTCGATAAAATGGGGTGCACAGCAAAATTTTAGCTTTATGCAAACTTCTTGCAAAAAACCGCCTTAAGTGAATAAGTAGGTTGTTCTAAAAACACCATTGCGATGTGCTACTGCAGAAAAAAATAGAAATTCTGGGATTTTACATAAAAACAGCAGGATGCATATCAGGAAAAACTTGCAATAAAATCTGAATGCAGAGAAAGTTTTTAGGCTCTCCCAAACTTCTATCCAAGAAACCGTTCAACACCAGTTAAGCACGTCCTCCTAAAAAAAATCATTGCGGCCAAGTTACCACTGATAAAAGGCTCAAATTCTGCACAATTATAAGAAAGGGCTCGCGTAATACCCATGTCAAATTTCTATAAAATTGGGGTGCACAGCAAAATTTTAGCTTATTACAAACTTCCTTCAAAAAAACCGCCTTAAGTGAATTAAGTAGGTTGTTTCCAAAAAAACCATTGCGACGTTGCTAACTGCAGAAAAAAATAGAAAATTCTGGGATTTTACATAAAACAGCAGGATGCATATCAGGAAAAACTTGCAATAAAATCTGAATGCAGAGAAAGTTTTTAGGCTCTCCCAAACTTCTATCCAAGAAACCGTTCAACACGAGTTAAGTACGTCCTCCTAAAAAAAATCATTGCGGCCAAGTTACCACTGATAAAGGCTCAAATTCTGCACAATTATAAGAAAGGGCTCGCGTAATACCCATGTAAATTTTATAAAATTGGGGTGCACAGCAAAATTTTAGCTTATTGCAAACTTCCTTCAAAAAAACCGCCTTAAGTGAATTAAGTAGGTTGTTCCAAAAAAAACCATTGCGACGTTGCTACTGCAGAAAAAAATAGAAAATTCTGGGATTTTACATAAAACAGCAGGATGCATATCAGGAAAAACTTGCAATAAAATCCGAATGCAGAGAAAGTTTTTAGGCTCTCCGAAACTTCTATCCAAGAAACCGTTCAACATCAGTTAAGCACGTCCTCCTAAAAAAAATCATTGCGGCCAAGTTACCACTGATAAAAGGCTGAAATTCTGCACAATTATAAGAAAGGGCTCGCGTAATACCCATGTCAAATTTTTATAAAATTGGGGTGCACAGCAAAATTTTAGCTTATTGCAAACTTCCTTCAAAAAAACCGCCTTAAGTGAATTAAGTAGGTTATTCCAAAAAACCCCATTGCGACGGTGCTACTGCAGAAAAAAAAATTAGAAAATTCTGGGATTTTACATAAAACAGCAGGATGCATATCAGGAAAAACTTGGAATAAAATCCGAATGCAGAGAAAGTTTTTAGGCTCTCCCAAACTTCTATCCAAGAAACCGTTCAACACCAGTTAACCACGTCCTCCTAAAAAAATCATTGCGGACAAGTTACCACTGATAAAAGGTTCAAATTCTGCAATGATATAAGAAAGGGCTCGCGTAATACCCATGTCAAATTTTTGTAAAATTGGGGTGCACCGCAAAATTTTAGCGTAATGCAAACTTCCTTCAAGAAAACCGCCTTAAATGAATTAAGTAGGTTGTTCCAAAAAACACCGTTGCGACGTTGCTACTGCAGAAAAAATAGAAAATTCTGGGATTTTACATAAAACAGCAGGATGCATATCAGGAAAAACTTGCAATAAAATCTGAATGCAGAGAAAGTTTTTAGGCTCTCCCAAACTTCTATCCAAGAAACCGTTCAACAGCAGTTAAGCAAGTCCTCCTAAAAAAAATCATTACGGCCAAGTTACCACTGATAAAAGGCTCAAATTCTGCAATGTTATAAGAAAGGGCTCGCGTAATACTCATGTCAAATTTCTATAAAATTGGGGTGCACAGCAAAATTTTAGCTTATTGCAAACTTCCTTCAAAAAAACCGCCTTAAGTGAATTAACTAGGTTGTTCCAAAAAAACCATTGCAACGTTGGAACTGCAGGAAAAAATAGAAAATTCTGGGATTTTACGTCAAAGAGCTTGATGCATATCAGGAAAAACTTGCAATAAAATCTGAATGCAGAGAAAGTTTTTAGGCTCTCCCAAACTTCTATCCAAGAAACCGTTCAACACCAGTTAAGCACGTCCTCCTAAAAAAAATCATTGCGGCCAAGTTACCACTGATAAAAGGCTCAAATTCTGCAATGTTATAAGAAAGGAGTCGCGTAATACCCATGTCAAATTTTTGTAAAATTGGGGTGCACAGCAAAATTTTAGCTTAATGCAAACTTCCTTCAAAAAACCGCCTTAAGTGTATTAAGTAGGTTGTTCCAAAAAAACCATTGCAACGTTGGAACTGCAGAAAAAAATAGAAAATTCTGGGATTTTACATAAAACAGCAGGATGCATATCAGGAAAAACTTGCAATAAAATCTGAATGCAGAGAAAGTTTTTAGGCTCTCCCAATCTTCTATCCAAGAAACCGTTCAACACCAGTTAAGCACGTCCTCCTAAAAAAAATCATTGCGGCCAAGTGACCACTGATAAAAGGTTCAAATTCTGCAATGTTATAAGAAAGGAGTCGCGTACCCATGTCAAATTTTTGTAAAATTGGGGTGCACAGCAAAATTTAGCTTAATGCAAACTTCCTTCAAAAACCGCCTTTAAGCAAGTAAGTAGGTTGTCCTAAAAAAAATACAATTGCGGCCAAGCTACAATAGGTGGAAGACAGAAATTCTGCAATTTTGTGCAAAAGAACTCGGTGTGAAAGTCTATCTCTTTTGATAACTCGGTGTATATTCGCAAAAATTCTAATCAAATCGGAATTCTGAGTACATTTTTAGGATCTTGCAAAGTTCCTTCCAGGAAAAAGGTCCAGGGCGAGTTAAGCACGTTTGCCCAAAAAATAATTGCGGCCAATCCACAACAGCTAAAAGTGTGAACTTTAGGCTTTTGCACCAACAAGTTCGGTGTACACCCACATAAAATTTGAGTAAAATCGAACGGACAATTTAAAATTTTTAATTGCACAATTTCGTGCAAAAAAGCAAGAACAAGAGGGATAACATTTGAGCAATGTCTAAATTGAATTTGCTCCAGCCAGAACAATTGCAAATTTCTAAACGGCTGCAGGCTATTGAAAACTCATCGGTTACATCAGCGAGCGGCCAGCAAACGACTTTAAGGTCAATCTACCTGAAGAAAAGTCCACATGACCCTCCCCCAATAAGTGTGTGCGGGAGTCAAAGACAGTGGGAGATGGTCAGCTTTAAAGCGAACCTGCTACCTCGAGAGATCGAGCAAGTCGCACCAAATTTAGTCACCGTCTCCTGCTGCTGCAGTCAGCAGCATCTGCAGCTTCTTGCGCGATCTGGTGGTACTTTGAGGGCCACGCGTACTAAAAACCGTTCTATGACTGACCGAGAAAATGTTGCAGTACGAACAAGAGCTTTCGGAGCGTTTGGGCTTCGCCCTGGACTCGAACAACAATTCCAGTGGGGTGTCTGGAAAACGGGGTGAAAAGTACGGGTTGAGACCGCGCACGATTCGCCGGAAGAATCTCCTGTCGGACTTTGAAGAAATCCCGTTGGTTCATTCGAAGAAGTGCCACTCGGAGAAGGCGGCCAAGCCGAAGTCGGCTCCTTTGAGCAAATATCGCAGGAAAACTGCTAATGCGAGGGAGCGCACTCGCATGAAGGAAATCAACCAGGCGTTTGAGACGCTGAGGAAGGCCGTGCCTCAGATCACTCCCAATCTGCAGCAGAATGAAAAACTGACGAAAATCACCACCCTGCGACTAGCCATGAAGTATATTGCAGCCCTTTCGGCCGCCCTGAGCAGCAGTCCGGCCGAATTGCCTCAGCAGGACATTTTTTCTGAGTGCTCCGAACTGGAATCCTTTCTGCTGGAGTCGGATGGCGAATCTTTGCCGGTAAATAGTGACTTGTCCGATCATTCGCTGACTCCGCAGGAGTTTTGCGTGGACTTTGATGACTCGCTTACTTCCGTCGATTTTTCCTCCGATTTTTCCGACCATTTGCCCTTCGACACTTACCTGAATGACTTCAGCTAACACCTGCTGAGTCTAGGACGGGCTTAGGAACTTTGTGATATTTTATTGGGGGATTTTGGGGTGTTTTTCTACTAATGTACATTTGGCCGCCCGGTAGGGCGGCAGCAATCGCTGGCAGCTTTATCATGTATTATACAAAGTTTTCGTTATAAGGTCATACATAATTTTAGCAGCAAAATTGTGCAAATCTGCATCGGATTTTAGGTAATTATTAGACTAATTTATTTGTGTACAATATTCATGTCTTTCGTGCCATAATACTGAGTGTCCAGAACAGCCGGCCATTTTTTCAGGGGGAAAAAGTGGCCGCGTTTTTTTGGTCATTCCTGTATCTATTGTGTATATTTTTTCGTTTAACACGTGAAACCAAGTGCCTTATTTCCATTTAACGTTGTAAGTCCTTTGATACGACGATGTAGATTTAGGATTTTTTGTGTATTGTTTCAATAAATAGACTATTTTTTATATTTTATCTGGGTTTTATTGCATTAATGTAAACGAAAATTCTGTTGGCCAAAGGATTATCAAAAGAGTTTGGAGTTCACGTCAATTGCTTGAAGCTGGCGAGTTTCTTAACCAACCCAGATTTTTTAGGAGCATTTTTTTAAGCAAATCTGGTTTTCTGATATTTTGGGCATCTTGCCTTAAAATTTAGAAGTTGATGGGTATTGGTGGGAAAAGACTTGAAAACTGAGTGTTTTCCATTGAAACTCGTCTAGGTTCCAGAGTTTTCAATCAACAACTGGGCAGATTTCCGGTAAAACTGGCGTTTAATTGGTTTCATGGCAGACAAATGTAATTTTTTAACGCTGAAAGTAACCTGAATTAGATTTTTTTAGTCAAATCTAACGAGTTTTAAGAATTAAGATTACAATCTGATTGCCGAGCAAATTTTTAGGCTCCCACAACTTTCCTCCAGTTCAAGTCGAGTTAAGCACGTCCTCCGAAAAAAAATCCTGACGGCCAAGCTGCGAGAGCTAAAAGGCTGAAATTCTGACTTGTTATATGAAAGGGCTCGGGTTATATCTACATAAAATTTCAATAAAATTGGGTCACACAGCAGAATTTTAGCTTCTTGCAAACTTCCTTCTAAAAAACGACCTTAGGCCCAGTGCTCTACTGCATCTAAAAGACTGAAATTCTGGGCTTTTGTACAAAAGGGCTCAGTGCATATTAGAAAAAACTTCAAAAAAATTTAAATGCAGAGCAATTTTTTGGTTCTTGAAAACTTTCTTCCAATAAACCGAGCAAATCAGGCTAAGCACGTTCTCCCAAAGAAAATCAAATTACGTCCAAGCTGCAAGAGATGGAAGGCTGAAATTTTGGACTTTAATACCAAAGAGCTCGGGTAGGACCCACAGAAAATTTCAATTAAATCGCGGTTTACTGGAAATTTTCATCTTCCTGCAAACTTTCAGCAAAAAACCGTCCCAAGTAAGTTGAGCAGGTTGCTTTAAAGAAAATTGTTGTGGCCAAACTTCAATAGATAAAAGAGTGAAACTTCGTACTTTTGCACAAAAGGGCTCGTGGTATATTCGCAAAAAAATTCACTAAAATCGGAATTCAGACTAAATTTTTCGGCTCTTGCAACCTTTCTTCTCGCAAGCACGTTCTCCTCTCACAGATGAGAGGCTGAAATTACGAATTTTTGTACCAAAAGGCTCGGCTTTTTACCAACTACATATGAACTTCACCTTTTTATTAGAATTTATACTTGTAGTGGAAACTTCTGAGCAAATTGCGTAAATTCTTCAGAGGTAGAGGCGTTTCTAAACGTTTTTTTGGTGTGGTAAACGTAAAAAATGTGGATTTGGTGGCAACAAATGTCCCTTTGCAGCTTATTTATACTTTAAAGAATATTTTGCTTGCATGGAATTAGCGTAATATGCTGCAGCTGAATGCAACATTTTGAGCTCAATCCTAAGCTAAGATTTTTTCCTAAAAAACGACAAAGAATGCGTTTCACTTCACTTGAATTGATCTACAAGTTTGCGTCTAAGAGCGGCCGTTACATTGTTACTCGATCTATCATTTTTCTGGCTAATTTTCAGCTTTTGAGTCAATCGATGATAGTTTGAAGAATATTTACAAGGAAAAGCACAAATAGTTCAATTTTACTGGCAAAGTTTGGCAATATTTCAGCTGAAACTCCACCCAAATGCGCTTTCCCTACGGTTAAAATAAGATTCTGAACTAAGAAAGTGAAAAATGACTATTTTGATGGGACCAATTGCTCACTTGAAAGTACAACTCCCCTAATATTTGTTTTTTATGGGAAATAGTTGCAACTTTCTCCAGCTGGTGATGAAATATTGGGAAAACTAATGCTGGTTTTCAGGTAATCTGCAGCTAAAAGCGCAAATTGTTAAGCTTTAGTTTCTTTAGTTTTGCTGCTTACTTTAGCTGCTAAAGTAAATTTCATCGGCAAATTGGTGCTAATAATTGCACTTCTCTACCTATTCCTTATAGGTGCTTATCGGTCCTTTCAACATAACGCTCAAAATTCACTTATTAAACACCCCAAAGCGTTCTAAGGGTCGGTCCCGCTGACCAAAGAGATTTTGCAAGTTAGGAATCATTAGAACTATCCAATATTCCTGCTTCTTCACGTTTGGCCCAACCCCTTGATGTTAATCTCTGGCTAATCTTTCGCGAAGATGGTGGTCACGATGCGGCCTAATCTGCTGCGACCTGTTTGTTCCTCCTTGGTCAATTAACTGCTGCCGATACACTCGGGAGATTTATACCTCCTTAAGGTGGTATAAACGTTCGGCTTTGGACAATTGATTTGGCGGTTTTCTCATGCCAGTGAAAAGCCGCCGCATTCACCGTCCAGCAGCAGTTTTCTGCACGGTTTCGCGCAAAACTTCTTCATTAGGTGCCTAACAACCACCATGCTGAAGAACAAAGAAACTTTCGGTGTTATCAGAGCCGTCACAGGCTGCTGATGTACGAAGGTATCGAGTAGGAAATGGACGAATTTCAGGCGACTTTCAGGAACGGATTTGGGACTGTTAGGCTCTGATATGAAAAGAGGATTTTTGGCTCTATGTATGCTGGAAATTTCGTTAGATATAGACGAGGTTTTCTGGAATTTTCGCGCTCAGTATGATTTTGTTAGGGCATTTTTTCGGCACCAGTTGCCGTAAAATTGTATAACTGCATAAGGAAAGACGCTATAAACCTCATTTCTATTTCAGCAGATAGAGAAAATATTGCCTTAAAAATGCTGAAATTATGAAATTCATAGAGAAGTTCTGGTTTTTTTTGCAGCATTTTTTACTGAGCAGATGTAGAAGTGGGTTTTGCTTGTTGGATGGAGCAAGTGTTGCAAGATTTGTGTTGTTATATGATGATGTTGTGGTACCTTAATTGTATCCGCATTTCCATTCATACATAGAGCGAAAGGTCCTCTATAGATTGGAAGAAGTCAAGTTTGGACCACCCGTTTGCAGGATTACTCAAGTCGCCCGAAATAAATGATCGTAAAAATTGAAGTCGCGTATCGCAATCGCGAACCCCATGACCTCAAATCACAATACTTACATCGAAAATTTGCATTCGGGCGACATAAAAACAGCTCATCGAGGTAATAAAATTGGCAATAACAATGATTTCATTACGTGTTTTGCTCCACTGGCTGGTCGGCCATCGGACGACTTTCGCTAACAAATCCCCAAGAAAACGCCAATTCCAACCAATAACAAACCAAAGGAAAGAAATCCTTGGGTGCAATTTCAAAAAATTTCTTTCAATCAACGTTCTCATTGTCTACCTGAAGCTGAGAAACTTTCCTCAATTCTGCAGGCATTCAAAATCTGCCAACCTTTGCATCTTCATCTTATAGTCTTTCATATCTTCCCTTGAGCTTCTTTACGTTCTTACACTGTTGTTCTTCCTGCTCCTGCTTCAGGCGATGGTCCCACTACTCTTTACAAACGTGAAACTTCGTTGCATCTTCCCTAGTAAGTTGAAGTACATTCTGCAATTTCCCAGGAAATTTTGAGGCATATTTTTGAGGACGTTTGCCGGACTGAAAAAGGCAAATCAACCAACTCAACAAGCCTAAATCAATGTTTAATGAGACATTAACATTCGATCTGAGCGTAGAAGAGACAATGGTTGAGCATCGCCACATCGCGTTTTACAACCATATAATAATCGACAATTTATGTAGATGCGTCCGCTTAATTACAATCATCGGGCAATAAAACTTTTTAAACTCCCATTATTTAAAGTGTTCTAGCCGCATAATGAAAATATACGATGCATCGGATTACAATAAAGATCGTTTCTAGGCGAAATGTTCGATTAATGGGCTGAACAGACGTTTTCTGGTTTAGTTTCTCTCTAATGAAACATGCGTTGAGTGGCTCCCCACGATGGGCACGCCCCATTTTTCAATATTTTACTACTTTGGAACAGTCGTAACTGTTCAGTGATTGTAATAAACTAGGCCCATTCCACCCTGTACAGTGTTTAAACTGCACTTCCTAGCAGCAAAATATACCCGGAAAAAAATTGAGTCAGTTAACGCGTTTGCTTTCACTTGAGCCACATCAGCACTTTTTCTGCACATTTTCTGCAAACTATTTACATTCTGGCACGCAGCAGGTGTTTAAGAAAGAGTCTAGCCAGATCTAGGGCCATAAATCAAAAACCGAAAATTATACAGAATATAATTCAAGAGCCCTATGTGTTTACATATAATTTACGAATACCCTCTGCGTAAAATATCTTCATGAATATTCTCCGATTTAAACGTGATTTATGCGTCGAAGATCTTCAGTTCCGTACCGACGATTCCTCCATGTGACACGGGGACTGTTTGGGAAATTATTCATAAACAATTAGGGGGCATTATTAACTCACCACGGAAAAAGGCACATTTTTAACGCTCGTATACTTTTCATTTTCATGGTAATAGGAGCCATTTGACAAAGCGCCTATTGCTCGGTAGGGGGCCCGATGAATTTGTTACGTCCCGAAATTAGGCAGAATCGTTCATCAAATTACTCAGCTTTGTTTCAACAAATTTCAATGGTCAAATTCAACTTTTGCAGGAATCACTTGGAATTTGGATCTTCTGAAGACTAGACAAAAACAGGACGAGATGAGAAAAGACAGATTTAAACTTTTCCAAGATTGCGAGTCACAAGGTCTAGAGGATAAAAGTATCTGTTCCTAAGTGTGTCCAAAAATCGAAAAATCTGGTATGCTATTGAAAATATCCCCCGCTTTAGAAACTGTTTTCAGTTTTGCCTGTTGGATGCAGCAAACGTTGCAAGGTTTGTCTTCTTGTGAACCAGCTTTCATGTGCTTTGTTGACCTGACTCAGGCTTTCGATAGAGTAAGACTATCCGACGTCGTGCCGCTTTTGCAGAAGAGAAATATTAACTGCAACATAATAACAATTATTGCGGAACTCAACACAGACAACCACACTTACATAAAAGTTGTAGGCAAACTATCTGAGAAAGTACCCATATCAACAGGAATAAGGCAGGGAGACATCTTAAGTCCTGCATTATTTAACATCATAATGGACGAAATTATTACAGAAGTCAAGAAGGTTGGCAGAGGGTATTGAATGGGTGATGAGGAAATAAAGGTGATATGTTATGCCGACGACGCCGTGCTAATCGCCGAAGATGAGGACAACTTGCAAAGGCTTCTTTATAAGTTTGAACGGATGGCGTCCAGGTTTAGCATGCAAATATCCACAACCAAGACCCAGTCTCTCACGGTATCAAGGGAACCGCCCAGATGCAAGCTTGCCATCTACAACAAGAGCGTCGAACATGTTATGCAGTTCAAATACCTTGGGGTCAACATAACAAGTAGTAGAGACCTAAAAGAAGAAGTGAGAGCGCAGACAACAAAAGCAGCCTTGATATCGGGATATTTGAGAGACGTAAAATGGCGAAATAAATATATGTCTGTGGAGAGCAAAGTCAGAATATACAAAACCTGTGTTAGACCTGTGATGACGTATGCAGTCGAAACCAGAGCGGAAAATGCCCTAACTAAACGGCTTATAAGAACAACGAAATGAGAACACTAAGATCTATGGTGGGATGTAGCCTACTGGACCATGTAAGAAGCGACGACATAAGAACTAAGTGCGATGTCCAAGACGTCGTGAGATGGTCTCGCAACAGGAGACGAGAGTGGAGAGACCACGTTGACAGGATGGGCAACACCAGACTGCCAAAAATTGCCAGAGAGGGACGTACCACGTTCAAAAAGACTCCCGGGACGACCATCAGCCCGCTGGTATGAAAGCTGGAGTTCAGCGTCACAACTGAAGCTATGATGTTGATGAAGAACAGGATATAATCCTAATATAAGAGGAAGAAGAAGAAGAGGCAGAATTTGTTCTATGCATGATGAAAATTTGGATTTTATAGAGTATTTTAGGTTTTTTTATGGTCTTCTCTATGGTTCTGAGAGCTGGACTTTCCACCAATCAATGGAGAACCGAATCAACGTCTTTGAGATGTACCTGTACCGTAGTGTGAAGCTCGTGTCCTGGGTGTGTAGGGATGACTAATGAGGAGATACTCAGACGAATGTATGAAGGCAGAGAGCTCATGTTGGCCATAAAAGAGCGTAAGCTACAATACATAGGACACATAATGAGAGGAGAGCGTTATGGCACCCTTAGACTCATCATTGAGGGAAAATCATGGGCAAAAGATCGATAGGAAGGCGACAAAACTCATGGCTCAGAGACTTACCTCAAAGGATCGGAAGAACATCAAAAGACATATTTAGAGGTGCAGTCTGGCACACCATTGCTCCAGTTGGATCGTCAACATCCGGAGGGAGACGGCGTCCTAAGAAGAAAGAGAATTATTTATGTATACCCAGTTTGCGTGCTTTGGTTTTGTTACCGCATATTCGGAAGCACTTGCTTTAAAAAAATTGATCGGTTTCAGACTATTATTTTTGAATGTAAAGAGGAAATGTGGTTTTATAAATGCTAAAACTTTTCAACTCATCGAGCATTTCCAGAGATTTTTCCGACCAAAATAAACCTTCGAAGGCCCAGAAGCAGGCGCAAAAACCCCGTCCAAGAAGCCAATTGATGAATCTGTTTTTCAACCAGTTGTGCAGTTTATCGAGTAGCAACATTTAGATCTCTATCGTCATATCGAAACTGTGTCGTTATCTTCCGATTCCTTATCTTTGATAATTCGTCAAATCGATGAGGCGTTTAATTGCCCAGCCTGACGTGAACTGCCTGTATTTCGTATTGTCTTCAATCGAAAAAGTTTAATTGCTTTTAAATGAGGATTTAAAGAAACGTTACTGTATGGGAAAAAGCGGCTTCCAAGCAATTAACAGTGATGTTGGGAACAGTGCAAAAAAACTAAAGCCTTGACTATTGGATAGTTATCAAAATTCATACGTTTATATGTTATAAAACCATATAAGAAGCAGCAATTTATTAGATACTAATCAGGGATTAGCTTTTTCACCTTCTCTAAAATTCCGCCTCAAATTTCGTATTTGAAAATACAGAAATTATTCCCATTTTTATTACGGATCCAGAAAGAGAGCTTTTATTTCACAATAACGAACGGATTATTTATTTCCTATAACTGATACTTTGATAAATTACAAATTTCCTATAACTGAAAAATTTATTTCGTTTTTAATTTCAGTTTTATTGATTCTTGTATGAAGTTCAAACAGATAAAAAACCGCCTAGATGCCGATCGACAAAACCGACCGACTTAGTCTTGAAAGAAGCTTCGAGATGACAATGTCGATGAGAGAATTAATTGAATGAGAATAATCTATTGAAAGAACATTTTCTGGGAGAGTTATAATTGCATTTATGAGGCTAAAAAGGGTATAAAATCACCAAAACCTTACGAAATTCAACATTTGCCCTACAGTTATTTTAAAATTTTCTCTAAGTTTAGTCTTGTTGGTTCAATCCGCCCTGGACATAAAATAGGCTAAAATATAGGAATTGAGGAATTAATTATAATAATTCAGGAAAAATATAAAATTTACAGTCTCCACTAACCCTAACTTTGACGACCAAAACTTTAACGCAATAAATGATTGGTACGAGATCTACTTGACAAACGAAACAAATAACGCACATCAACTAATTACTGAAGCAGAATACGACGAAGCACTCGCACACATTAAAAACACGGCGCCGGGAAAAGACAATATAAAAGGCAAACTACTGAAAAATCTTACTCCACAAACACACACACACACACACACACACACACACACATACTGAACCTATAAACTTTACCAGTTTAAAACCCCCAAGTACATAATTCACGCAATCAGAAACCTACTCATAAACAGACACCTAGAAGTACGCATAGACCACACTCTCTCCTTTGCTTTCTCCCCTGAACAAGGACTCCCGCAAGGATCCCCACTATCACCCCTTCTTTACAATATTATACTGCCACAACATATACAATCACAGTCTCCACGACAAAAGACACATTGACAAATCTGCTTACATACTACAATACGCCGACGACACAGCATTGATCGTGCACGACAAAACTACAGTAAAAGCAGTAAAAAAACTTCAAACACTAACAGACAATGCAATTGCTTGGTTCTACAAATAGAGACTTACACCAAACGCCAGGAAAAACCAACTACTTTTACCAAATCACCAAATTAAAGACGACTCTCCATCAGTAACAACAGACGGAAACAGAATTAGACCAAAACAAGAGGCAAAATACCTAGAAATGACACTGGACCAAAAACTAAAATTTACAAAACACGCACAGAACGTACGAACAAAAACTATTCAACGGACAAAACACTTCCGATCACTGACGTACAAAGACAAAGGAATTAGTACAAAGACCGCCACAAATATTTACCAATCAATAGGTAGACCTCTGCTTGACTACGGACATATACTGACAGCGAATGCATCTAGGAAAACTAAAGAACACATTCAAACAACAGAACAGATTAACAAACAGAAAAACAAACATAACGCGAAAAACAGAAAGACAACTCCAATTGCAAACGAAATGGAAAAACAATCCCTACAACTGGACCCTTTACTGAATCCCCTTTGCCTCACAAGACAAACGAGACAATCCCTTACAACCTTTAAATACGAAAGTCATTTCGGTGCTTGGTGGTAAAACGGAAATTTTAGATATAAATCTGTGGGTCTGAAAAGTGAGTTGATCAGCTTCTTGTATTCGTGTAACTAACTCTTGCTCAATTTGTACCAGTGTTCGTGTTCGATAGACAAGAGATTTAATGTGTCCCCAAAGGAAAAATTCCATAGGAGTCAGGTCAGGAGACCTTGTTGGCCAGTTTACTGGTCCATTTCGGCCTATCCACTTGTCCGTGTGCTCCTGATTCAGCCAAGCTCTTACCGGAGCAGCGAAATGGGCTGGAGCCCCGTCCATTTGGAGCCACAGATTTTGAACGGAGGCTAGGGGCAGATTGTCAACAAGATTTTTGTCACCATTGAGCCGATATGGCAAAATTACGGGTCCCAGTAGGTGAATACCCAGAATACCTGCCCAAACATTCACATTAAAACGGTTTTGATGATGTTGCGAAATGGAAGCATGTGGGTTGTCGGTGGCATAAACATGAGAATTGCGGGAGTTGAAAAATCCATCTCTACTGACATTGGCTTCGTCGGTCCATAAAATATGTGATAAAAACTGAGAATTTTGTCGATTTTGCTCGAAAAGCCAATTACAAAAACGCTGCCTTAATGGAAAATCTGAGGGTAAACGCGCGTGTGTCTTACATTAATGGTAAAGATGAAGCCCTTCCTCGGCAATAATCCTCGGTGTACAGTTGATTGGGAAAGTGTCAGTGGCTGTGCAATGCTCCGTGTACTCCTGGAAAAATCTGCTGCAGTGATATCCAATACATGTTCCTCTATGTCTGGAACCTGAGCACCTCTTGGTCGTCCAATATCTACTTCAATTACAGGTGCCAATCGACCAGTATCTCGGGTAAGTAAGTCACAATTTGACAAATGCTTGCTGTTCTTGACAAAAGGTATCTGTGACTACCTGATAATGACAAAAAACATCATTGCCGCTTTGACTTTTCATCAAAAAATTGTAGAAAAGTACTTTTTTAATATCGAAAATTTTCCTAATTTGAAGTAAAGATGGTAATTTCTCTTTTCGAATGCTTAAGTATTCCAATAAGCTACCAATCAAACATGGAACGATTTCAAAATAATGCTTAATAACAAAGTTGAAATTCGATTTTCAACTGTTAATATCTTCTATAAATTTTCGAAAAAAATGTTTTCAATATTTTCCCGTACTCTCCAAGTGAGCCCCTATTACCCCTTAAAAGGAATGACGCCACTTTTGAATCACCCTGTATATATATAAAATTTACCAAAATGGAAAATCGCCCATGTCTATATAAAAAATTAATTAAAAATAATACAAGATTTATTTTATAACTTGCAATTTTAGGATTAGAGTGTTACTAGTAGATAAATATTATTCGCATTATTTTGATCTGGTTTTAAATAGAAAAAATTGCAAAAAAAAATTTCATGGTTTTTTCATATTTATTCTCGTTGCAATGCATTTTAAAGTTCCGAATGAGGCAAAAATAATTCTGGCGTTAAACTGAACTTGAACTTTGAACTGCTCGTAACGAATTTCCACACTTTAATACACGATTCGGTAAATGCCTTTTTAGGGTTTGTAAATTTGTCGCCCGACAGTTGAGGCCTGAGACTTAGACTGAAATCTTTGGAAAATTACTAATCTTCAACTGGAAGTTCCGGAATAAAAACAAAACTCCATTGATTTGAATGGGATGGGAACCGCCGTAAATCTTCCACTGTCATGTTTATCTTGGCGATTTGCGTGATTCTTCACGAATAGAGCCGTTTCATTAGCACCTTGTTCCAAATTTTAAAACGCCATTAAATGCTGTTTGCTTTTGACACGTCCGCTGTGTTGTGTGATAGGATTGGACACAATATAAATAATGTTTCTCACGCCGTCTTCATTTGTTGTTGTTGTTGTGGTTGTTTAGCTGGCAAAATCCATTTACCAGCCGCCGATTTCGATTTAGAAGTCACTGTGCTGACAAGTCCGGATTCTTCAGGTTTTCCCGTATTAAATTTGCTGATTTTTCCTATGGGAAAAATTCAAAAGTCGCACGGAAAGTAAAGCGTCGGATTTATGCCTAATTTGATTCCTGCATCCGCATTCCGCCTCTTCTCGGCCTGATCCGATTCTACTGTTGTCCCGACAATAATATACGGACCACGTATATTTATGTCATACCGGAAAATGCAGAACAGAGCCCAGATAGCAGAATGCATGGAAGATAAAAGCTAAACTGAGAATATTTGCGTATAGGCAAAAATGTCCAAACAATCGCGTATCAAGATAGGTCGTCGCTAGTTGCAGTGGAAAAGGCATAATATATGCAATTTGCGTGCCTAATGATATGGAATGCGCATTTTTGCCAAACTATTTTATGCTAAAAGCTTTGTATTATTTAAACAAGGCTCGGTTATCGATTTGGCTCCGGCTTTGGTAGGAAGACATCGGAGCGTAGGCTTAGAAGAATCACTTTGGACTTGACTTGAAAACACTTTAGATTATCTGGTTGATTTTTTTCAGCGAAAAGACCAGAGTTTTTCTAAAAAAAATTCAGTAAATAAGAGTTTAAAGAATCCACGATTTTCTCATTATTAGGGCGACGTTGATAGAAATTTGGTCTGGACGTTTCGCGGGCAGGCATTGATGGCATCTTCAGAGTGAAGCCCACACCTTTTTGAAAAAAATCTCACATGGGGATATTGGAAACCGTTAAAGATACAGAGTGGACCAAATGGGGAAAAAGTGGCGCAATCAAGTGCCTATAAATAATCTGTCATCAACTTCTTTGAACTCGGAATAGCAACGGATATACAGGGAAAAAAAGAAAAAAGTGCGTTTTATAAAATCCTTTATATCGTGTTTATTATAAAAGATACAATAACGAAATTTTTAGGGTGGGGGTAAGAAATGAGCGTGAATTTGAAAATAAAGTAAAAAATAATCTAGGCCCACTATGTTCAATGAGGCCGAAGTCAACTTTTGTTTTTCTTATGGGCGCCATATTGAATTTCTGCATTTTTAAATTCCCCTTTAAATATGCTCTTCAACCATGTATAACATGTTTATGTTCGGTCAAGATAAATAATTAAAATTAACAAAATTAAGATTTAATGGCAGTAGGAATTTTTAAGATTTTTTTATTAAATTTTTTATAAATATTTTATAAAATTTAAATATAAAATTTCTTTCTCAATGAATCTCTAAGTGCCTCTCTGAAGACTAACATAATAAATTTACAAAAAATGGTCCAAAAAAAGCGGAATTAGTTAGTGCAGAGCTACGATAGAACCCTCAATTAAATCCCATTTTCGCCCGGCAGGCCATAATTTCAGGTTGTCTATGCTGAAGAAATCCTTCATAACATAATGCCAAGTTATTGTCTGAGCTTGCAGACAACGTCACCGCTAACCATGTATTTCGGCTTGAAGCTGTCTTGTTGGCTTAGTGTCGAAACGTGGTAACGAACTGATGCCTTTGGGACAACAGGAAACTGTTAGTCTCGTAATTGCCTTTAGAATGGGTTCCGTTAGAAACCACTTTCTGGTGTTGGTCCTCGATGGGAATCCAAACAGGGTTTTTGCTTGTCAATGTTTTCTGTTCTTCTTGTGATTTCCGCCAAGTGCATAGCACGCAATAAATCGCGATTCCGTTTAATTTACTACATATTGTTGCGGCCAGATGGGTAATGTTATGATTCTTCGGCTTGATAATACCGACAAAATAATTAAGCGATCAAAACACGAACTCACGAAAACGTTCCCGAGCATGACGCTCAGCTCTGTAGATTGGCGAAATAATCGAAAAACCCTGCAGATTTTTTTGAGTAAAAACCCGAAAACTGTCCTTGGAAGACTCCAGCCTTAAACCTCTTTGCATTTTTGCCAGGGGAAAGTATTTTTAAGCCTGCAGCAGATTGTTTTAGTCGTTTCTTACGTCGATAGGCTTAGAGAAGCGGCTTTGCCCATACTACTCCCTTAATGAGCCACGCATTCAGTGTATAAATTAAATTCATATTTAATATTGAATATCGATTCCCGTTACAGGATTCCGCAAACCATTCAATGACTGAACTTAATTAGAGATTGGAGCAATAGAGGAAAAATTCGCTCCTCGACGGAGTCAGAGGTCGATTCCGTGAACTTATCAGCGTTTTTTAAGCTGCTGCCCGGCCACAATTTACACAATGGACCCTGTATAGGCATGATAAATATGTGGACGTCTTCATCGTTAAGCATCGCTAACAGGAAGCAAACCCGCTTAATTGACTGAAGAATTCAAAAGTTTTCCTGGGTTTTTGATGCGACTTTTTGCAAAATATTTCCAGAAGTCCCAAATCCTTTTCTTATTGAATTCGCTGTGAAGTGAATGCGCAATAGAAAAAATCAGGCACAGAACTGAAAAATTTTTCCCAGTTGAGTGTAGTTTAGCGCAATTTTTTATAACTGCTGGTTTTGAGGAGGAAATTTACATCTTTTGGTTGAATTTGATTAAACTTTGCTACTAAAGATGTTCGACACGCGAATGTTCAACAACCAATGCAAGTCTGTAAAAACGATTTTTTTTGCGATAAATGAGAATAATGGACAGAGGACAACTTGCTCTATGTATTGGAAAAGTACGTGTTTTGTGGCGGGTTTCTGGAAATTTTGCTAGATTTCCAAACATTGCGGGATGAACATTTGTTTCCACTGAATTGAATTCCATTGGATCCACCATAATTTTAAAATATCATTATCTTCTAATAAATAGAGAATATTTTGTTCTATAAAGGCGAGTATTTTCAGTTCTATTAGTTTTTTTTGGAATTTTGACAAATTTTTCAATTCCAGTTTGAATCTTGCATGTTTTTCATATAGAACATTTGGGCAGTATTTTTTTAGAATACAGTACAAATTAACAAAAATTTTGTTAATTTTGCAGCGTTTTCGACACAAGTGTGCAGAACATGTTTCAAAAAATTATTTCTCTCAAAGGAAAATTGGTAAACGCATAAGGTTTTCTCGATAGCTAGAGAAACCTTCGCTCTGTATATGCTGGAATGTTGAAAGTTGTAGAAAATTTTCTGAATTTTTCGCTCATGTTTTTCTGTCTAAATGAGAATGTTCGCTTTTTTCAAATGTCGCAAGGTATATTTCAGAAAAATATTTCTCGAAAATAAAAACAGTCCTCAAAATATGATTTTGGCTGATACGAAGACGGGATTTTGCTTCTTGAGTATGGGTTTTTTCAATGGCATGGAAGTTTCTTCGCCTCTTTTTCAACCTCTTCGATGTAGTGGAGATTTTTTGGAATTTCTGGAAATTTTTAAAATCTTCTATACCTGGAGGAAAAGCCTTCAAAACTTTATTAGTGGTAGTTAAGAAATTTGTGGTTGAAAATTCGTTTTTTTATTGATTTCGTACAAAAAAAGTAGGTTCTACCAGTTAGAGGCGTCAAGCCGAGTGAAGCCAGCTGAAGGAAGCAGGGAAAGAATTGAGAAAATGTTGCCAGTTGAGTAAAGCGTTTAGAGCGATTTTTTCAAATTTGCTGGTTTTGAGGAGTAAATTTGTTCGCTTTTGAAATTATGGCCTGCCGGGCGAAAATGGGATTTAATTGAGGGTTCTAATGTAGCTCTGCACTAACTAATTCCGCTTTTTTTAGACCATTTTTTGTAAATTTATTATGTTAGTCTTCAGAGAGGAACTTAGAGAGTCATTGAGAAAGTGAGTTTTGAGTGATTCAAAAAGTTCTGGATGTGAAACTTGAGAAGTTGATCAAGTGCCTTTTTGTCAATGGATAGAGCAAGAGTTGCTCTATGTTTTCGGAAAAACCGAACTACATGGCGGGTTTCTGGAAATGTTGCCGCATTTTTCAATATTGCTGTCTGTTCGATCTTGATAGGGTACAGTTTCAGGGACTATTTGAAAAAATCCTTGCAGTAAAACTAACTCGACTACTAAAAATGATTCTGCTCTAGCACATAGAGGCGATTTTGCTCTATGCATGCGAGTTTTTTCAGTTTTATTTAAACTTGTTCGGAATTTAAACAAATTTTTCAATCCTGCATCTTTTTCATATAAAACATTTGGCACGATTTGTTTTAAAAACTTAGGACCAATCAAGAGAAAACCTGATAAACTTGGTTCTAGAAAATTTGGCTCTATTTATGATGAAAATTTTACTCTGATTGTAGTTCTGTAAAATTTTTGCGGCGTTTTTGAATACAAGTTTGCGTTCTTTGATGCTGCTAGGATACATGTTTCAAAAAACTTTTATTCGCAAAGGAAAACAGGTTTTTCCAGCCTCAGGTTTTTCCAATAGATAGAAAAACGTTCGCTCTATGTCTGCTGGAACACCGACAGTTGTAGAGATTTCTGGAATTTTTCCCGCCTCTTTTTCAACCTCTTCGATGTCGAGGAGATTTTCTGGAATTTCCTGGAAATTTTTAAAATCTTCTTCTTCTTCTTTCCTCCTGGAACCTGGAGGGAAAGCCTTCAAAACTTTATTAGTGGAAGTTAAGAAATTTGTGGTTGCAAATTCGTTTTTTATTGAATTCGTACAAAAAAAGTTGGTTCTACCAGTTAGAGGCGTCCAGCCGAGTGAAGCCAACTGATGGAAGCAAGGAAGGAATTGAGAAAATGTTGCCAGTTGAGTAAAGCGTCAATAACTGCTTTGAAGTATAGTTTAGTGCAATTTTTTCAAATCTGCTGGGTTTTGAGGAGTACATTTGTACGTTTAAGCTAAATTTGCTTAAATTTTTCTACTGTTTTCAGATTTTTACTCTATAAGGAGTGCGGCTGATTTTCCCAAAAAAAAAACGCGAATGTTTAACAACCAATGCAAGTCTCCGGCCGGACAAATGAGAATAATGGATAGAGGACAACTTGCTCTGTATATTCGAAAAATACGCGTTTTGTGGCAGGTTTCTGGAAATTTTGCTAGATTTTCAAATATTGCGGGATGAAAATTTGCTTCTGTTCCACCCCATTTTTGAGGTCTTACTTGTAAAAATCATTATAGTAAAACCGATATAATTATGAAAGATTATTTTTCTCTAATAAATAGAGAAGATTCTGATCTATAAATGCGAGTATTTTCAGTTGTATGAAAGCGTTTATGGAATTTTTGTCAAATTTTTCAATCCCGGTTTGAATCTTGCATGTTTTTCATATAGAATTTGGCAGAATTTGATTTAGAACTTAGTACTAATTAACAAAAAATCTGCTAGACGTCATAGAGAACATTTAGTTCTATTTATGCTGAAGAAATTAATCTGATTAAAAAGTCTGTAGAATTTTTGCCGCGTTCTTGAATGCAAGTTGCGCTCTTTGATGTTGTTAGGCACATGTGCAGCACATGTTTCAAACAATTATTTCTCTCAAAGGAAATTAGGTAAAAGCTTAAGGTTTTCCCAATAGATAGAGAAACGTTCGCTCTATATATGCTGGAACGTTGAAAGTTGTAGAAAATTTCCTGAATTTTTCGCACATGTTTTTCTGACTAAATGCGAATGTTCGCTTTTTTCAAATGTCGCAAGGTATATTTGAGAAAAATATTTCTCGAAAATAAAAACAGTCCTCAAAATATGGTTTTGGCTGATGCGAAGACGGGATTTTGCTTCTTGCGTGTGGGTTTTTCCAATGGCATGGAAGTTTCTTCGCCTCTTTTTCATCCTCTTCGATGTAGTGGAGATTTTTTGGAATTTCTGAAAATTTTTAAAATCTTCTATACCTGGAGGAAAAGTCTTCAAAACTTTATTAGTGGAAGTTAAGAAATTTTGTGGTTGAAAATTCGTTTTTTGTATTGATTTCGTACAAAAAAAGTTGGTTCCACTAGTTAAGCTAACCACGTTTAAGCTAAATTTGCTTAAATTTTTCTACTGTTTTCAGATTTTTACTCTATAAGGAGTGCGACTGATTTTCCCCAAAAAAAAAACGCGAATGTTTAACAACCAATGCAAGTCTCCGGCAGGCCAAATGAGAATAATGGATAGAGGACAACTTGCTCTATATATTCGAAAAATACGCGTTTTGTGGCAGGTTTCTGGAAATTTTGCTAGATTTTCAAATATTGCGGGATGAACATTTGGTTCTGTTCAAGCCCATTTTTGAGGTCTTATTTGTAAAAATCATTATAGTAAAACCAATCAATCAGACAAAGGACTGAAAAAATGTCCCCAGTTGAGTATATGTTAGCGGGATTTTTTATAACTTGCTAGTTTTGAGGAGGCCATTTTCATCTTTCGGCTGAATTTGCTTAACTTTTCTACTGTTTTCAGATATTTGCGCTATTAAATGTGCGACTGATTTTCCCGAAGGAAACGCGAATGTTCAACAACTATTGCAAGTCTGTAAAAAACCAAATTGTTTTTTGCGATAAATGAGAATAATGGACAAAGGACAAACTTGCTCCATGTATTGGAAAAAACGCGTTTTGTGGCGGGTTTTCTGGAAATTTTGCCAGATTTCCAAACATTGCGGGATGAACATTTGTTTCCACTGAATTGAATTCCATTGGATCCACCATAATTATAAAATATCATTATCTCTAATAAATAGAGAATATTTTGTTCTATAAAGGCGAGTATTTTCAGTTTTATTAGTTTTTTTTGGAATTTTGACAAATTTTTCAATTCCGGTTTAAAATACTTGCATGTTTTTTCATAGCAGAACATTTGGGCAGTATTTTTTTTTAGAATTTAGAACAAATTTTACAAAAATTTTGTTAATTTTGCAGCGTTTTCAACACAAGTGTGCAGAACATGTTTCAAAAAATTATTTCTCTCAAGGAAAATTGGTAAACGCTAGCTAAATAGCTAGAGAAACCTTCGCTCTGTATATGCTGAATGTTTGAAAGTTGTAGAAAATTTCCTGAATTTTTCGCACATGTTTTTTCTGACTAAATGCGAATGTTTCGCTTTTTTTCAATGTCGCAAAGTATATTTCAGAAAAAATATTCGCGAAAATAAAACAGTCCTCAAAAATATGGTTTTGGCTGATACGAAGACGGATTTTGCTTCTTGCATGTGGATTTTTTCAATGGCATGGAGTTTCTTCGCCTCTTTTTCAACTCTTCGATGTAGTGGAGATTTTTTGGAATTTCTGGAAATTTTTAAAATCTTCTATACCTGGAGATAAAGCCTTCAAAACTTATTAGTGGAAGTTAAGAAATTTTGGTTGAAAATTCGTTTTTTGTATTGATTTCGTACAAAAAAAGTAGGTTCTACAGTTAGAGGCGTCAAGCCGAGTGAAGCCAGCTGAAGGAAGCAGGGAAAGAATTGAGAAAATGTTGGCAGTTGAGTAAAGCGTTTAGAGCGATTTTTTAAATTTGCTGGTTTTGAGGATAAATTTATTCGTTTTGAAATATGGCCTGCCGAGCAAAAATGGGATTTAATTGAGGGTTCTATCGTAGCTCTGCACTAACTAATTCCGCTTTTTAGACCATTTTTTTGTAAATTTATATGTTAGTCTTCAGAGAGGAACTTAGAGATTCATTGAGAAAGTGAGTTTTGAGTGATTCAAAAAGTTCTGGATGTGAAACTTGAGAATTGATCAAGTGCCTTTTTGCCAATGGATAGAGCAAGAGTGCTCTATGTATTCGGAAAAAACCGAACTGCATGGGCAGTTTCTGGAATGTTTGCCGCATTTTTCAATATGGCTGTCGTTTCGAGATCTTGATAGGGTACAGTTTCAGAGACTATTTGAAAAAATCCTTGCAGTAAAACTAACTCGACTACTAATAATGATTCTGCTCTAGTACATAGAGGCGATTTTGCTCTATGCATGCGAGTTTTTTCAGTTTTATTTAAACTTGTTTGGAATTTAAACAAATTTTTAAATCCTGCATCTTTTTCATATAAAACATTTGACACGATTTGTTTTAAAAAATTTAGAACCCATCAAGAGAAAACCTGATATACTGGAATTTTTCTTCCATCTGTGGAGAACATTTCGCTCTATTTATGTTGAAAATTTTAAACTGATTGTAGTTTTGTACAAATTTTGCGACGTTTTTGAATACAAGTTTGCGTTCTTTGATGCTGCTAGGACACATGTTTCAAAAAACTTTTATTCGCAAAGGAAAGCAGGCTTTTCCAGCCTAAGGTTTTTCCAATACTTAGATAGAAAAACGGTCACTCTATGTCTGCTGCAACATTGAAAGTTGTAGAGAATTTCTGGAATTTTTCTCGCATTTTTTCCAACATCTTCGATGCCGTGGAGATTTCTGGAATTTCTGGAAATTTTAAAAATCTTCTTCTATAGCTGGAGGGAAAGCCTTCAAAACTTTATAAGTGGAAGTTAAGAAATTTGTGGTCGCAAATTCGTTTATGAATTCGTACAAAAAAGTTGGTTCTACCAGTTAGAGGCGTCAGAGCCGAGTGAATCCAGCTGAAGGAAGCAGGGAAAGAATTGGGTAAAATGTTGCCAGTTGAGTAAAGCGTCAATAACTGCGTCGCAGTAGTTTAGTGCAATTTTTTCAAATCTGCCGGTTTTGAGGAGTAAATTTGTACGTTTAAGCTAAATTTGCTTAAATTTTTCTACTGTTTTCAGATTTTTACTCTATAAGGAGTGCGACTGATTTTCCCAAAAAAAAACGCGAATGTTTAACAACCAATGCAAGTCTCCGGCCGGACATATGAGAAGAATGGATAGAGGACAACTTGCTCTATATAATCGAAAAAATACGCGTTTTGTGGCAGGTTTCTGGAATTTTGCTATATTTTCAAATATTGCGGATGAAAATTTGCTTCTGTTCCACCCCATTTTTGAGGTCTTACTTGTAAAAATCATTATAGGTAAAACCAATATAATTATGAAAGATTATTTTTCTCTAATAAATAGAGAAGATTCTGATCTATAAATGGGAGTATTTTCAGTTGTATGAAAGCGTTTATGGAATTTTTGTCAAAATTTTTCAATCCCCGGTTTGAATCTGCTGTTTTTCATATCGATTGGCAGAATTTGATTTAGAATTTAGTACTAATTAACAAAAAATCTGCTAGACGTCATAGAGAACATTTAGTTCTATTTATTGCTGAAGAAATTAATCTGATTAAAAAGTCTGTAGAATTTTTGCCGCGTTCTTGAAGTATATACAGAAACGTTCGCTCTATATATTCTGGAACGTTGAAAGTTTGTAGAAAATTTCCTGAATTTTTCGCACATGTTTTTCTGACTAAATGCGAATGTTCGCTTTTTTCAAATGTCGCAAGGTATATTTCAGAAAAATATTTCGCGAAAATAAAAAACAGTCCTCAAAATATGGTTTTGGCTGATGCGAAGACGGGATTTTGCTTCTTGCGTGTGGGTTTTCTCAATGGCATCGGAGTTTCTTCGCCTCTTTTTCAACCCCTTCGATGTAGTGGAGATTTTTTGGAATTTCTGAAAATTTTTAAAATCTTCTATACCTGGAGCTAAAGCCTTCAAAACTTTATTAGTGGAAGTTAAGAAATTTGTGGTTGAAAATTCGTTTTTTTTATTGATTCGTACAAAAAAAGTTGGTTCTACCAGTTAGAGGCGTCAAGCCGAGTGAAGTCAGCTGAAGGAAGCAGGGAAAGTATTGAAAAATGTTGTCAGTTGAGTAAAGCGTTTAGAGCGATTTTTCAAATTTGCTGGTTTTGAGGAGTAAATTTATTCGTTTTTGAAATTATGGCCTGCCGAGCAAAAATGGGATTTAATTGAGGGTTCTATCGTAGCTCTGCACTAACTAATTCCGCTTTTTTTAGACCATTTTTTGTAAATTTATTATGTTAGTCTTCAGAGAGGAACTTAGAGATTCATTGAGAAAGTGAGTTTTGAGTGATTCAAAAGTTCTGGATGTGAAACTTGAGAAGTTGATCAAGTGCCTTTTTGCCAATGGATAGAACAAGAGTTGCTCTATGTATTCGGAAAAACCGAACTGCATGGCAGGTTTCTGGAAATGTTGCCGCATTTTTCAATATTGCTGTCTGTTTGATTTTGATAGGGTACAGTTTCAGGGACTATTTGAAAAAATCCTTGCAGTAAAACTAACTCGACTACTAAAAATGATTCTGCTCTAGTACATAGAGGCGATTTTGCTCTATGCATGCGAGTTTTTTCAGTTTTATTTAAACTTGTTCGGAATTTAAACAAATTTTTCAATCCTGCATCTTTTTCATATAAAACATTTGGCACGATTTGTTTTAAAAATTTAGGACCAATCAAGAGAAAACCTGATAAACTTGGCTCTAGAAAATTTGGCTCTATTTATGATGAAAATTTTACTCTGATTGTAGTTTTGTAAAATTTTTGCGGCGTTTTTGAATACTAGTTTGCGTTATTTGATGCTGTTAGGACACATGTTTCAAAAAACTTTTATTCGCAAAGGAAAACAGGTTTTTCCAGCCTCAGGTTTTTCCAATAGATAGAAAAACGTTCGCTCTATGTCTGCTGGAACACCGACAGTTGTAGAGATTTCTGGAATTTTTCCCGCCTCTTTTTCAACCTCTTCGATGTCGAGGAGATTTTCTGGAATTTCTGGAAATTTTTAAAATCTTCTTCTATAGCTGGAGGAAAAGCCTTCAAAACTTTATAAGTGAAAGTTAAGAAATTTGTGGTCGCAAATTCGTTTAATGATTCGGACAAAAAAAAGTTCGTTCTACCAGTTAGAGGCGTCAAGCCGAGTGAATCAGCTGAAGAAGCGGGACAAGAATTGAGAAAATGTTTGCCAGTTAAGTAAAGCGTCAATAACTGCGTTGAAGTATAGTTTAGTCGCAATTTTTTCAAATCTGCTGGTTTTGAGGAGTAAATTTGTACTTTACAGCTAAATTTGCTTAAACTTTCTGCTGTTTTCAGATTTTTACTCTATAAGGAGTGCGGACTGATTTTCCCCAAAAAAAAAAAACGCGAATGTTAACAACCAATGCAAGTCTCCGGCAGCGCAAATGAGAATAATGGATAGAGGACAACTTGCTCTATATATTCGAAAAATACGCGTTTTGTGGCAGGTTTCTGGAAATTTTGCTAGATTTTCAAATATTGCGGGATGAACATTTGGTTCTGTTCAAGCCCATTTTTGAGGTCTTATTTGTAAAAATCATTATAGTAAAACCAATCAATCAGACAAAGAACTGAAAAAATGTCCCCAGTTGAGTATATTTTAGCGGGATTTTTTATAACTGCTAGTTTTGAGGAGGCCATTTTCATCTTTCGGCTGAATTTGCTTAAACTTTTCTACTGTTTTCAGATATTTGCGCTATTAAATGTGCGACTGATTTTCCCGAAGGAAACGCGAATGTTCAACAACTATTGCAAGTCTGTAAAAACCAAATTTTTTTTGCGATAAATGAGAATAATGGACAAAGGACAACTTGCTCCATGTATTGGAAAAAAACGCGTTTTGTGGCGGGTTTCTGGAAATTTTGCCAGATTTCCAAACATGGCGGGATGAACATTTGTTTCCACTGAATTGAATTCCATTGGATCCACCATAATTATAAAATATCATTATCTTCTAATAAATAGAGAATATTTTGTTCTATAAAGGCGAGTATTTCAGTTTATTAGTTTTTTTTGGAATTTTGATAAATTTTTCTATTCCGGTTTAAATCTTGCATGTTTTTCATATAGAACATTTGGGCAGTATTTTTTTAGAATTTAGAACAAATTTTACAAAAATTTTGTTAATTTGGCAGCGTTTTTCAACACAAGTGTGCAGAACATGTTTCAAAAAATTATTTCTCTCAAAGGAAAATTGGTAAACGCATAAGGTTTTCTCGATAGCTAGAGAAACCTTCGCTCTGTATATGCTGGAATGTTGAAAGTTGTAGAAAATTTCCTGAATTTTTCGCACATGTTTTTCTGACTAAATGCGAATGTTCGCTTTTTTCAAATGTCGCAAAGTATATTTCAGAAAAATATTTCGCGAAAATAAAAACAGTCCTCAAAACATGGTTTTGGCTGATGCGAAGACGGGATGTTGCTTCTTGCGTGTGGGTTTTTTCAATCGCATGGAAGTTTCTTCGCCTCTTTTTCAACCTCTTCGATGTAGTGGAGATTTTTTGGAATTTCTGGAAATTTTAAAATCTTCTATACCTGGAGCTAAAGCCTTCAAAACTTTATTAGTGGAAGTAAGAAATTTGTGGTTGAAAATTCGTTTTTTTATTGATTTCGTACAAAAAAGTTGGTTCTACCAGTTAGAGGCGTCAAGCCGAGTGAAGTCAGCTGAAGGAAGCAGGGAAGGAATTGAGAAAATGTTGCCAGTTGAGTAAAGCGTCGATAACTGCGTCGAAGTATAGTTTAGCGCAATTTTTTCAAATCTGCTGGTTTTGAGGAGTAAATTTGTACGTTTAAGCTAAATTTGCTTAAATTTTTCTACTGTTTTCAGATTTTTACTCTATAAGGAGTGCGACTGATTTTCCCAAAAAAAAAACGCGAATGTTTAACAACCAATGCAAGTCTCCGGCCGGAGAAATGAGAATAAGGGATAGAGGACAACTTGCTCTGTATATTCGAAAAATACGCGTTTTGTGGCAGGTTTCTGGAAAGTTTGCTAGATTTTCAAATATTGCGGTATGAACATTTGCTTCTGTTCCACCCCATTTTGAGGTCTTATTTGTAAAATCATTATAGTAAAACCGATATAATTATGAAAGATTATTTTTCTCTAATAAATAGAGAAGATTCTGATCGATAAATGGGAGTATTTTCAGTTGTATGAAAGCGTTTATGGAATTTTTGTCAAATTTTCAATCCCGGTTTGAATCTTGCATGTTTTCATATAGAATTTGGCAGAATTTGATTTAGATTTAGTCAATCATAGAGAACATTTACTTCTATTTATGCTGAAGAAATTAATCTGATTAAAAAGTCTGTAGAAGTTTTGCCGCGTTCTTGAATACAAGTTGCGCTCTTTTATGCTGTAGGGGACATGTGCAGAACATGTTTCAAACAATTATTTCTCTCAAAGGAAAATTGGTAAACGCATAAGGTTTTCTCGATAGCTAGAGAAACCTTCGCTCTGTATATGCTGGAACGTTGAAAGTTGTAGAAAATTTCCTGAATTTTTCGCACATGTTTTTCTGACTAAATGCGAATGTTCGCTTTTTTCAAATGTCGCAAGGTATATTTCAGAAAAATATTTCTCGAAAATAAAAACAGTCCTCAAAATATGGTTTTGGCTGATACGAAGACGGGATTTTGCTTCTTGCGTGTGGGTTTTTTCAATGGCATGGAAGTTTCTTCGCCTCTTTTTCAACCTCTTCGATGTAGTGGAGATTTTTTGGAATTTCTGGAAATTTTTAAATCTTCTATACCTGGAACTAAAGCCTTCAAAACTTTATTAGTGGATTTTAAGAAATTTGTGGTTGAAAATTCGTTTTTTTGTATTGATTTCGTACAAAAAAAGTTGGTTCCACTAGTTAGAGGCGTCAAGCCGCGTGAAGCCAGCTGAAGGAAGCAGGGAAAGAATTGAGAAAATGTTGCCAGGTGAATAAAGCGTTTAGAGCGATTTTTTCAAATTGCTGGTTTTGAGGAGTAAATTTGTTCGTTTTTGAAATTATGGCCTGCCGGCCAAAAATGGGATTTAATTGAGGATTCTATCGTAGGTCTGCACTAACTAATTCCGCTTTTTTAGACCATTTTTTGTAAATTTATTATGTTAGTCTTCAGAGAGGAACTTAGAGATTCATTGAGAAAGTGAGTTTTGAGTGATTCAAAAAGTTCTGGATGTGAAACTTGAGAAGTTGATCAAGTGCCTTTTTGCCAATGGATAGAGCAAGAGTTGCTCTATGTTTTCGGAAAAACCGAACTGCATGGCGGGTTTCTGGAAATGTTGCCGCATTTTTCAATATTGCTGTCTGTTTGATCTTGATAGGGTACAGTTTCAGGTACTATTTGAAAAAATCCTTGCAGTAAAACTAACTCGACTACTAAAAATGATTCTGCTCTAGCACATAGAGGCGATTTTGCTCTATGCATGCGAGTTTTTTCAGTTTTATTTAAACTTGTTTGGAATTTAAACAAATTTTTCAATCTGCATCTTTTTCATATAAAACATTTGGCACGATTTGTTTTAAAAATTTAGGACCAATCAAGAGAAAACCTGATAAATTGGAATTTCGATCTGTGGAGAAAATTTGGCTCTATTTATGATGAAAATTTTACTCTGATTGTAGTTTTGTAAAATTTTTGCGGCGTTTTTGAATACTAGTTTGCGTTATTTGATGCTGTTAGGACACATGTTTCAAAAAACTTTTATTCGCAAAGGAAACAGGTTTTTCCAGCCTCAGGTTTTTCCAATAGATAGAAAAACCGTTCGCTCTATGTCTGCTGGAACACCGACAGTTGTAGAGATTTCTGGAATTTTTCCCGCCTCTTTTTCAACCTCTTCGATGTCGTGGAGATTTTCTGGAATTTCCTAGAAATTTTTAAAATCTTCTTCTTCTTCTTTCCTCCTGGAACCTGGAGGGAAAGCCTTCAAAACTTTATTAGTGGAAGTTAAGAAATTTGTGGTTGCAAATTCGTTTTTTTATTGAATTCGTACAAAAAAAGTTGGTTCTACCAGTTAGAGGCGTCCAGCCGAGTGAAGCCAACTGAGGAAGCAAGGAAGGAATTGAGAAAATGTTGCCAGTTGAGTAAAGCGTCAATAACTGCGTCGAAGTATAGTTTAGTGCAATTTTTCAAATCTGCTGGTTTTGAGGAGTAAATTTGTACGTTTAAGCTAAATTTGCTTAAATTTTTCTACTGTTTTCAGATTTTTACTCTATAAGGAGTGCGACTGATTTTCCCAAAACAAACGCGAATGTTTAACAACCAATGCAAGTCTCCGGCCGGACAAATGAGAATAATGGATAGAGGACAACTTGCTCTGTATATTCGAAAAATACGCGTTTTGTGGCAGGTTTCTGGAAATTTTGCTAGATTTTCAAATATTGCGGGATGAACATTTGCTTCTGTTCCACCCCATTTTTGAGGTCTTACTTGTAAAAATCATTATAGTAAAACCAATATAATTATGAAAGATTATTTTTCTCTAATAAATAGAGAAGATTCTGATCTATAAATGGGAGTATTTTCAGTTGTATGAAAGCGTTTATGGAATTTTTGTCAAATTTTTCAATCCCGGTTTGAATCTTGCATGTTTTTCATATAGAATTTGACAGAATTTGATTTAGAATTTAGTACTAATTAACAAAAAATCTGCTAGACGTCATAGAGAACATTTAGTTCTATTTATGCTGAAGAAATTAATCTGATTAAAAAGTCTGTAGAATTTTTGCCGCGTTCTTGAATACAAGTTGCGCTCTTTGATGTTGTTAGGGCACATGTGCAGCACATGTTTCAAACAATTATTTCTCTCAAAGGAAATTAGGTAAAAGCTTAAGGTTTTCCCAATAGATAGAGAAACGTTCGCTCTATATATGCTGGAACGTTGAAAGTTGTAGAAAATTTCCTGAATTTTCGCACATGTTTTTCTGCCTAAATGAAAATGTTCGCTTTTTTTCAAATGTCGCAAGGTATATTTCAGAAAAATATTTCTCGAAAATAAAAACAGTCCTCAAAATATGGTTTTGGCTGATACGAAGACGGGATTTTGCTTCTTGCGTGTGGGTTTTTTCAATGGCATCGAAGTTTCTTCGCCTCTTTTTCAACCTCTTCGATGTAGTGGAGATTTTTTGGAATTTCTGGAAATTTTTAAAATCTTCTATACCTGGAGGAAAAGCCTTCAAAACTTTATTAGTGGAAGTTAAGAAATTTTGTGGTTGAAAATTCGTTTTTTTTTGTATTGATTTCGTACAAAAAAAGTTGGTTCCACTAGTTAGAGGCGTCAAGCCGCGTGAAGCCAGCTGAAGGAAGCAGGGAAAGAATTGAGAAAATGTTGCCAGTTGAGTAAAGCGTTTAGAGCGATTTTTTCAAATTTGCTGGTTTTGAGGAGTAAATTTGTTCGTTTTTGAAATTATGGCCTGCCGGGCAAAAATGGGATTTAATTGAGGGTTCTATCGTAGCTCTGCACTAACTAATTCCGCTTTTTTTAGACCATTTTTTGTAAATTTATTATGTTAGTCTTCAGAGAGGAACTTAGAGATTCATTGAGAAAGTGAGTTTTGAGTGATTCAAAAAGTTCTGGATGTGAAACTTGAGATGTTGATCAAGTGCCTTTTTGCCAATGGATAGAGCAAGAGTTGCTCTATGTATTCGGAAAAAACCGAACTGCATGGCAGGTTTTCTGGAAATGTTGCCGCATTTTTCATATGCCCATGTCGCATAGGGTACAGTTTCAGGGACTATTTGAAAAATCCTTGCAGTAGAACTAACTGGACTACTAAAAATGAGTCTGCTCTAGTACATAGAGGCGATTTTGCTCTATGCATGCGAGTTTTTCAGTTTTATTTAAACTTGTTTGGAATTTAAACAAATTTTTAAATCCTGCATCTTTTTCATATAAAACATTTGGCACAATTTGTTTTAAAAATTTAGAACCCATCAAGAGAAAACCTGATAAACTGGAATTTTTCTTCCATCTGTGGAGAACATTTCGCTCTATTTATGTTGAAAATTTTAAACTGATTGTAGTTTTGTACAAATTTTGCGACGTTTTTGAATACAAGTTTGCGTTCTTTGATGCTGTTAGGACACATGTTTCAAAAAACTTTTATTCGCCAAGGAAAGCAAGTTTTTCCAGCCTAAGGTTTTTCCAATACTTAGATAGGAAAACGGTCGCTCTATGTCTGCTGGAACATTGAAAGTTGTAGAGAATTTCTGGAATTTTTCCCGCATTTTTTCCAACATCTTCGATGCCGTGGAGATTTCTGGAATTTCTGGAAATTTTAAAAAGAAATTTCTTCTATAGCTGGAGGAAAGGCCTTCAAAACTTTATAAGTGGAAGTTAAGAAATTTGTGGTCGCAAATTCGTTTATTGAATTCGGACAAGAAAAGTTCGTTCTACCAGTTAGCGGCGCCAAGCCGAGTGAAGTCAGCTGAAGGAAGGCAGGAAGAATTGAGAAAATGTTGCCAGTTAAGGTAAAGCGTTCTTTTAGCGCATTTTTTTCAAATCTTGCCTGGTTTTGAGGAGTAAATTTGTACGTTTAAGCTAAATTTGCTTAAATTTTTCTACTGTTTTCAGATTTTTACTCTATAAGGAGTGCGACTGATTTTCCCAAAAAAAAACGCGAATGTTTAACAACCAATGCAAGTCTCCGGCCGGACATATGAGAAGAATGGATAGAGGACAACTTGCTCTGTATATTCGAAAATACGCGTTTTGTGGCAGGTTTCTGGAAATTTTGCTATGTTTTCAAATATTGCGGGATGAAAATTTGCTTCTGTTCCACCCCATTTTTGAGGTCTTACTTGTAAAAATCATTATAGTAAAACCAATATAATTATGAAAGATTATTTTTCTCTAATAAATAGAGAAGATTCTGATCTATAAATGGCAGTATTTTCAGTTGTATGAAAGCGTTTATGGAATTTTTGTCAAATTTTTCAATCCCCGTTTGAATCTTGCATGTTTTTCATATAGAATTTGGCAGAATTTGATTTAGAATTTAGTACTAATTAACAAAAAATCTGCTAGACGTCATAGAGAACATTTAGTTCTAGTAGTAGTAAACATCTTTATTCTAAAAAAGGCTATCGACCTATCGGTCTTTATGCCATTTTTTTTTTTGTACAAAAAAAGTTGGTTCCACTAGTTAGAGGCGTCCAGCCCCGTGAAGCCAGCTGAAGGAAGCAGGGAAAGAATTGAGAAAATGTTGCCAGTTGAGTAAAGCGTTTAGAGCGATTTTTTCAAATTTGCTGGTTTTGAGGAGTAAATTTGTTCGCTTTTGAAATTATGGCCTGCCGGGCGAAAATGGGATTTAATGAGGGTTCTAATGTAGCTCTGCACTAACTAATTCCGCTTTTTTCAGACCATTTTTTGTAAATTTATTATGTTAGTCTTCAGAGAGGAACTTAGAGAGTCATTGAGAAAGTGAGTTTGAGTGATTCAAAAAGTTCTGGATGTGAAACTTGAGAAGTTGATCAAGTGCCTTTTTGTCAATGGATAGAGCAAGAGTTGCTCTATGTTTTCGGAAAACAGAACTACATGGCGGGTTTCTGGAAATGTTGCCGCATTTTTCAATATTGCTGTCTGTTTCATCTTGATAGGGTACAGTTTCAGGGACTATTTGAAAAAATCCTTGCAGTAAAACTAACTCGACTACTAAAAATGATTCTGCTCTAGCACATAGAGGCGATTTTGCTCTATGCATGCGAGTTTTTTCAGTTTTATTTCAACTTGTTCGGAATTTAAACAAATTTTTCAATCCTGCATCTTTTTCATATAAAACATTTGGCACGATTTGTTTTAAAAATTTAGGACCAATCAAGAGAAAACCTGATAAGCTTGGCTCTAGAAAATTTGGCTCTATTTATGATGAAAATTTTACTCTGATTGTAGTTTTGTAAAATTTTTGCGGCGTTTTTGAATACTAGTTTGCGTTATTTGATGCTGTTAGGACACATGTTTCAAAAAACTTTTATTCGCAAAGGAAAACAGGTTTTTCCAGCCTCAGGTTTTTCCAATAGATAGAAAAACGTTCGCTCTATGTCTGCTGGAACACCGACAATTGTAGAGATTTCTGAAATTTTTCCTGCCTCTTTTTCAACCTCTTCGATGTCGTGGAGATTTTCTGGAATTTCCTGGAAATTTTTAAAATCTTCTTCTTCTTCTTTCCTCCTGGAACCTGGAGGAAAAGCCTTCAAAACTTTATTAGTGGAAGTTAAGAAATTTGTGGTTGCAAATTCGTTTTTTATTGAATTCGTACAAAAAAAGTTGGTTCTACCAATTAGAGGCGTCCAGCCGAGTGAAGCCAACTGATGGAAGCAAGGAAGGAATTGAGAAAATGTTGCCAGTTGAGAAAAGCGTCAATAACTGCTTTGAAGTATAGTTTAGTGCAATTTTTTCAAATCTGCTGGTTTTGAGGAGTAAATTTGTACGTTTAAGCTAAATTTGCTTAAATTTTTCTACTGTTTTCAGATTTTTACTCTATAAGGAGTGCGACTGATTTTCCCAAAAAAAACGCGAATGTTTAACAACCAATGCAAGTCTCCGGCCGGACAAATGAGAATAATGGATAGAGGACAACTTGCTCTATATATTCGAAAAATACGCGTTTTGTGGCAGGTTTCTGGAAATTTTGCTAGATTTTCAAATATTGCGGTATGAACATTTGCTTCTGTTCCACCCCATTTTTGAGGTCTTACTTGTAAAAATCATTATAGTAAAACCAATATAATTATGAAAGATTATTTTTCTCTAATAAATAGAGAAGATTCTGATCTATAAATGGCAGTATTTTCAGTTGTATGAAAGCGTTTATGGAATTTTTGTCAAATTTTTCAATCCCGGTTTGAATCTTGCATGTTTTTCATATAGAATTTGGCAGAATTTGATTTAGAATTTAGTACTAATTAACAAAAAATCTGCTAGACGTCATAGAGAACATTTAGTTCTATTTATGCTGAAGAAATTAATCTGATTAAAAAGTCTGTAGAATTTTTGCCGCGTTCTTGAATGCAAGTTGCGCTCTTTGATGTTGTTAGGGCACATGTTTCAAACAATTATTTCTCTCAAAGGAAATTAGGTAAAAGCTTAAGGTTTTCCCAATAGATAGAGAAACGTTCGCTCTATATATGCTGGAACGTTGAAAGATATAGGAAACTTCTGGAATTTTTGTCTCCAGTTTTTCTGACAAGATGTGAATGTTGGCTTATTTCCAATGTGGCAGGGTTCATTTCAGAAAATTATTTCTTCAAAATAAAAACAGTTTTTAATATAGTTTTTTTTGCTAATGCACAGATGAGGTTTTGCTTCTTGCCTGTGGGTTTTTTCAATGGCATCGAAGTTTTCTGGAATTTTTGGCAATTTTTTAAACGCCGCTGTTAAAACCTGTCTGTTGATGTTGGTACCTTTTGATACCTAGAGGGGCATCTTTCAAAACTTTATTAGCCGAAGTTAAAGCGAACTTCTGCCAAAAAAATGAAACGTTGTGCTTTGAAAATAATGACATTTTGAACATCATCAGATATTTCTAGATATTTTGCCACATTTCCCAATTTTGCCTGGATAAACATTCGTTTTTGATCAAGCACATTTTTGTAGTCATATTTTTAAAAAACATGAATAATTCCTAAAGATATTTTTTCTGTATTATGTAGAGAAAATATTGCTCCATGAGGCTGAGTATTTCCAATATCACTAAAGCTTTTTTGGAATTTTGACAATTTTTCCAATCCAGCCTTGCAATCTCGCTCTGTTTTCCACCGGATTAGTTTTAAAAATTCGTACTAATTAAAAGAAACCCTTTTTGCGTCGAGATTTTTTTGCCATCTGCAAAGCACAAATTTCGCTCTATTTATGCTGAAAATTTTAATTTAATTGCAGGTTTGCAGAATTTTTGTTGCGATTTTGAATATCAGAGGTGTTTGGTGTTGTTAGGGCACATGGTGGACACCTTGTTTCAAGAAATTATGACCCTCACAGGCCAAAACGAAAAAGCCTCAAATTTTTCCAAGTGATAGAGAAATAGTCACTCTATAGATACTGGAACAGTGTCAGCTATAGAAAATTTCTAGAATTTTTTCTTCATGTTTTACTGACAATATTCAAATGTTGCAGGGTACATTCCAGAAATTCTTTGCATCGAAGCAAAAGCAGCTTTCAAAATGCATTTTTTCTACTTCTTAGAGGAACTTTTGCTCTTTAATTGTTGGCATTTTCGTGAATATGGCCTTTCAAAGCAGCAAAGTCCCTGAGATTCTTGTTCGTTCCGTTTGTTCATTTGTAGGCGTAATTAATGCGATTCGAGTAAAAAACGTTTCGTTACCAATCAGATATTCCCATAATGTTTCCAAGCACAGCACTTGAATTGCTAATTACCATTGGCGGAATCCATTAACACCATTTTTCCCTCGGAAAACGCATATTTAGTGTCCAGGATGTGAATTGATTAGGAGCCGAGTCGGAGTGACTTACCAGAATTGAAAGCAGGAACTCCAGAGCGAACGCGGTCACGAATCTCAATCTAATCCCGATGATTGATTAAAATTATTATATTAAATTAATTTCGCCCCGTCCAGCAAATGGCCGACACGATTTTTCATTGGGGAAAAGCGCATAGATCACGATCGTGGAGGTGAAACGATGCGGGGTCAATTCGCCTTTCGATTTTAATCAATCCTGCCGACCCGATGCAATTTACTCTTAAATACCTTCTTCGGACGCAGTCCCTTCTGGGTTGGGTCCTTCTTGTTTTTCTGTCTCTTGATCCCCTGCGACCCGGCAGGATTCCAACGAAATCATCATAAAACGTGATTTGTTCGGTTGCAATTATGGGTCACGATTTGCCGGAAACGGGAACATGCCACTTCGCCTCTCAAGCTCCTGCTGCACGCTATTTGTAATTTACATGTTTCATTAGGAACTTTCGAAAATTTCAGTTTTAATTCATGTGAAGAGAAAAATCTTTCTAACAACTTGTCGGACTGCAAAGCAGCGGCAATTTACTCCAAAGAAAACAGAGAAAAACTGTTTTTTTCGCAACATTTAGGTAAAACTTTTATCTAAAAAATGCGAAAGTCTCGGTTCAAATAATTAATCAGGGACATTCTGAAATCATTCTCAGTTTCATTTCAGTTCAGGTTTGTACGTTTGGAAACAAGCGACTTTTTTTTAAAAGAACTTCCAGTCGTTTTCAATGTGTCTACATTTTTTCCAAAGGAAACGCAACTCTTCAAAAAAATTAATTTCTCCAGAACCAACCGAGAAAAATGTCGCGTTTTTCTTCAACTATTAGGCCAAAAATCTATCTCAAAACTGTAGTAGTTTTCTTTCAAATAATTCGTAACCGATTAAAGAAAAAAATTAAATTGATCGTCTGTGTGTTTTCTGTAATTTCAAGTACAAGGGACATTTAAAGTTAAAATTTTTCTGAATCCAACCCAAAAAAAGGTGTTTTCTGCATTAAATAGAGAGAAGATCTTTCTAAAAACTGGATTAAAAACTTTATTGAAAATTAAAAAAAAAACTTAACCGCAGTGGCTGTGATTTCGCCAAAAAATACGCAATACAAGTTTTCAAAAATATCAATTTCTCCCAAACCAACAGAGAAAAAAGTTCGCAATTTTTGAAATAAATAGAGAAAATGTTTATCTGAAAAATTTTGGTTCAACAGAAATTCAAGAAAATTCAACAGAAAAATTCAAAAATAATTCTCAAGTTGAGTGTACGTTTTCTGAAAAAAAGTCAAAATTTATTATTAAAACAATATATTTTGCTACAATCGACATAGAGACTAAATCATGATTTCCTGCAATACATACAGAGAAAATTCCTTTAAGAACTAAGGAAAGTTTGGCTCCAAGCGCCTTATCAAACTTTTTTTAAGACCTTCCAACCGCAGAAGTTTAGGCGCTTTTTTCGCACTTCACAAAAATGAATTTCTCCAAAACCAAAGAAGAAAAAAAGTCGCGTTTTTCTGCAATTAATAAAGGAAACATCCATCTGAAAACTGTAGTGGTTTAATTTAAAAATATTCATAGGGGATTTAAGAATAACATTAAATTGGGTGTCTGTGTGTCTTCCGTAAATTCAAGTACTAGTGACATGTAAAGGGTGAAATTTTTCTCAATCCAACACAAAAAAAATGTGTTTTCTGCATTAAATTGAGAGAAGATCTTTCTAAAAACTGGATTAAAAACTTTATTGGAATTTTTTTTCATAGAACTTCCCACCGCAGTGGCTGCGGTTTCGCCAAAAAATACGCACGAGTCTTCAAGAATATGAAGTTCTCCCAAACCAACACAGGGCAACAAAAGTTTTTCTATGCAATCAATAAAGTTTCTGCCTAAAAAATTGGAAACCGTTGCTGCAAATAATTCGTCAGAGAGTTTTTAAAATAATTCTCAATTTGAGTGTCGATAAGTTTTCTGCAAAATTAAATGCAAGCGCCTTTAAAATAAAATATTTCTCTTTAACCAACGCAACATCAAGATTATGATTTCCTGCAATAAATACAGAGAGAATCCTTCTAAAAACTTCTCTAAATTTTGGCTTGAAGCGTTTTGTTAAGGTTTTTTAAAATTCTTCAAACCGCAGTCTCTAAAAAATACGTTCACCTCTTCAAGAATATAAATTTTTCCAAAACCAACAGAGGCAGAAAATCGCGTTTTTTGCAATAAATAGAAAACATATTTATCTAAAAAGTGTGGAAGTTTCAGCTCAAAGAATTAATCGGAAAAACTTATATTTCTCTCAAATCGACACAGGGACTGTATCATGATTTCCTGCAATAAGTACAGGAAAACTGTCTCTGAAAACTACTCTAAACTCTTTCAAGTTCTTGGCCTTAATTTTTTAAAGAACTTTCAACGCCATTTCTGCAATTTTTCCAAATGTTATCAAAAAATTAATTTTCTGAGTCTGAAAACTGTGGCAGTTTTCTTCCTAACAATTGACAAAGGATTAAAAAAAATTAAATTGTGTCTTGTCTTGAAAAAGTGAAAATTTAAAATAGTTTCGCCATGGTTTCTGCAAATTTAAGTGCAAGTGATCTTTTTAAGTTTGAATTTTCCCCAATAAAACACAGAAAGAAAATTACGATCATTTGCTGCAACAAATGTGGAGAAGATCCTTCTAGCAACTGGATTAAAAAATTTAACATTTTTTAGAAGCTGAAGAACTTCCAACTGCAGCGCTTGCCGTTTCTTCTTTCTTTCCTCGAAAATATAAATTTCTCCCAAACCCACAGAAAAAAAAATCGATTATTTTAAAATAAATAGAGAAAACTTTAATGTAAAAGTGCAAAAGTTTCAGTTTAAATAACAACTTGAGTGACTATACGTTTTCTGCAAAAATATATTTCTCCCAAACCGACCAAAGAGCTAAATCATGATTTTATGCGTAAATACCAGAAAACGTTCTCTAAAAACTGCTTTAAACTTTGGCTTCAAGAGCTTAGTCAAAATTAAAAAGGAACTTTCAACAGCAGGTTTTTTTCCAAAAAATTCCGCAAATCTTCAAAAATTAATTTCCCCAAAACCAACAGAGAAAAAAATAAATAAAGCAAACATCCATCATGCAAAATTAGCACATTTTTCGGCAATTTTGCTTCAAGCAATTAATCAGAAATTAGAAATACAATTTTTTTTAATATTTGTGTACTTTTTGCAAATTAAAAGTGTTTTCTAGCACCAAAATTCTCTTAATTTAACGCAGGATAACATGATTTTTTTGCATCAAATATAGAGAACATTGTTTTAAAAACTTCGAAAATTTTCTCCTAGGCCAAAATCGAGATTCAAAAAATCAAAAAAAGGTTCAGCACATTTTTTCAAAAAATTTATTAAGACCATCAGCTATTTTCCACTCTCTCCCACATATACAGCTTATGTATGCGCAAAATCATCAGGTTGAAAATTTGACAAAACTACAAATAGCAAAACCATGTAAAGGGCATTTTTAAAGAAACTTTTGCAGGACCAATTTTGACAAAAAAAAATAAAATAAATCCGAAATGGAGGTTGGCCCTTTGGTAAAACCTTGAACTTTAAAAGCTGAAGAATTCAATAGAATCAGCAGAAATGTTTAAATTTTAGAAGGTCCATCTGGAGATAACGGGCTAAAATTTCGCAAAAAAATCATGGTTTGCATTTGCTCGCAAAAACTGGAATAAGACCAATTAACGAGTAGGACGCTTTTTGAAAAAACACCGAAATATCAATATTTCATTATTCCTTTGTAACCTAAATCGCCCCTAAAAGAAGCTCATTTCTCGCTACTGTGTCAGCTTGTTAAAGTTAAAGTTCAGGCATTTGCTAGGAGACGAAGCGCTACTCCGATTTCGGAATTTTGGAAATCAGCATTTACCCCAGAAAATCCTTTTTAAAAAAGCTTCCTATGATGATTGAGCTATTTCTAGTCGTTTTCCATCTGAAGCGAGAAAAGGAAGAATATTTTTATCCCAAAAACAGGCCACTGATGACTGAGTGTCTTTATTGAAAGTTGCTTGTTTCATATAGCATATCATGGAAAAAATGTTGGTAAAACGATTGATGCTTCACCTCTTAAGAGGCTGCAAATTAGAGTTGCAAAATTAAGTTGCAGCATTCTAAGAGGCGAAGAAACACTAGAGAAGCTGATCGACAGGCATATCAGGGAAGAGGTTCTTACCAGAAATCCTCTACACCACAACCAATATACACCGCCCTAAGAGGCGAAGAAACACTAGAGATGCTGATCGACAGGCATATCAGGGAAGAGGTTCTTACCAGAAATCCTCTACACCACAACCAATATGCTTACCAAACCGGAAAATCTTGAGAATCTGCTATCCGAGAACTGGTGCAGAGGGCTGAAACCTCACTAGGGCTCAATGAAAGTGCTCTGGCGGCTTTTCTGGACATAGAGGGAGCCGTTGACAATACCTCTTTTCAGTCAATAGTCAGAGCGGTGAAAAATCGTGGAGTGGAGCCCTCAATATGTGAATGGATCCAAAACATGCTGAGCTGCAGAACAATTACCGTCGCACTCAATGAAGTCAGCGTGGAAGCGCGGGTCTCTTGAGGGGAGGGGTTTCTGTGCGCTGAGATATGCAGATGACATCTCCATTGTTGTGCAGGGAAAGTTTGGAGACACTGTGTCATCACTGATGCAGCAGGCGCTAAACATCACCGAACCAACATCAACCAACAACCTGCTTGTGGTATATCTCATGCCCAAGTTAGGACGGGAGTTGGGCATGGAAGAACATAAAAAGTTCTGAGAGGAGACACCGCGACTCCTTACCACAAGGCAGTTGGTGGGACGTCCACAACCAGTGCGTAAAAACGAACTGCTAGATCTCAGCTGGCAAAAAATAAGGAGTATAGTGGTGTTTTTAACAGGATACGCCCCCTGCAAAAAACACCCCTTCAGGATGGGACTGAGCGATCAACCGACCTGCAGGGGGTGCGAATTAGAGGTCGAAACTACTCTACATATTATGTGTCACTGCGTGTCATATGGAACAGGTAGACGAAGTCTCCTAGGAGGAGATGAAGTTCTACCAGACAAGGTCATGCGTATCCCCCCCCAAGATTCTTCTGGAATTCATTGAATACACGGGGATAATGAGGGAGTAAAATACGAGAGACAATAGGACAGAAATGACCGCGGTGCTAGGCCAAACATCTCTTCGGAGGTGAAGAAGGATTTTAGTGGGTAAAACAGCTAGCTGGAGTCCCACACAGCCCAGAGCGCCAGAACCTCAGCTCTGGGTGTGCGTAAGAGATCATTTCCCAAACCTCACCAAAAAAAAGAGGCAAAGCCCCAGTCGCTTTCTTTCACAAGAACAATCTTGAAACTGGGCTCAGAATCGTAATGGTTTCTAAATAATTCCTCCTCTAGAATGAAGAAATTGTAAAAACAGTTCATTGTACCAAAGACATTGAAGAGTGAGTACCCTGGATGGAACAAGTGGTGGCTGAATTTACGATACAACCGTATAAGTTACAATAATTGTCTTAGTTATTATGGCTAAGTGTAAAACATTTCCTCGCCTACATTGGAGCACAATCCGGTACCCAATTAACCGTGCTAGATTGTATACGATCATATTACCCCCTGAATTACGATTGGTGGTACCGAGAAAATCGTACACGAACGTCTCGTCTTATGGGGAACAGTGGCGTCTCATCCGAACCGAGCAACAGGGTCAAACATACTAATCACCGCGTTATTTAGAGGCATTGTTTAGGGCTATTTAAATCTTAAAGGCTTATCTCTTGTTCAAATAAACATACAATGGCCTAATAATGTATGCGGCCGGGCAGTTTCAGCTTAAGAGGCGCATTTTTCACATAGCTCCAGTTCATTACATGCGAACACAATGCGAATTCTGCTAATGCGTCGAATGCGGATTATTCGGTTTGGAAATTGCCACCCAATAAATTGAGACTGACCGTGAAACGAGTGGAAACTGGCCCTCAACCTGAATGTGACTGCCCTCAAAATGCATTGACAAATTAGTTCTTTTGGCTTGTAACAGAGAAGATGCCATTACGATCGGTAATTATTCGTGAACGTGAAAGGCCCCCATTATGAACTTGTCAGATTGAACGTCCTAGAAGCTCTTTCGATAATTAGCCGCAGAGCTTTCGAACAATCGGAGGTGCTTTAATCACCTGTTGAGATTCCTCAATTACTGGCCAGGTGGGTGGAGGTACAAATCGCGTCAAAACCGATTAGTGACCGCTCAACTTTTGAATAACCGGCGAATATTAATGATCCAAAGGTCACAGTTCTGAGGAAAAGGCCATTTTTTTGCAGCCGGAATTCGGTTCAAAACATTCACTCCCGATCTAATCGATTTTCATCTGGAGAAAGCTCCTTTTTATTTCAATAGAGTTTAGATATTAAAATTAAAACAGTTCAAGCTGGGCAAGTTAGAAGCTTGGTTTTTCCACTAGTAAATGGAAAAGGGAAATTGTGTCCAGTATAAAATGATGTACATGGGGATATTGGAAACCGTTAAGGATACAGAGTGGACCAAATGGGGAAAAAGTTGCGCAATCAAGTGCCTATAAATAATCTGTCATCAACTTCTTTGAACTCGGAATAGCAACGGATATACAGGGAATAAAAGAAAAAAGTGCGTTTTATAAAATCCTTTATATCGTGTTTATTATAAAAGATACAAAAACGAAATTTTCAGGGTGCGGGTAAGAAATGAGCACGAATTTGAAAATAAAGTAAAAAATAATCTAGGCCCACTATGTTCAATGAGGCCGAAGTCAACTTTTGTTTTTCTTATGGGCGCCATATTAAATTTCTGCATTTTTAAATTCCCCTTTAAATATTGTCTTCAACCATATATAACATGTTTATGTTCCGTCAAGATAAATAATTAAAATTAACAAATTAATAGATTTTATGGTGGTTTTTTTTGATCAGATGAAAATCCATGGCTAGTTCGTCAAGTTAGGCACCAAGTTAGGTTTGGATTTAACGTCTGGTTAGGTATTGTGGGTACCCACGTGATTGGACCATTTTTTTTTATGAGAAGTTAAATTCCGAGGGATATTTGAACCTCTTACAAACTAACGTGGCGGAAGCACTTATGGATGTTCCAGTAGCTACCCTGCAAAACTTGTATTTCCAACAAGACGGCGCGCCGCCACATAATGGACGTATTATCACAGAATTTTTAAATCACGAATTTCCCAACAAGTCGATAGGCAACCTGGGACCAGTAAGATGGCCTGCGAGGTCCCCTGACATAACACCGCTTGATTTTTTTGCATGGGGTTTCCTCAAAAATGTCGTATACTGCAGGTCATACGAAACCGAAGAGGAGCTGAGACACGCTGTTATAGAAGCTGTTAACAGAATTACCCCAGAAATGATCAGAAAATCCTGTGAAGCAGTAATGAGACGATGTATATTGTGCGTGCGAGAAAACGGTAGCTTATTTGAACACCTACTTTAATCCTAAAATGTTACTTGTTCTTTTGCAGTGTTCGATGTATGATAAATAATAATTTAAAGTAATAATTAATAGAAATATCAATGCCTGCCTACCATTAAATCTTAATTTTGTTAATTTTAATTATTTATCTTGACCGAACATAAACATGTTATACATGGTTGAAGAGCATATTTAAAGGGGAATTTAAAAATGCAGAAATTCAATATGGCGCCCATAAGAAAATCAAAAGTTGAACTTCGGCCTCATTGAACATAAGTGGGCCTAGCTAATTTTTACTTTATTTTCAAATTCACGCTCATTTCTTACCCTCACCCTGAAAATTTCGTTATTGTATCTTTATAATAAACACGATATAAAGGATTTTATAACACGCACTTTTTTCTTTTTTCCCCTGTATATCCATTGCTATTCCGAGTTCAAAGAAGTTGATGACAGATTATTTATAGGCACTTGATTGCGCAACTTTTTCCCCATTTGGTCCACCCTGTAACTCTAACGGTTTCCAATATCCCCATGTACATCATTTTATACTGGACACACTGTATATATAATCTTTATTTCCCAATGGGCTATCGGCCCTCGGCCTTTCTGCCCTTGCATATATACATGTATTGTGTTAATTTTCTTTATTAACTTAAACTATCTGAACTGTAAACTTAAAATTATTACAAAGCAAAAAAAATCTCTCTTCTATGTCATGTCTTTTCATCGTCTAGCAGGTTGGTTCAGTCGTGTTGGAAGTGTTCAAGTAGTGTTGTTGTTGGGAAGCGGAAGCGGGATTGTCTCGTTTGTCTCGTGAGGCAAAGGGGATTCAGTAGGGTCCAGTTGTAGGGATTGTTTTTCCATTTCGTTTGCAATTGGAGTTATCTTTCTGTTATTCGCGTTATTTTTGTTCGTTCGTAGAGTAGTTGGTTTGAGGGGTTGTGTAGTTGGTTTTGAGGATGTCTTATTTTCGTTATTGATCTCAGGGCAATCTGTTCTGTTGTTTGAATGTGTTGTTTATTTTGCCTCTTGTTTTGGTCTAATTCTGTTTCCGTCTGTTGTTACTGATGGAGAGCCGTCTTTAATTTGCTGGTTTGGTAAAAGTAGTTGGTTTTTCGTGGCGTTTGGTGTAAGTCTCCATTTGTAGAACCAAGCAATTGTATTGTCTGTTAGTGTTTGAAGTTTTTGTACTGCTTTTACTGTAGTTTTGTCGTGCACGATCAATGCAGTGTCGTCGGCGTATTGTAGTATGTAGGCAGATTTGTCAATGTGTTTTTTGTCGTGGAGACTGTGATTGTATATGTCGTGGCAGTATATATTGTAAAGAAGGGGTGATAGCGGGGATCCTTGCGGGAGTCCTTGTTCAGGGGAGAAAGCAAAGACGAGGGTGTTGTCTATGCGTACTTCTAGATGTCTCTTTGTGAGTAGGTTCCTGATTGCGTGAATTATGTATTTGGGGGTTTTAAGCTGGTAAAGTTTATATAAAAGTCCTTTGTGCCAGACAATGTCAAAGGCCTTATTGATGTCCATGAAGAGACATGCTGTTTTCTTGTTCGTGAGGTGAGTTGTTTGTATGTTGTTGGTTAGTATAAAAAGTGGGTGAACAATTGAGTGTTTAGGTTTAAATCCGAATTGGTATTGTGGTGTGTGTTGTCCAGCTGATTGTTGCAGTCTATTTTTTATTACAGTTTCAAAACTTTTACTCAGTACAGGGAGTAGTGTGATAGGTCTGTAGTTTTGTGTTTGTGTATTGTCTAGTCCGGTTTTAGGAATTGGTATTATTATTCCTGTTTTCCAGGTATCTGGTATCGTGTTAGTTTCAATACAGTTGTTGAATAGGTTCAGTATGTGTGTGTTTGTGTTTGTGGAGTAAGATTATTCAGTAGTTTGCCTTTTATATTGCCTTTTCCCGGCGCCGTGTTTTTAATGTGTGCGAGTGCTTCGTCGTATTCTGCTTAGTAATTAGTTGATGTGCGTTGTTTGTTTCGTTTGTGAAGTAGGTCTCGTACCAATCATTTATTGCGTTAAAGTTTTGGTCGTCAAAGTTAGGGTTAGTAGGAGGTTGTGAAGGCATGTTGAAAATGTCTGGCAAATGCGTCAGCTTTGGCCTTGTCTGTATACAGTTCTGTACCGTTTTCATTTATTATACCAGTAATAATGTTTTTTTTTGTATCGTGACAGTTTTTTTAATTTTTTGCCAGTACGTTTTACCTTCGTCTTTTTCTATTTCTTTGCGTGCCTCTAGCCATTTGTCCTGTTTGTATTGGCCTATTAGTGTTTTGACGTTTCTGTTGAGTTCGTTTAGTTTTCTTTTCAATTAATCGTCTTGAGTATTTGTGTATAGTCTATACAGTTCCCTTTTGCGTCTATTTTTGTTGAAAGTTTGGATTTCTTGACTTGGACTATTTTTTGGAGCAACCACTCTTAGTTTCATGAATTCTGAATGAAAATGTGCTTTGAAACAGCCCCTCAAAATCATCATTTTTCGAAAGTTCCTAACGTTTTCTGAAAAGGATTTGGCTCTAAACAACGAAAGCTTCACTTCCATTAAAAAATTAACATTTAGTCCAGAAAAAAATGTTGAATTTTCCAGATACAGCCGGAAATGTGCATTCCTATAGAAAAAACGACGGTTCGTCTCTGAATCCATTTAATTAGGTATAGAAAAAAAGGCCGAGATTCCAGAAGAAGCTAAAAAGTATAGGCAATTAGGCCTGACATAGAGCAGCATTTGGGCATGGGGGAAATCAGTGCAAATAAAGCGATAAAATATAAATAATGCCACTCGTGCGTATGCTAACAAAGAACCGGGAGTGGATGGTATATGGAGGTGCCACGAAATCAGAGCGAGCAGAACAAGAGTCTGAACTGTGTAGAGTCACGAACCATCCGAAACGGCTGCCGTTGGCGAACCTGCATTTTTTTCGACGTTTTAAATAAACATAGACAAGTTATTATAAAATAAATAAACCGGCGATGGTTCAGCAAATCGATTACGTGCAGCCCGCAGGAGAAGAACCGAATTTTCTTTTCACATGACCGGGTTCATTGAAGGTCTGCGAAGACTTTTTGTCGAAGAAGGTTTATTGTCTGGGTGGAATTTCCATAATTCGAAAATTAAATTCCAAATCGTTTTCTACTATATGGGCGGCGGCATGAGCGACCAATTATAATGTTTTCACACCTGGTATGTGGTCTTTAATACAGAAAAAAGGTCCAGGATATTAATTTTCAAAGTGCTGAAACGCGATAGGGCCTTCGTGTTAATGGATTAAAATTACTGATTTCAATCGCTGCCGATATTCGTGTCAGCTTTTGTACCGACAACGAATAAATTTTGTCACACAGTTTTTTTTAACTGTACTTTGTAATGTTATATGGGTATGGTTTTTGTAGGTGGTGCCCATAAATCACACACGCGACTCTACAGGTTTGGACTAATAATGATCGGTTTGTACCCTACAAAGAGACTGCAAATTTATTTTATTTAGGTATCGTTTGGCCATCAGATCTGCCAAAAAAAACAAAAAAAAAAATTACGAGGTCCCAAAACATTAGCAGAATGTAGGGGACAGAACAGTTCATTGCGTCCAAACGGTAAAGAATAGGGAAAAAAATAGAAGCACCGTGGTTTCTTAATTTTTCAATCTGCATATGCCGAAATTATCTTGAAGTATACAGAGTATCTCATAAAAGCGCCAGCGACATCATCTTTTTTGGGTTTTTAAATGGCATACTCAAATTTTTTGGTCATTTCTGAAATTTGTTTTATTTGAAAATTAATTGGTCAGAAACGGGAAAAGATACCAACCAACAATACCAATGATTTTTTTGTAGCCTGTTAGAGGAAGGAAAGGTGGGCTTTCTTATGCGTAGTTCATTAGCTGCTCAGATGTTTTTCTACAAACTACCAAAATTGAAATATTTAATTTTTACATCATCCGCTTCCAATGTCGTGGTCTAACCAACCAGGTCAGATATCTGAACGTGGGTTACAGCACTCGTTCAGAAAAGCTTTGTGTTCTATGTAGTTTGAATTTCGTTAAATTCAAACCTCTAGTACCGCCATAAACAATTTTTAAACTTTGGTGTCTTTTTGCGCGTTTTTCCATTTTTACATCATCCTCTTCTGAAGCTAATTTCTGCCCAACGAGTTGAGATTTCGATATGCGGGTTTCAGTGCTCAATGACCAAAGATTCGTTTTATGTACGGTGTGAATTTTGTTCCATTCAAGGCTCTGATACCGTCATAAACAATTTTTGAAATTTGGTGTCTTTTGTTGCAGTTTCATTTTACATCATCCTCCTTCGAAGCAATGTCCTGCCCAACCAGTTGAGATTTCGATATGCGGGTTTCAGTGCTCAATGACCAAAACTTTGTTTTATGAACGTTGTGAATTTGGTTCCATTCAAAGCTCTGGTACCGTCATAAACATTTTTTAAACTTTGGTGTCTTTTTGCTCGTTTTTCCATTTTTTCATCATCCTCTTCTGAAGCTCATTTCTGCCGAACGAGTTGAGATTTCGATATGCTGGTTCCAGTGCTCAATGACCAAGCCTTCGTTTTATGTACAGTGTGAATTCGGTTCTATTCAAGGCTCTCGTACCGTCATTAACAATTTTTAAACTTTGGTGTCTTTTTGTGCGTTTTTCCATTTTTACATCATCCTCTTGTGAAGCTAATTTCTGCCCAACCAGTTGAGATTTCGATATGCGGGTTTCAGTGCTCAATGACCAAAACTTTGTTTTATGAACACTGTGAATTTGGTTCCATTCAAGGCTCTAGTACCGTCATAAACATTTTTTAAACTTTTGTGTCTTTTTGCTCGTTTCTCCATTTTTACATCATCCTCTTGTGAAGCCAATTTCTGCACAACCAGTTGAGATTTCGATATGCGGGTTTCAGTGCTCAATGACGAAAACTTTGTTTTATGAACGTTGTGAATTTGGTTCCATTCAAGGCTCTAGTACCGTCAAAAACAATTTTTAGACTTTGGTGTCTTTTTGTGCGTTTTTTCATTTTTACATCTTCCTCTTCTGAAGCCAATGTCTGCCCAACCAGTTGAGATTTCGATATGCGGGTTTCAGTGTTCAATGGCCAAAGCTTCGTTTTATGTATAATGTGAATTTGGTTCCATTCAAGTCTCTAGTGCCGTCATAAACATTTTTTAAACTTTGATGTCTTTTTGCTCGTTTTTCCATTTTTTTATCATTCTGTTCTGAAGCTAATGTCTGCCGAACGAGTTGAGATTTCGATATGCGGGTTTCAGTACTCAATGACGAGAACTTTGTTTCATGTACCTTGTGAATTTGGTTCGATTCAAGTCTTTAGTGCCGTCATAAACATTTTTTAAACTTTGGTGTCTTTTTGCTCGTTTTTCCATTTTTTCATCATCCTCTTCTGAAGCTCATTTCTGCCGAACGAGTTGAGATTTCTATATGCGTGTTTCAGTACTCAATGGCCAAAGCTTCGTTTTATGTACAGTGTGAATTTGGTTCCATTCAAGGCTCTGGTACCGTCATAAACAATTTTTGAACTTTGGTGTCTTTTTGCTCGTTTTTCCATTTTTACATCATCCTCTTCTGAAGCCAATGTCTGCCCAACCAGTTGAGATTTCGATATGCGGGTTTCAGTGCTCAATGACCAAAACTTTGTTTTATGTACCTTGTGAATTTGGTTCCATTCAAGGCTCTAGTACCGTCATAAACATTTTTTAAACTTTGGTGTCTTTTTGCTCGTTTTTCCATTTTTACATCATCCTCTTCTGAAGCCAATGTCTGCCCAACCAGTTGAGATTTCGATATGCGGGTTTCAGTGCTCAATGACGAGAACTTTGTTTTATGTGCCTTGTGAATTTGGTTCGATTCAGGTCTCTAGCGCCGTCATAAACATTTTTTAAACGTTGGTGCCTTTTGCTCGTTTTTCCATTTTTACATCATCCTCTTCTGAAGCCAATGTCTGCCCAACCAGTTGAGATTTCGATATGCAGGTTTCAGTGCTCAATGACGAGAACTTTGTTTCATGTACCTTGTGAATTTGGTTCGATTCAAGTCTCTAGTGCCGTCATAAACATTTTTAAACTTTGGTGTCTTTTTGCTCGTTTTTCCATTTTTTCATCATCCTCTTCTGAAGCTCATTTCTGCCGAACGAGTTGAGATTTCGATATGCGTGTTTCAGTACTCAATGACAAAAGCTTCGTTTTATGTACAGTGTGAATTTCGTTCCATTCAATGCTCTGGTACCGTCATAAATAATTTTTAGACTTTGGTGCATTTTTGTGCGTTTTTCCATTTTTACATCATCCTCTTCTGAAGCCAACGTCTGCCCAACCAGTTGAGATTTCGATATGCGGGTTTCCGTGCTCAATGACCAGAACTTTGTTTTATGTACCTTGTGAATTTGGTTCGATTCAAGTCTCTAGTGCCGTCATAAACATTTTTAAACTTGATGTCTTTTTGCTCGTTTTTCCATTTTTTCATCATTCTGTTCTGAAGCTAATTTCTGCCGAACGAGTTGAGATTTCGATATGCGGGTTTCAGTACTCAATGACGAGAACTTTGTTTCATGTACCTTGTGAATTGGTTCGATTCAAGTCTCTAGTGCCGTCATAAACATTTTTAAACTTTGGTGTCTTTTTGCTCGTTTTTCCATTTTTTCATCATCCTCTTCTGAAGCTCATTTCTGCCGAACGAGTTGAGATTTCGATATGCGTGTTTCAGTACTCAATGACCAAAGCTTCGTTTTATGTACAGTGTGAATTTGGTTCCATTCAAGGCTCTAGTACCGTCAAAAACAATTTTTAAACTTTGGTGTCTTTTTGTGCGTTTTTCCATTTTTACATCATCCTCTTCTGAAGCCAATGTCTGCCCAACCAGTTGAGATTTCGATATGCGGGTTTCAGTGCTCAATGACCAGAACTTTGTTTTATGTGCCTTGTGAATTTGGTTCGATTCAGGTCTCTAGCACCGTCATAAACATTTTTTAAACTTTGGTGTCTTTTTGCTCGTTTTCCCATTTTTTCATCATCCTCTTCTGAAGCTCATTTCTGCCGAACGAGTTGAGATTTCGATATGCGGGTTTCAGTGCTCAATGACCAAAGCTTCGTTTTATGTACAGTGTGAATTTCGTTCCATTCAAGGCTCTGGTACCGTCATAAATAATTTTTAGACTTTGGTGCCTTTTTGTGCGTTTTTCCATTTTTACATCATCCTCTTCTGAAGCCAACGTCTGCCCAACCAGTTGAGATTTCGATATGCGAGTTTCAGTGCTCAATGACCAAAGCTTCGTTTCATGTACAATGAGAATTTCGTACCATTCAAGGCTCTAGTACCGTCACAAATATTTTTTAAACTGGTGTCTTTTTGCTCGTTTTTCCATTTTTACATCATCTTCTTCGGAAGCTAATTTCTGCCCAACGAGTTGAGATTTCGATATGCGGGTTTGAGTGCTCAATGACCAAAGCTTCGTTTTATGTACGGTGTGAATTTGGTTCCATTCAAGGCTCTAGTACCGTCATAAACATTTTTTAAACTTTGTTGTCTTTTTGCTGCGTTTTTTCCATATTTTACATCATCCTCTTCTGAAGCAATGTCTGCCCAACCAGTTGAGATTTCGATATGCGGGTTTCAATGCTCAATGACCGAAGCTTCGGTTTATGTACACTGTGAATTTGGTTCCATTCAAGGCTCTAGTACCGTTATAAACATTTTTTAAACTTTGGTGTCTTTTTGCTCGTTTTTCCATTTTTACATCATCCTCTTCTGAAGCCAACGTCTGCCCAACCAGTTGAGATTTCGATATGCGGGTTCCAGTGCTCAATGACCAAAGCTTTGGTTTATGTACGTTGTGAATGTGGTTCCATTCAAGGCTCTGGTACTGTCATAATACATTTTTAGACTCTGAAATTTTTTTTCGCGCTTTTTCATTTCAACATTATTCGATTTTGAAGCTTGTTTCTGAGCAACCAGATGAGATATCGGATACGGCTTTTAGCACTGAGTACGGAAAAGTTCATTTTCTATGCCCGTTGAATTTGGCTCTGGTTAAATACTCAGTACCAGAATAATATATATTTAAACCCTGCAAATTTTTTGAGGAGTTTTCCATTTTTCCACTATCCGCTTCTGAAGACCTTTTCTGAGCAACTAGTTGAGTTATCGGAATGCGGGTTCTTGCACTCGAACAAAAGAGCTTTGTTTTAAACGCAGTTTCAATATCGCTGAATTTACGGTGCTGGTACCATCAGAATACAATTTAAAACCTCCGTGTGTTTTTGCGCGGGTTTTTCATTTTATCATCATCCGCTTCTGAAGCTATTTTCTGAGCAATCAGTCGATATATCGGAACGCGGCTTTCAACACTCGATAACGGAAGTCTTATTTTACATGTGGTTTGGACATAACTCCATTCAAGGCACTGGAACCATCATAATAAATTTTATCTAATAATTACGGCCGATCGAAAAGTTGCTTGCAAAAATTATGGCCACGACATGAAATTTGTCGTAATTTGAAAATTCGTTTCTCGCAAATGGTAAGAGATACCAACCTGATTTTTGTGTAACTAAGTAGCATTACAACCCTGGGTTGGTCTTGACTGACTGAACAACTTTTCTCCAGGTGTTTCGATCCTCCATCAATAACCCATGTTCAAAGGGGATGTTCATTTTTTGTAGATCTGACACAATGTTGTCTCTCCAACGGATTCTGGGTCGTCCAGGCGGTCTTCTTCCCGTAAGAACCTCCTCCCATTTCAACCTTTATATCACTACTCAAATTTAGTGAAATTGTGCAACAATTTGTCGCTTATAGGGTTTATTTTGGGAAAAATCAAGAAAAATTCTGCACCTAAAGGCGGCAAACTTCGGGCATGAACAGGCTGGTTCTTCAGTCTCTGAAAACAGCAACTGAAAATTCGTTACGTAATTCTCTATCGACCACCCAAAATCGAAACTAGTCCATTCACCGGCCGTTTTTTTTTCACTTTATTGATCCGCCGACTGATGGATATTTGAGGAAAAGCAATTAACTCTTAAGATTAATTAAAGGCCGACCAGCATTAGCTTTAATTGATATGTTCCAATCTACGAAACACTCCAGGAAATTGTTTGAAGCCAACAACTATCCAAAAAAATTCTGTTTTTTTCTTAGTTTGCAGTGGAAACTCACTTTTTTTGCAGCTTTGTTTAGTTAAGCAAGACTTTGAAAAGTTCTTGTTTTTGATTTACCAGTCGTTCCTATGATTTACGGCCTGAATGATCCAATTTATATTCATGGTGTTAGTAGTTGGTACTTGGTAATTTCATTTCCGTTGATCGTAAATTGGCTTGACAGCATGTTTAATGCAGAAAATGTTGCCTGGAATGCTCAAACTATGTCTCAGTGATCCCTAAATGCCTGGACTAAACGACATTAATTTGCAGGAATAATGGTCATTTTGAATCAAAAAATGCGCCAATTATTTCCTACTTGTATCAACTATTACTCCATTTCCAGACAGCTCTTTTGGGTGCGTTGAAAAACAAGCAATAAAACCACAAAATACATTTTAAGTGCAAAACAGATTAAACCACTCCTGCTCTCTGGCTGTAGTGCAACCGCACATGAAAACCTTAAAACAATGCAAATATTAATCAAATTTGAATGAGAAAATTGACAACCTTGAATCGATCATTTTTTATGTAAATAGCCAGTGGCTTTGCATCCAAAGTGCACTAATCGATTCTAAATAAAATAATTTAATTTCAAATGCATGAAACATTGATAACAGGACACATGGGTGGGTTGCTCGATTATTGCCGACATTAAAATCGAAACTGGCCAACCAGATCAATCAATCCGAAATCTATTTTCGAATTAAGTTTTTATCAAGATAAAAGGCAGAGAAAATCCGGTCATCACTTACAGCAAATCCAACTAATCAATTTTTTTAGTGCGTACAAAGTGAATGAAATAAAATGGAAAATATTTAAGGATAAATACATTTCTTCCAGTTCCAAGTGTTAATAACAGAAACTTCATGTTACTTGTGCTTTGCGCTAGGTTTTTTTGTGCGGTTTTTCGTTTTTACATCATCCGTTTCTGAGGTCGATTTCTGAACAATCAATTAAGATATCGGAATGCAGCTTTCAGCTCGTGTTAAGGGAAGCTTCGTTTTAAGTGTGCTTTGGACTTGGTTCCAATAAACGGTCGCAAGCCATCAAAAAGAATTCTTAAAGTTTGGAGTTTTTTTGCGCGATTTTTTGGTTTAACATCATCCACTTGTGAGGCCGGTTTCGAACAACCAGGCGAAGTATCCGAATTTTAGAGTTTTCTAAAGACGATTTCTGAGCAATTACTTCGAGATATTGGCATAGGGGCTCCAGGACTCCAAACTGGAAGCTTGATTTTACTTGCTATGTGGATATCATTCCACTCAAGGCATTGATACTATCATAATAAATTTGTAAACTTTTGAGTATTTCTGCGCGGTTTTAATTTTTACATTATTCGCTTCCGAAGCTCGTTTCTGAGCAATCAGTACAGCTATCGGAATGCGGACTTCAGCACTAGATAAGGGAAGCTTCATTTTATAGGTGTTTCGGATTTCATTCCATTTAAAAGACTAGTACTCTCATAATGTATTTTTAAAATTTGGATTGTTTTTGCGCGGGTTTAATTTTTACATAATCTGCTTCTGAAGCAGGTTTCTGTCTAAGCAGTTGAAGTATCGGAATTTGGGTTGCAGGATTCGATCACAGAAGCTTCATTTTACGTCTGGTTTGAGTTTGGTTCCATTCAACGAGCTGGTACCATTATTCTGAATTTTTTAACTTTAGAGTGTTTTTGCGCGTGTTTTTTACTTATACATTATTCGCTTCCGAAGCTCGTTTCTGCGCAATCAGACAGCTGGCGCAATGCGGGACTTCAGCACTAGATACGGGAAGCTTTCATTTGTGATAGGTGTGTTCGGATTTTGGTTCCATTTAAAAGACTGGTACTCCTCATAATGCTATTTTTAAACTTTGGAGGTGGGGTAATTTTTAAATATCTGCTTATGAAGCAGGTTTCTGTTCTAAGGTTCAAGTATCGGAATGTGGGTTGCAGGATTCGATCACAGAAGCTTCATTTCACGTGTGGTTTGAGTTTGGTTCCATTCAAGGCTCTGGAACTTTTATAGAAGATTATAAAACTTTGGAATTTTTATGCGCATATTTTTATTTTTTCATTATCTGCTTCTAAGGCAGTTTTCTGAGAAACGAAATGAAATTTCCGAATTCGGAATCTTTCACTCCAGCAATAAGGCTTCAGTTAACGTGTGGTTTGAATTTGGTTACATTCAACGAACTGGTACCATTATTCTGAATTTTTTAACTTTAGAGTGTTTTTGCGCGGTTTTTTACTTATACATTATTCGCTTCCGAAGCTCGTTTCTGAGCAATCAGTACAGCTGGTGCAATGCGGACTTCAGCACTGGATAAGGGAAGCTTCATTTTATAGGTGTTTCGGATTTCATTCCATTTAAAAGACTAGTACGCTCATAATGCATTTTTAAACTTTGGAGTGTTTTTAGACGGTTTTTCTTGTTACATTATTCGTTTCTGAAGTGGGTTCCTAGGCAATTAGGTGAGCTATCGGAACGCGGCTTCTTGCATTCGAGAAAAAAAGCTTCATTGTATACGTAGTTTCAATTTAGTTCAATTCAAGGTGCTAGTACCATCACAATCAATTGTTAAACTTTGGTGTATTTTTGCGCGGTTTTTTATATTTACATCATCCGCTTCTGAAGCTAGTTTCTGAGCAACCAGTTCAGATATCGGCATGTGAGTTCCAACATTATAAACTGGAAGCATCATTTTACTGTTGGAGTGGATTTAGTTGCATTCAAGCCTCTACTACCATCATACTGAATTTTTAAACTTTGACATTTTTTTGTACGATTTTTCATTTTTTATCCACCGCATCAGAAGCCGGTTTCGGAACAATCAGTTGAGGGATCAGAATAAAGATTTTTGCACTCGAGCAAAGAACATTCAACACCCTGATACCATCATAATGAATTTTTAAACTTTGAATTGTTTTTGCGCGGGTTTCATTTTTGCTTAATCTGCTTCTGAGGCAGGTTTCTAACTAAGGTGTTGAGGTATCTGAATTTGGGTTGTAGGATTCGATCACAGAAGCTTCATTTTAAGTCTGCTTTGAGTTTGGTTCCATTCAAGGCTCTGAAACTATCATAGAAGATTTTAAAACTTTGGAATTTTTTTGCGCAGATTTTTATTTTTTCATTATCTGCTTCTAAGGCAGTTTTCTGAGAAATAAAATAAAATATCCCAATTCGGAATCCTTCATTCCAGCAATCAGGCTTCAGTTTACGAATGGTTTGAATTTGGTGATCCATTCAACGAGCTGGTACCATTATTCTGAATTTTTTAACTTTAGAGTGTTTATGCGCGGTTTTTTACTTATACATTATTCGCTTCCGAAGTTCGTTTCTGAGCAATCAGTCCAGCTGGCGCAATGCGGACTTCAGCACTGGATAAGGGAAGCCTCATTTTATAGGTGTTTCGGATTTCATTCCATTTAAAAGACTGGTACTCTCATAATGCATTTTTAAACTTTGGAGTGTTTTCGGACGGTTTTTATTGGTACATTATTCGCTTCTGAAGTGGGTTCCAAGGCAGTTAGTTGAGCTATCGGAACGCCGGTTCTTGCATTCGAGGAAAAAAACTTCATTGTATATGTAGTTTGAATTTAGTTCAATTCAATGTGCTAGTACCATCACAATCAATTGTTAAACTTTGGTGTATTTTTGCGCGGTTTTTTATAATTACATCATCCGCTTCTGAAGCGTGTTTCTGAGCAACCAGTTCAGATATGGGCATGTGAGTTCCAGCATTATATACCGGAAGCATCATTTTACTGGTGGGGTAGATTTAGTTGTTTTCAAGGCTCTACTACCATCATACTGAGTTTTTAAACCTTGACATTTTTTTGCACGATTTTTCATTTTTTATCCACCGCATCAGAAGCCGGTTTCGGCATAATGAGTTGAGGTATCAGAATAAAGATTTTTGCACTCGAGATCATGATAATGTTTAACTTGAATTGTTTTTTGCGCGGGTTTCATTTTGCTAATCTGCTTTGAGCGGTTTCTGACTAAGCTCAAGTATCGAATTTGGTTTGCAGGATCTATCACGAAGCTTCTTTACGTGTGGTTTAGTTTGGTTCCATTCAAGCTCTGGAACTTTCATAGAAGATTAAAAACGAATTTTTTGTGCGCATATTTATTTTTTCATATTGGCTCTAAGGCAGTTTCTGAGAAACAAATGAAATTGGTCTGAATTCGAATCTTTCACTCCAGCAATAAGGCTTCAGTTTACGTGTGTTTGAATTTGGTTCCATTCAACGAAGCTTGTACCTATATTCTGAATTTTTTAACTTTAGAGTGTTTTTGCGCGGTTTTTTAACTTATACATATTCGCTTCCGAAGCTCGTTTCTGAGCACTCAGTACAGCTGGCGCAATGCGGACTTCAGCACTGGATAAGGGAAGCTTCATTTTATAGGTGTTTCGGATTTGGTTCCATTTAAAAGGACTGGTACCCTCATAATGCATTTTTAAACTTTGGAGTGTTTTTGGACGGTTTTTATTGTTACATTATTCGCTTCTGAAGTGGGTTCCAAGGCAGTTAGTTGAGCTATCGGAACGCCGGTTATTGCATTCGAGAAAAAAAGCTTCATTGTATATGTAGTTTGAATTTAGTTCAATTCAGGGTGCTAGTACCATCACAATCAATTGTTAAACTTTGGTGTATTTTTGCGCGGTTTTTTATTTTTACATCATCCGCTTCTGAAGCTAGTTTCTGAGCAACCAGTTCAGATATCGGCATGTGAGTTTCAGCATTATATACCGGAAGCATCATTTTACTGGTCGGGTGGATTTAGTTGTATTCAAGGCTCTACTACCATCATACTGAATTTTTAAAATTTGACATTTTTTTGCACGATTTTTCATTTTTTATCCACCGTATCTGAAGTCGTCAGTTGAAGGATCAGAATAAAGATTTTTTGCACTCGAGCAAAGAAGTTTTATTTTGCAGGTGGCTTGAAGTCAATTACATTGCAACACGCTGGTACCATCATAATGAATTTTTATACTTTGGACTGTTTTTGCGCGGGTTTCATTTTGCATAATCTAGTTTCTGAAGCAGGTTTCTGACTAAGCAGTTGAAGTATCGGAATTTGGGTTGCAGGATTCGATCACAGAAGCTTCATTTTACGTCTGGTTTGAGTTTGGTTCCATTCAAGGCTCTGGAACTATCATAGAAGATTTTAAAACTTTGGAATTTTTTTGCGCAGATTTTTATTTTTTCATTATCTGCTTCTAAGGCAGTTTTCTGAGAAATAAAATAAAATTTCCGAATTCGAGATCCTTCATTCCAGCAATGAGGCTTCAGTTACCTGTGGTTTGAATTTGGTTCCATTCAATTAGCTGGTACCATTATTCTGAATTTTTTAACTTTAGAGTGTTTTTGCGCGGTTTTTTACTTATACATCATTCTCTTCCGAAGCTGATTTCTGAGCAATCAGTTCAGCTATCAGAATGCGGACTTCAGCACTGCATAATGGAAGCTTCATTTTATAGGTGTTTTGGATTTGGTTCCATTTAAAAGACTGGTACTCTCATAATGTATTTTTAAACTTTGGAGTGTTTTTGGACGGTTTTTATTGTTACATTATTCGCTTCTGAATTGGGTTCCAAGGCAGTTAGTTAAGCTATCGCAACGTCGGTTCTTGCATTCGAGAAAAAAAGCTTCATTGTATATGTATTTTGAATTTAATTCAATTCAGGGTGCTAGTACCATCACAATCAATTGTTAAACTTTGGTGTATTTTTGCGCGGTTTTTTATATTTACATCATCCGCTTCTGAAGCTAGTTTCTGAGCAACCAGTTCAGATATCGTCATGTGAGTTCCAGGATTATATAGTGGAAGCCTCATTTTACTGGTGGGATGGATTTTGTTGTATTCAAGGCTCTACTACCATCATACTGAATTTTTAAACTTTGACATTTTTTGTACGATTTTTCATTTTTTATCCACCGCATCAGAAGCCGGTTTCGGAACAATCAGTTGAGGGATCAGAATAAAGATTTCTGCACTCGAGCAAAGAACATTCAACACCCTGATACCATCATAATGAATTTTTAAACTTTGAATTGTTTTTGCGCGGGTTTCGTTTTTGCATAATCTGCTTCTGAAGCAGGTTTCTGACTAAGCAGTTCAAGTATCGGAATTTGGCTCGCAGGATTCGATCACAGAAGCTTCATTTTACTTGTGGTTTGAGTTTGGTTCCATTCAAGGCTCTGAAACTTTATAGAAGATTAAAATCTTTGGAATTTTTATGCGCATATTTTAATTTTTTCATTATGTGCTTCTAAGGCAGTTTTCTGAGAAACAAAATGAAATTTCCGAATTCGGAATCTTTCACTCCAGCAATAAGGCTTCATTTTACGTCTGGTTTGAGTTTGGTTCCATTCAACGAGCTGGTACCATTATTCTGAATTTTTTAACTTTAGAGTGTTTTTGCGCGGTTTTTTACTTATACATTATTCGCTTCCGAAGCTCGTTTCTGAGCAATCAGTACAGCTGGCGCAATGCGGACTTCAGCACTGGATAAGGGAAGCTTCATTTTATAGGTGTTTCGGATTTCATTCCATTTAAAAGACTGGTACTCTCATAATGTATTTTTAAACTTTGGATTGTTTTTAGACGGTTTTTCTTGTTACATTATTCGTTTCTGAAGTGGGTTCCTAGGCAATTAGGTGAGCTATCGGAACGCGGCTTCTTGCATTCGAGAAAAAAAGCTTCATTGTATACGTAGTTTCAATTTAGTTCAATTCAAGGTGCTAGTACCATCACAATCAATTGTTAAACTTTGGTGTATTTTTGCGCGGTTTTTTATATTTACATCATCCGCTTCTGAAGCTAGTTTCTGAGCAACCAGTTCAGATATCGGCATGTGAGTTCCAACATTATAAACTGGAAGCATCATTTTACTGTTGGAGTGGATTTAGTTGCATTCAAGCCTCTACTACCATCATACTGAATTTTTAAACTTTGACATTTTTTTTGTACGATTTTTCATTTTTTATCCACCGCATCAGAAGCCGGTTTCGGAACAATCAGTTGAGGGATCAGAATAAAGATTTTGCACTCGAGCAAAGAACATTCAACACCCTGATACCATCATAATGAATTTTTAAACTTTGAATTGTTTTTGCGCGGGTTTCGTTTTTGCATAATCTGCTTCTGAAGCAGGTTTTCTGACTAAGCAGTTCAAGTATCGGAATTTGGCTTGCAGGATTCGATCACCGAAGCTTCATTTTACTTGTGGTTTGAGTTTGGTTCCATTCAAGGCTCTGGAACTTTTATAGAAGATTATAAAACTTTGGAATTTTTATGCGCATATTTTTATTTTTTCATTATCTGCTTCTAAGGCAGTTTTCTGAGAAACAAAATGAAATTTCCGAATTTGGAATCTTTCACTCCAGCAATAAGGCTTCAGTTTACGTGTGGTTTGAGTTTGGTTCCATTCAACGAGCTGGTACCATTATTCTGAATTTTTTAACTTTAGAGTGTTTTTGCGCGGTTTTTTATTTATGCATCATTCTCTTCCGAAGCTGATTTCTGAGCAATCAGCTATCGGAATGCGGACTTCAGAACTGGATAATGGAAGCTTCATTTTATAGGTGTTTCGGATTTGGTTCCATTTAAAACACTGGTACCCTCATAATGCATTTTTAAACTTTGGAGTGTTTTTGGACGGTTTTTATTGTTACATTATTCGCTTCTGAAGTCGCTTCCTAGGCAGTTAGTTGAGCTATCGGAATGTCGGTTCTTGTATTGGAGACAAAAAGCTTCATTGTATATGTATTTTGAATTTAGTTCAATTCAAGGTGCTAGTACCATCACAATCAATTGTTAAACTTTGGTGTATTTTTGCGCGGTTTGTTATTTTAAATCATCCGCTTCTGAAGCTAGTTTCTGAGCAGCCAGTTCAGATATCGGCATGTGAGTTCCAGCATTATAAACTGGAAGCATAATTTTACTGGTGAGCTGGATTTAGTTGTATTCAAGCCTCTACTACCATCATACTGAATTTTTAAAATTTGACATTTTTTTGCACGATTTTTCATTTTTTATCCACCGCATCAGAAGCCGATTTCGGCACAATCAATTGAAGGATCAGAATAAAGATTTTTGCACTCGAGCAAAGAAGTCTTATTTTGCAGGTGGCTTGAAGTCAGTTACATTCAACACCCTGGTACCATCATAATGAATTTTTAAACTTAGGATTGTTTTTGCGCGGGTTTCATTTTTGCATAATCTACTTCTGAAGCAGGTTTCTGACTAAGCAGTTGAAGTATCGGAATTTGGGTTGCAGGATTCGATCATAGAAGCTTCATTTTACGTCTGGTTTGAGTTTGGTTCTATTCCAGGCTCTGGAACTATCATGGAAGATTTTAAAACTGTGGAATTTTTTTGCGCAGATTTTTATTTTTTCGTTATCTGCTTCTCAGGCAGTTTTCTGAGAAACAAAATAAAATTTCCGAATTCGAAATCCTTCACTCCAGCAATGAGGCTTCAGTTTACCTGTGGTTTGAATTTGGTTCCATTCAACGCTCTGGTACCATTATTCTGAATTTTTTTAACTTTCATAGTGTTTTTGCGCAGTTTTTCATTTGTAGTACAGTACATCATTCGCTTTGGAAGCTCGTTTCTGAGCCATCAGTTGAGATATCGTATGATGGGTTTTAGCACTCAATCACCGAAGCTTCATTTTCAGTTCTGAAGTTCAATTCAAGACACTGGTAGCATCAGAATGGATTTTTTGAAGGGATTTTAATTTTCACATTACCCGCCGCTGTGGCCGGTTTCTGAGCAATTACTTAGTTAACGGAATGCAGGTTTTTGATCCCAAGAACAAAAACATCATTTTATATGCAGTTTGAATTTGGGTCTGTTCAAGGTTCTGCTACCATTAGAGTGAATTTTTAAACTTTGGTGTATTTTGCGCTGTTTCTGATTTTTAAATCAACCGCATCTGAAGCTAGTTTCTGAGCAATCAGTCGAGATATCGGATTGAAGGTTTCAGCACTCGATTGCGAAAGTTTCATTTTACTTGTGGTTTGGATTTTGCTCCTTTCAAGGAACTGGAACTATCATAATTTTGGCTCTAACTGCATTAAAATTTTACAATTTGCATGCAAAAATTCCATGTCAGGGCTAGAATTAATCAGACGTAAAAAAACGACAAAAAACAAGTTTTTTATTTTAATAATTAAATTTTTATGGGAATGGATTGAAGGATTGAAACTTTTCGTCAATTATATAATAAGGCTTTATTCTAAACATATAAATGAACAAAGTTAGTTTGTGAAGCTATAACTAGTCGCTGCTGAGCAGATGCTGTATTTTCTCTTTGGTCAGTACTCCATACTCCTGAGCATGTTCCAGCAGATTCCTGCTCCTTTCCTTGTAAGCGTCGCTTGATAAAGTTTGTGACAACAGCGTTATAAACATCTTGCCTGCATCATCTATATCCAGTTTATCTTTTTTCGATCCCCCATCACTTAAGCTTTTCAAATTTTCCACGTAATCCTCCTTGTCCAGCAGCTTAATCTGCCACAAATAGATGCCGAGGAAAACGCCCATAGCTGCATGCTCCTTCCACTCCTGCAGCAAATCGTCCCAACTGAGGAAGTCTTCGACTTTTTCACCCAGACCTTCCAGAGTCTGTGCCAGACTTTGGTGGTAGATCTTCAGATAATCTTCCAGCCGATCCAGGTCTGCTCTGGAAGCTGACGAGTAGAAGAAGTAGGAGAGATCATGCACTGGAGTGCCATCTCTGCACAGTTGGAAGTCGATCAGTTTCACGTCTTGGAGCTTGCCAGACGGCTGGAAATTTCCAGATATTGCAAGAGGAATTTTTGGGTGGTTTTTTACTTACTGAGTACTTGAACAGCATGTTGTTGGACCAGCAGTCTCCGTGTGTGGAACAGCGATGCTTTCCAGAGTATTTGAAGGATTTTAGCACGATTTGCTTGCAGTTTTCCGGGATGTCTTTCACTAGGGCGTAAGTGGGTGAATCCGGGATCCAGATTATCAACTGCTGCACTTAGGGCTGATTTGAAAATCTGGATGCTATGCTCCATTTCCATGAAAATGCCGAAGACATCCTTGACATTAGCGTGGATTTTTTGATAGTCCCCAAACTGGCGCTTTCTAAGCGCGAATGAGGAGGCATGGAACTTTCCATAAGTGCGGAAAATCAGCTCAAAGTGTTCCGGATCGAAATACTTCTTTTTGTTGAACAACTGATAGCCTTGGGGCTTCAAGTCCTCCATAGCAATGAAGGTTTTTTCCGCATTGTATTCAGCCAGCAAACATTCAGGAGTGTTATCAAAGCCAGTGTTCAGCTGGCTTAACGCTGGGAGCAGTTGGGTATAAAAATTAATTTCATTCAGAAACAAACTGCTGAAGTCAAACTCCCAAATTGGGGCCTTTTTAACGGCCACATCCAGCACTGTTCCACTGGTTTTGTCCACTATTTGCGCCTTGTAGAACTGCGACACAAATCCATCGCCTACCTCAACGTCCATGTTCACTTTCGTGTCGTAATTGATAATTTTTTTCGACGCTGCCACTTGCTGCAGGATTTCCTCCAAGTGGTTCCTTGCATCCTCCAATGAAGACATAGCGATTCAGCTGGAAACCAATTTTATGAATGCTCAACTGTGGAACGAGCCCAATACATGGATGTAAAATTCCCGATTACCTCGATTGGATGCACTTGAACACAACACAGTGGTCTGCAACGGGCGCAAAACTGTTTTCAAAGGAAGTAGTTAACTACTGTGCTTGCTGACCCATCAATTACTAGTTCAATGTCAATATTTTCATTATATAATCATTCAAACTGATTATTAGTATGTCCTCGTTTAAGTGTTTGATGTTGTTACTGAGAACGCATTTAGATAGGTTATCAGATAGGACTAAATCTACTGGGTGAGTGATAAATATTTTGAAGCAGTCGCAGTTTTCTGGTGGGCAGGACTGATTCTACAGTCGAGAAGTTGCGCCTTTTAAACGGTTATTTGATAGGGAGTTACAAGATCAAGGAAAACCTGCGCGGATGATTTCAATCGGTTACTTTGCCTGGTTCTGGGGCGTGTTTCTATCAAACTCAACTCGAAAACCACTTAATAAGGGAAGCTTGTCTTGCATGTGTTTTGGAGTTGGTTCCCTTCAACGCTCTGGTACCAACTTAGGTGTGATTTTTCGTGGTTTTTTAGTTTTTGCTTCCCCCCGCTTCTAAGCGGTGAGATGGGGCTGCAATAGAAGAAGAGAGTGGAGAGACCATGTCGACAGGATGGGCAATACGAGTCTGCCAAAAAGCGCGAAAGAGGGACGCCCGGTACCGAAAAGACCTCCTGGAAGACCCCCAATGCAATGGCACGACATCTACGGTTGTAATCGTTGAAGACAAACAGGATGCAATCCTACAACGAAGAAGAAAAAGAAGAAGAAGAAGATATTAAATATAAAGTAACAAATCAACCTTAATTTGAAAAGTAGAAAATATCACATAAAGTAATAAAGGTTTCCCAAGGAAAAAGGGAATAATGAAAAGTAAAAAATTGGATTCAAAAACATATTGAGAAGAGAAATGTGAAAATAAGTAACGAAAAACCAACCAAAAAGAGTTGCTAATTCCAACCATCATCAAACATCAGCAATAAACTCTAAAATCTTGCCTTAAGTTTAAAGACATTTTGCTGGTGGTTAAGTCCTAGTTAAGGAAGCAAGAATCCTGAAAAGTACCATTGAGACTGCAGGAAATAAATAAACGACTGGCAAGAATAGAAACGTCCCCTAAAGTGGCCACTTAAGCAGGATAAGCATTAACGGCATTGTCCGATGTAACGTATACCGTGTGTTGTCAGCACGGGCAGGTAAAAAATGTGCTTGGTCAGAAAAAAAGGCGAAAAAAATAAAAACTAAAAAATAAATAAACGACCATCGGATATTTTGGCGCAACACCATGCAGGAATGCTTCAGAGTTCGGAAAAATTATGCCTTTGACATAAAAATGAAACGTACCCGTGTAAAGGTAATTTCGGCGCATAAATCAGGGATTTTGGCCGAGTCGAAATTTTGACGGTGAGAAACCCTACCTTTCGGTGTGAATTTCCATACAATATCAGGTGGTGGTGTGGGAAATAAATGTGCATTACCGTAAGTGGTAATTTATGTCGTCGTTCACCTCCATGAAACCCAAAATCTTTGTTGGATGTTTAAGGCAGAGTTTTTGTTGTTCACACTGTGTAAGATTCTGATTTTAAATTGAAAATTCCATTATTGGCTTAGAAAATGCCTCAACAGCCTCAAAGCCTCTCTGTTGCAAGATAGCGGAAGCAATTGAAGGTCGTATTTCGGCTATGTTTAAAAAATTCCCGCAATTCCCTCTTGATCTGGAGTTCAGTTTGGATGGAAAAACCCAAATTTGAGCAACTATAAACCCTGATGATGGCCCATTTTCGAAACATTTTCACTTATTTTGGGCGATATTGATCGTTTTGGATCTTCCAAAAAATTCATCAAAATTTGTCCAGTCAAAAAATGCCGGATTTTTTGGTTTTTTTTGGGTTTTTTTCGGTTTGATTTTCGAAAAAACCGTCGCCGACTTATTGAAAACTATAAAGGAAAAGTGAACAGACATTTTGTGATGCAATTTGACCTGTCCATCCAGCACCGTGCACAGAAATTGTTCATGGTTTGTGTTTTGGAGATACTGGAGTATCTCCAAAATTGTATTCTCCCATTTTGGGATATGGATTGGTACGACTGTAAATTGAGCAAGTTTTTGAAAATGTTCGGTTGAGCGGTAATCAACCCCCTTACAAATATAAGTTTCCGACTTTTTGCTCGTTTGAACGCGGATCATTGAAAAATAAACTTTATTTCTTTAAAAATAACTTGAAAATAATTTCGTTAAAGAGAAGTTCTTGCTGTAATTGTCTAATTAACTAATAAATAAACGAGTGCAAATGCCAAAAATCAGATTAGAAACGAAACTGAAAATAAATACAACCCTCCCAATTATTGACTGAAGTCGGCAGTTTCGGCTGTGATCTGATGAAAATCACCCGTATTCAGATCAGGTTAATAGACAGGTCGTACTCGGACGAGTTGCTATCAATAAAGTATGTCGAGAGTGCATCGAGTATGGGTATTGTTTAGCTTCTGTCTCGCATCAGCACGGTGTATAAGATCTGTCCACGACCGTGGGAAAAGCAAAGAAAAAACTGACTGATTCTGCTGTGAAACTTGCCGACCAAATGTCCCCCCCCGGTTGGAATCGATCGAAAATATTGATAAAAACCGATGCTGAATCCGAATGGGTTTGCGTTGTTCATCCGAAAAGTTGTGACGAACAAGCCGAGTATCGCACCGATCGAGATCAGGACCCCCAGATAAGGATTCACGATTGTAACAAATGGCCCGAAGAAGCGCCGCGAAAGCCGCCCATTCTAAAACAATGAGCGTGTCCAATAAAAAAACAATTTATTATTGACAGTGTAAGCTTTCATCAATTTTTCAATCGGTGTATTGTTGCTTTGGCGAAATCGTCGCCGGCCTAACAGATAAACATAATGATCAGTTTGTGCAATATAAAAATGACCCGGTGCCAAGAATCATCTCGAAAACATGCCTCCCGTTGCTTGAAAGACGTTATAAATTGAGGAACGTTATTTGTATTCCATGGGTCCACGGGTCACGATTGTCTGCTCGCTCGGTATAATATGGATCAATGGATCAATGGAATGCTCGAAACGGAGAAAATGTGGTAGAAGCTGTGTAGCAAGAATAGCTGATTGTATTCCGCCTTGTTCCTTTCGTACCATGTTATACAGACGATCGGGTAATAGACAAAATAACTTCAATTCTGTACTACACATTATAAGCGGTCGATCTTTCAAAAAAGGGTAAAAAAGACCTCTTTTAGTTAGAGAAGACTCATTCTACACTTCGACAGCTCATTGAAACAGGGTTTTTTTTCTGAATATTGCTGAGACCTTCAACTCCAAAATTCTAAGTGACTTAAGAAAGGTGTTAGTGTGCCAAATCAGTTTGAAACTCCGGTTTTTTCAAAATATTGCAGTTTTAGTCACATTAACCGTCCAATTTTGGTCCAACAATATACTTGCTTCTCCGGATCGCTTTATGTTGTTAGTTTTTTTGCGTAATTTTATTCCTTTTGCGTCCACGTAGGCTTAAATCTGGGCTCCCAGGAGGCCGAGATTTATATTTAACTACACCACTCTTTTTTAATGTTAATGTTTAATGTGACTCTCGTTTTTACGTAATGAATTCTTGAATGTTGGCTTCCAAACTGTGTCGAATGAGGAGAATGTGGCATCATCAGCAATGAAGTCGCTTTTAAAGTCACCGGACATTGCGATTTAAAGCAGATTCAGCGCACTTGCAAAAATATTTTCCTAACTAAAATGAGGCAAAAATCACCTTTCTAGAGGCTTTTGGTTCTATGTGATGAATTGTTGAAGGTTGGCAATCAAAATTTGTCGAATGAAGAGCATATTGAGACTCCAGAATTAAAGTTTTCTTTTAATTCATACAATTATGCGATTTAAAGCACATTTGCACCAATAATTGAACGAAGTTTCCCCTAAAAAATGACGGAAAACCCCTTTTTCTAACTGCTCGTGTTTTTACATAATGAACTGTTGACCGTTGGCTTCCATACTGTGTCGAATGAGCAGATTCGTGCCTCATCAGTATATAGAAGTGGCTTGTAAATTCATTGAACATTGCGATTTAAATCAGACTTATCACGAGTATAAGGAAGAGATTCTTGAACAAAATGGGGCAGAAATCACCCTTCTAGCAGCCCCTGTTTCTAGATGACGAATTGTTGAAAGTTGGCAATCAAAAGGTTGTCGAATGAAGAAAATATTGAAACTTCATTATTAAAGTAATTTTATAAGTTCTCAGAAGCATGACACTTAAATTAAAATTTACAGCTGTTATAGAGCGTGGTTTTCACTCAAAAATTATGCAAAATTCACTCCTCTAGAAGCTCGCCTTTTTGCGTAACAAACTGTTGAACTTTGGCTTTCAAACTGTGTCGAATGAGGCGAATCTTGTGTCATCAAAAGTCGCTATTAAATTTACCGAACACTGTGATCAAATGGCCAGCGCTTGTAAGGAAGACATTTGTGAATAAAATACCACAAAAGTGCACTTCTGCAGGCTCTTCTTTCAATGTGGCGAATTGTTGAACGTCGGAAACGAAAATGTGTCGAATTAAGAGGGTATTGAAAAACCAATACTGAAGTTTTTGTTTTTCAATTCACATAATTAACACGAATTTCAGGTGAATTTGTAGCGGTTATAGAGGGAAGTTTTCTCTAAAAAGTGACGTAAAAATCACTTTTCTACAGGCTCGCTTTTGTACGTAACGAATTATTGAACGTTGGGTTCCAAACTGCGTGGAATCAAGATAATCTCGCATCAACAGTACTGAAGTCGCTTTTAACTTCAACGAACGCCACCAGTTAAATCAAATTTATTACGCTTATCAAGCAAAAAATAAAAAAACTGTCACGATACAAAAAAAAAACATTATTACTGGTATAATAAATGAAAACGGTACAGAACTGTCAACTACAGACAAGGCCAAAGCGGACGCATTTGCCTATAATAAAAAATAGACTGCAACAATCAGCTGGACAACACATGCCACAATACCAATTCGGATTTAAATCTAAACACTCAACTGTTCACCCACTTTTTATACTAACCAACAGCACACAAACAACTCACCTCACGAACAAGAAAACAGCATGTCTCTTCATGGACATCAATAAGGCCTTTGACAGTGTAAGGCACAAAGGACTTTTATATAAACTTTACCAGCTTAAAACCCTCAAATACATAAATCACGAACTCAGAAACCTACTCACAAACAGACACCTAGAACTACTCAGAGACAACACCCTCTCCTTTGCTTTCTCCCCTGAACAAGGACTCCCGCAAGGATCCCTGCTATCACCCCTTCTTTACAGTCTCCACGACAAAAGACACACTGACAAATCTGCTTACATACTACAATAGGCCGACGACACTGCAGTGATCGTGCACTATATATTGGAGAGCATTCATGAAGACCCAGTGTATGACCAACTTTGTCATGAGTGAGAATATCTCAGTTGACGGTAGGAGTATCGAGCAGGTTGCCTCATATAAATATTTGGGACACGAGATCAGGATTAGCCGAGATAATCAAACCTGCGAGCTGAACAGGAGTCGGTTCTTGGCTTGCCATGGAGCTTAGCGATGTTTTCAAATCAAACATCCCTATATGTCCTATACTGCCAGTACTAACCTATGGGGCAGAAACGTTAACGCTTACCAGAAAAACGTTACAAAAGCTGCGAGTTGCTCAGAGATCTATGGAGCGATCAATGCTGGGACTGTCTCCGAGAGACAGGATACCCAGTGTGACTCTACGGCATAGGACGGGTGCGACTGATGTGATGAGAGTTGCAACCTTGTAGTGGAACTGAGCTGGCCATTTGGCACGAACAACGGATGGAAGATGGTTAAAGCGTATTCTGGAATGGAGACCAAGGCACGAAGCCTGGCGAAACAGAGGCAGACCACCAACAAGTTGACACCAAGGACGGTTTATATTCAGAGAATCGGGGGTAACTGGATACCGAAAGCGGTGGCAGACCTAAGGGAAGGGCCTATGGCCAGCAGTGGACGTTAACTGCTGTTGAGAATGTGAAATATTTTTATTTTCGTATTGTATACTAAGTTTTGGTAGGTTTTCTTCCTCTGACAGGTTTGAAAAATTCCGATCATGTACCTACCTCTAGACCTGCCGGACGTTTTATCAAGAGCAACATTTTTTGCTTGGAGGCTTTAATTTGGGAAGAAAAAATTCAATTTTCGGCAACTCTCAAGTCTGAATTCCTGCAATATTTGACCGAAAATTAAAAATCCATTAGTAACCATTGAGGAGTTTAGAAGGAAAGTGAATAGCAACTTTTGTATGCACTTTGGCCTCTGTGTCCAGTGCCGTGCTCAGAAATTGTTCATTGGAATGGATTTTTTCACGATTTTTGCCAAACCATTCATGTGGCGCTAGAAGCACGCCTAGAGTTTCTGTTTTTGGTCGAAAATTTGAAAATTTTCTGAACCCAATTTTGAAAAATCCGGAATTAATTGAATAATAATTCAGAACATTAACTAAGTCTCGAAGAAATCGCATTTATGTCCTGTGAAAAGGAACAAGCTTATTTATATTTCATCTTCAATATTCCACAAATCTCAATTGACTTGAAATACTGGAATTTGTTATGATTCATTTGGAACTAAATAGCAAAATCTCACATTAAAAGCAATTTTAATCGAAATTCTTCTCAAATCCTCTCTTTACTGAATTTGAATTGCACTCTCTTAAAAAAGTGATTTAAACATTGGAAAATCACCCCATAAGTTCTTCAGGTCGCTTGCCAGCGATGATTACTTTAATATTAATACCAAACTAACTAATAACGCAAAAATGTTCAAAAAAACACAGTGTCCGAATGTCTCAAATGCAATGGTGATATCACATAACACTACCGCCAGCCCTTGACGGGAAAAAGTTAGCGTCCAAAGGGGGAATTAAGTTTAAAAACTTACAATTTTGGCGTCAAGCAATCTTCTGTCCGTCAGCCCCCAGAGAATTTTATTTTGTACGACTTGCCTTAAGTCGGTCCTGACGAACTAAACCTGTTGAGCCTCGAGAGTTGTCTGGTACTACACCAATTTCCAGGAAAATATATAAAATATCTTCAGGAGTTCAGAGTTGTGGGTTCTGTACGGGGTTGTGGTTCCAATAACTAAAGGTACTACGCCCTTTATTGCACAATGAAGTCACTATCGACTACAGGGGCCCGTGTCAAATTAGACGCCGGGTAAACCAAAAACCTAAGGGGTTGAGAGGGTACATACAAGTGCCGGTGGGGTCGAAGTTTCGGGCTCGATTATTGTTGATTTGGTCGAGAACGGTGGCATTTTGAGCGCGAAATTGAGCACGAGGTTTTTATGAATTTCCACTTTGTTTTCAACTTCCCGATTTGGACTTAGACATGAATATCAACAAACAATCGGAGCTCCATTCGAGCGGAAAACGTTAGCATCCATAGTTGGCGAGCTGGCACAAGTGGTGCGTAAAATTATGCCAAATAATAATCACTTCTGCATTCGTTAACAGCTAAGTAATGTCTCGGGTAGTCGAGGAATATGTAAGTTTCTTGTATTAATTAAAATATATAATTAATGCTGCGCGTTAACATTGCGGATATATTAGTTTATTAAACCGTACTTGTAGCCGCAATAAAAAGGCGAACATGAGCAGTTGCGTTGGCGCTAAACTGGCTAATTGAACTCAGAACCGAAGTTCGTTTTTGGTGGTTACTTAACTTAATCGAATTTTGGTCCCCATTGTCGATCAAATCACCCATTCATAAATAATTCATTTATTCGATTAAGCCCATGGGGCGCGCGTCAAAATATCACTTAAACCAACATCGAACGTGTTCTGATTCCATTTGCCTCATTTTAATTGCCCATGCTTTTTCTGTTAGACGCGATCAGATAAAAAATGGATTGTAATATATTATTTACGCCAGTATTAAATGTGTGTTAACAAACAAATCAAGCAGTGATACCATCTCGGCTTTTCTTCCAACTGGGTGACTTAATCAAATTTAAATGGAGTGGCGGCGCATGGATGGATGGAATAACAGTTGATGGTGCTGCTTGAAGAATGAAGCAAATAAAACATTCGGGCATCATCTAAACGAAGATCGAACACCAAGTGGTCTGCTCTTCTTCCAACTCTTCTGATTGTTTTACGGTAACTGTTTATTCTTGGTCACTTTGAGGGCTTCTTCATACATATGAACATTGCAAGTTGAGACGAATTTCGTTGCGAATAGTTGAAAAATTGCGGCAGTAAATAACGAAAGCGGTTAAATCTTTCACATATGGAGAGTCGCAGCAAGTCTTCGGTTTGATTATCTGCTGCAGTCCGAGAGCGATTTGTGTGTAACCGCATCCAAATTTTACGCGTTCGGAAATTTGCATGGTCGATAACTCATGCGGGGATATGGGAAAATTATGGCCAGGGCATGCGTGGCATGCATTAATCAAACAAGAAAAAAACGGCAAAATGCTATATAATTAAAGTGACAACACGAAATTTTGATTGGCTTTATGCCATGCCAGTGGCCGATAAATCTTGGCCGCAAATTCGACCGGGGACTTTGTAGTCCGGTGAGGTGTTGCCGAAAATTAAGAAGTTTCCTTTTGGCCATTTTTCGCTGCATTAATTCATTTTTAAATCGGGCTCGGTTTTTTTTGGAACATTGGCCAATGCGACCAGCAAAAAAACGAACGCAAACCAAGATTGACGGACAATAAAGAAGCCGAAACGTCGGTCACGGCCCAAATTCCCCAATGCCTGGAATTGAACGTTTCATCTTGTTTTACATTGAATGGTGACGGTGTCCCCATAAATTGTGGCATCGAAATGCATTTTGCCCTCCATCCATTATAAGCGGCTTTAAAAGGGGGGCCCCTTAACCTTTTTTCCTGCGGAACACCAATTTTCTGTCAAGGCCCCATGTATGCATTAGCAAAACAAATTGCAACCATTTCAGGGAAATATCTGCTGCGACTTGTCGCAGCTTTTTGTTTTAGAATCTTTTACGATAACCAAGAGCTTGATGGATAGTGGAAAGCTCACTTCGACCTCATCATCCTTCCTATATAATATTTCCTAGAAGTCTATATAACTAGCCTATAGAAGTCCAACTTTTGGAGCCTTTTATTCGTAAATAGTAGTAGTAGTTATCTTATTTTCATCTTTATTTCTAAACCTTTAACATCTTTATTTCTAAAAAAGGCTATCGACCTATCGGTCTTTCTGCCCTTGTTTAATACATGTAGTCTTAATCTAAGCAAAAAACAAAGATGAAAATTCCCTTATTCTAGGTTAATAATCTTATTAAATAAACTTTCCAATTCTAATGACAAGAAAAAATTATTTTATTGTCCAGTAGTCAGTTGCGCTTGTAAGTGTTCGAGTAGCATTGATGTAGGGAAACGGAAGCGGGATTGTCTGGTTGGTCTTGTAAGACAAAGGGGATTCAGTATGGTCCAGTTGTTGGGGTTGTTTGTCCATTTTGTCTGTAGATGTATGAGTCTTTCCGAAATCTTTGTCATGTTTGTGCGTTCGTATAGTAGTTGGGTGGAGGGGTTGTGTAGTGGGTTTTGGGGGTGTCTTATTCGTGTTATTAGTCTTAGTGCAATTTGTTCTGTTGTTTGTGTATAACGTTTTGTCCTTTCTGTTCCGTTGGTCATGAGTATATGTCCATAGTCTAGCAAGGGTCTACAAATAGCTTTATATATTTTGGTGGCGGTGTTTGTGCTAATTCCTCTGTCTTTGTAGGTTAGTGATCGGAAGTGTTTTGTTCTCTTTATTGTTTCTGCCCTGATGTTTCGTATGTGTTTAGTGAATTTAAGTTTGTGGTCGATTGTGATTCCAAGGTATTTTACGTCGTTTTTTGGTTGTGTCGTTTGTTCTTCTGCAGTTATTGTAGGGGAGTCAGCGTTGAGTCTGTGGTTTGTGAGCAGAAGTTGGTTTTTTGACGCGTTTGGTGTTAGTCTCCATTTATAAAACCATGTCATTGTGTTGTTTGTTAGTGTTTGGAGTCTTTGCGCTGCTCTCTCAGTAGTTTTGTCATGTACAATAAGTGCCGTGTCGTCTGCGTATTGTAATATGTATTGCCGATCTGTCGATTTGATTTTTGTCTGGTAAGTTGTAATTGTATATGTCATGGCAGTATATATTGTAGAGAAACGGTGAGAGCGGGGATCCTTGAGGGAGCCCTTGTTCAGGGGAAAAAGAAAATGACAGTGTTTTGTCAATTCGTACTTGTAGTTGTCTGTTTTCTAGTAAGTTCTTTATGGTGTGTAGTAGATATGTTGGTGTGTTCATGAATATTTCCTTTAAAAGCGATGTAAATTTGATTTAGATCGCACTGTTCGATAAGTTTAATTGCGACTCTTCATGATGTAATATTCTCCTCATTTGACGCGGTTTGGAACCCATTTCTTTACGAAAAAACACAAGCCTCTGGAATAATCGTTTTTACCTCATTGTTTAGGGAAAGCTCCACTCTAGACCTACTGCGAATTGCCTTAAATTCCACAGTTCTGTAAACTTCACAAAATTACTTCAATACTGAAGTTTCAATATTGTTTTTATTCCACATATTTTGGTTTTGGTTGGGAGCGTTCAACAATTTCCCACATGGTAACAAGAACCGCTAGAAGCGTTCTATTTGCGGAATTTGATTCCCAAATCTCTTCTTTATAAGTGTAGCAAATCTCATTTAAATCGTATCGTTTCCTGACATTAAAAGCGACTTCAATACTGATGATGCAAGATTACCTTGATTCCACACAGTTTGAGAGTCAACGTTCTAGAAATTGTTAAGTAAAAAAACGAGCATCTAGAAAAATGATTTTTACATCAGTTTTTAGTGAAAGCATCGCTCTATAAATGCTACAAATCTATCCTTAAACTCGTTGATCCTGTAAATGAAAAAAAACTTCAGAACTAATTTTGGAATCCTCTTTTCATTCCAAAAGTTTTGGTTGCCAACTTCAAAAATTCGCCACATTGAAACAAGAACGTGTAAAACTGCATTTTTGCAATATTTTATTCATAAATGTCCTCTTTATAAGTGCTGTAAATTTAACTTTAATTTAAAGCACAGTTTTCGATAAATATAATGGCGACTTATGATGGTGATGTAAGATTCTCCTCATTCGACACAGTCTGGAAGCCAATGATCAACCTACCAAATCTATGAATACCAGGAGAAGTGGCTTGTTATACTCAATGCATTTTTCTATGAGAGTCTTAATAGTTTGAAGGTGGTCGTTTGTTCCATATCCTGCTCTAAATCCCGCCTGTTCACGAGGCTGGTATAAATCCACTTTAGGTATCAGACGTTTAGCTACAATCTTCATAAAGAGTTTGTAGACATGACATGCGACAATAAGCTTATCGGTCTATATTTTTCTAGTTTTGCGATGTCTCCCTTTTTGTGCATTATGATTATAACAGCATTATCCCACTGGGAAGGTGTTGTTACCTTCAGAAGACATGCATTGAAAAGCCTGCCTATGTTTCCTCCTGCCTTAATAGACTCAATAACAATTTCATCTTCGCCTGGGGCTTTATTGTCCTTCATTTCTTTCAGCGACGCTCTTATCTCATCCAGGGTGATATCAGGAATATCCTCTGAACCTTGGTTTTGCACATGAGGCATGAGTTCTCAGGCGGATTGTGTTTATTTTCTTTGTATAGCTCTGTATAAAAGTCCTCAACCAACTTTAAAATATCTTCCTTATTTGAGGTAGTACGGCCTGCCCCATTCTCCAGCTTACAGATGTTCCTGGTACCAGAGGAAAAGTTTCTTTTTCTAAGGACCTTCAAACTTTTGTTGTTTTCAATGACCTTTTATATTTCTTCAGAAATTGCCCACGTCCAGCGCTTCTGCTTACTCTTTTTAAAAAATGAGTTGATTGCATACAGTCCATGGTGTGCCAGGAAGTCAAGGAGTGTATTTCCTCTTTCATTCCTCTGGCCATACCCATGTTCACCCATAGCGGACACAGCATCATCCTCTTTATACTCAAGTTTTACATTCAGATCTCCTATGATAACGTTGTAATGAGTTGGTGTTTTTTCCATCGCTGCTGCATTGTCCTCAGAAAAGCTTTCCAGTTCCTCGTCCGAATGGGTAGTTGTTGGGGCATAGACCTGAATAACTTTTAGTATGTATTTTGAGCTCAGCTTTTAGCACGAGAAATGCCACTCTCAAGCCTACCCTATCCATCTGGACAACTTTGCCTGCGTGTTTTTTGTTTATTATGAAACCTACTCCTCCATCAGTCGAGTCGTTGGCTCCTTTATGATAGAACAGGTGTCCTCACCTTCATCTTAGCTGTTGTTCTTCTTTTCTTCTAACTTCGCTTAATCCTACAACGTCCCTAGTTTATGTGTTTAAGCTCTTCTTCTAGTTCCAGCAATCTTTCGTCTGTTGACAGAGTCCTTTGTATTGAGTGTAGCAACCTGAAGTCGTCGTTTTTGATAGCCTGGTCGTACCCGGTGATTCTTCACATCCTCCATTATCCGCCCTTGTCGGCCGCTATCTTAGCCGGGAGTATTTTTTTTAAGTTTTACTCCATGGCTCTACAACTCGGAGTGGGTCTTGGCCAACTGTACTATTTGCCTCCATTGTTGTCTATCTTCCATCAATGCTGGGTACGTATTTTATCCCCATGGTCCTTAGGTCCGCTTTGATGTTGTCACGCCACCTCATTTGGGGGCGACCCAAATGCTCTTCGCCCTATTGGTGTTCCTTCCCAAGCCCATTTCATCATCCGTATGTCAGGCTGCCTTTGCACATGACCCGCCCATTGCGGACTTCTTGCCTTTACCTCCTTCACAATACCGGATCTTGATGATATTTCCTGTTCTTACTCGGTATTGCTGTGACACTGGACTTCGCAATTGTCCAAAAATCTTGCTCGGAAATTTTGTTTAAAAAATGCTCAATTTCTGTTCGTTGTCTTTGCTCAGGGTTCTTTCTCAGTGCTTTTTCCGTTTCGGTTCTTAAGTGTCTATACCTTTGTCTGTAGGGTTCTGTCGGGTCTTGCAGCATTACTCTTCTTGCTTGATTGATGATTGAGTGCGTCCCAGTACTCTCCTGCACTCCCCATCAAACCATTATTTCCATTTAACCTTTGGCTTTGTTCCTAGCGTGCCATTTGCTGCGCTTTTCACAGCATCCTTGATATGTGTCCAAGAGTATTCCAGTCCCTCTCGTTGTTCAATTGTTCCCAGCCGATTCCTTATATGGTCCTGGTATGCTTGTTTATGGATAGGTTCCCGTAGTTTTCCAATATCCCATCTTATTGTTGAAGTGGTCTTTTCTTTTAGTACTTTTCTTAGTACTCGAAATTTGCCTCCATCCAATCCTCTAAGACTTCTTACGTCCATGTTATTGTTCCCGTATCTAGCATCAATCAAAATGTGGTCCTGTGGAATCTGGTTCCTAGTAATTCCGTTATGGGACACATATGTTTGTTTATGTATATTCTTCTGATTAAACATGGTAGACTTTACCATCATATTACTACAGTCCCAACCCATTATAATTTGATGTCATGAAGACTGTGATAGCTAACATGCGGTTGCAGGAAACCCTCCTTACCAATCTTAGCGTTGAAGTCACCACATAGTACAAGTCGGTCCTGTTTTGGTACGTTTGCAATTACTTCTTCCAACCCATCGTGGAAAGCATCCTTGTCGTCTTCATCATGTTCTTCGGTTGGTGCGTACGCTTTTTCCTTTAGAGAAAAACCCAAATCAAGACACTATGAACGAAAGAAACACGAAGAAAACGGCGAAGGAAGCACAAAGTATTAGAAACTGGAAAAATTGATATGTTGCAGTCTCATGGTTTATTAACGCTCATTAGTTGATTTCCTTCAAGCCAGTACCTTGACGTATGGAATGATCAAATTTCATTAATTTCCGACTAAATTAGTGTGTGTGTCGTCGATGGTAATTATTAAGGAAAAAACCCATTGAAATCGATTATGTAACGGCGGTCCGGATGTGAGGCAAAAACCTTTTTACCAGCCTGGGCGGTTCAGATCTAATCCGTAGATATCGATTAATGTTGATCGAAGATTGACGGCCATTTCCTGTGGGTGTTTTGACAAAATATTCAACCTGAATTGAAAAAATTACATCCAACTTTCATGCAGACGAATTGTTGCATTCACATGGTGATTTTGTGATGAAACACACGGATTTCGCCCCAGAAATCTGGGGCAGGCCAGAATTTGAAGTGGGAAACACAAGAAAAATTAGGACACTGACGCTCAGTATATTGAAGACCCTTGAAACCTTTATATCCCTTTGTCTCTTTGAAGAAAAGTCCATCTCTCTGGCATCTGTATTGGTTGGCCCTTTTCGTCCACTGAAACCACTGAAAAAAATCAAAGATTCATAATTGCAGCATTCAAAAGAAAAATCGGGTCATTAAAGAGTCGACCTTTGACATCGAGGGCATATAAAGAAACAGACAATGAGCAATTACGGGAGTATTATGTTCGAGCATTGAATGTCATTCACATCTATTAGCGTGGACAGATACTAGAAAATAAATCTTTGAAAAAATTGCTCCCGTATAATGCCCGACGTATTGTTTTAGTCTTTAGGGAGCGGTTCTTCGAATCGGTTAACTTAACCAGGGAGTGGACGTGGATCGAGAGTGACTTTAAATATGTAATTGAATTAAATATGCATAACCGGAAAGCATGGACATTATTAGGGACAGCTTCGTTTTAACCGAGTGGCATTAATCATTTTGCTGATTTTTCCATCTGAAGGTCCATTTTCAGCTTCAGCTCATGCTGAAAAACGCTCGCGGTATCACAGAGGAACCGAACAAAACAAACATGTGATTTGCCCATAAACGAGCTTTAGACGCATGATTTACGAGCAGGTGGAAATTGGCTAAAAAGTTAATAAGGAATGCAAATACATAAATTATTTCCCCCAGGTTTAATTGACCATATATTCCCCCGAGTTTTACTAGTTTCGCCTTGTGACCGTTCGGGAATGCTTTTCACAGGTCCGGACAGTAATGATGATGGATTAGTTGCTAAGCAAATAGGATTTTTCAAAGGTGCGCTTATTGCATTTGGTGCACTCGAAATGCGGAAATTGAACAGTTTAAATCAACTTTATTGGTTCCGTTTTGAGCAAATAACTGACCAATCATTTGCTTCCTTCTGATCGAAATTGTCTGAATGAAAAAAATGTGTTGTTTGAGGCATTGAGGCAATTGAGTCTTGCAGGTCGAAGGTTAACTAACATCTTAAACCTTGAGGGTCTTAGTGAGCTGATGGATGAAAGAGAAGATGGTCTGCAACATGAATTAGCTTCAACCGTTCATTAACTTCCTGGGAAGCAAGAGCAAGTCATTTTCATCATCCTTACGCCATTAGCGAAGGAGGTTTGGAAGAAAATAGTGTGAGCAACCAGCTGAAGGAATCCAGATAACAATGAATCAACGAAGGACAATTTCAGATGAAAAAATAGACCTGAGGCAAAAGGAGATGCAGATAATCTAGAAGAATCTTAAGAAAAACATATGGTTTTCATTCCTTCTTTTGTAATGAAAATTGTGGATCCATTTGCGAATACAGAACTTGAGGCAGTGAGGAAATTGAGTCTTGCAGGTCGAGGGTTAACTAACATCTTAAAGCTTGAGGGTCTTAGTTAGCTGATGGATGGAAAATAATGTAGTCTGCAACATGAATTAGCTTCAACCGTTCGTTAACTTCCTGGGAAGCAAGAGCAAGTCATTTTTATCATCCTTATGCCATTAGCGAAGGAGGTTTGGAAGAAAATAGTGTGAGCAACCAGCTGAAGGAATCCAGATAACAATGAATCAACGAAGGACAATTTCAGATGAAAAAATAGACCTGAGGCAAAAGGAGATGCAGATAATCTAGAAGAATTTTAAGAAAAACATATGGTTTTCATTCCTTCTTTTGTAATGAAAATTGTGGAGCCATTTGCGAATACAGAACTTGAGGCTAGTGAGGGAAATTGAGTCTTGCAGGTCCGAAGGGTTAACTAACATCTTAAACCTTGAGGGTCTTAGCTAGCTGATGGATGGAAAAGAATATAGTCTGCAACATGAATTAGCTTCAACCGTTCATTAACTTCCTGGGAAGCAAGAGCAAGTCATTTTCATCATCCTTAAGCCATTAGCGAAGGAGGTTTGGAAGAAAATAGTGTGAGCAACCAGCTGAAGGAATCCAGATAACAATGAATCAACGAAGGACAATTTCAGATGAAAAAATAGACCTGAGGCAAAAGGAGACGCAGATAATCTAGAAGAATCTTAAGAAAACCTTATGGTTTTCATTCCTTCTTTTGTAATTAAAATTGTGTGGCCATTTGCGAATACAGAACTTGAGGTAGTGAGGAAATTGAGTCTTGCAGGCCGAAGGCTAACTAACGTCTTAAACCTTGAGGGTCTTAGCTAGCTGATGGATGGAAAAGAATATAGTCTGCAACATGAATCAGCTTCAACCGTTCATTAACTTCCTGGGAAGCAAGAGCAAGTCATTTTCATCATCCTTAAGCCATTAGCGAAAGAGGTTTGGAAGACAATAGTAAGAGCAACCAGCTGAAGGAATCCAGATAACAATGAATCAACGAAGGACAATTTCAGATAAAAAATAGACCTGAGGCAAAAGGAGATGCAGATAATCTAGAAGAATCTTAAGAAAAACTTATGGTTTTCATTCCTTCTTTTGTAATGAAAATTGTGGATCCATTTGCGAATACAGAACTTGAGACAGTGAGGAAATTGAGTCTTGCCCGCCAAAGTATAATTAAGCTCTTAAGCCTTGAGGGTCGAGCTAATGAGCTGGCTGATGAGGAAGAGAAAAAGGAGACTCCTCAAAGTGATTAGGTTCTAAGCTTCTCCACTTTAAAGTCAAGCTGAAGGATCAGCTTGACCAACTTCTATTATTCTTCAACTTCCTTCAAACCAAGAAGAAGTCAATTTTCTTCATCTTTTTCTTCAACTTTAAGTCATTAATGGAAGGAGGCACGAAAATGAGTGTGGGGAAGCAACTGAAACAGGACAAATGACAAGGAATCAGAAATGAACTCTACCATTCTTCAACTTCCTTCAAACCAAGAGCAAGTCAATTTTCTTTATCTTTTTCTTCATCTTTAAGTCATTAATGAAGGAGGCAAGGAAATGAGTGTGGGGAAGCAACAGAAACAGGACAAATGACAAGGAATCAGAAACGAACAATTGCAGATGAATGAAATAGTCCTGGCGCAAAAGAAGATGCAGATGACTCTAGAAGAATCTTAAGAAAAAAATTGAGTTTTAACGCTTTTCTTCATGATGAAAGTTATATGGAGTTTGAGCCATTTAAAAATATCGAATTTGAGGCATTGAATCAATTGAATTTTGCGGGCCGAACGTTAACTAGACTCCTAAACCATGAGGTTCGACCCGATAGAAGAAAAACAGAGAATCTTGAATAGCTTCAATCGTTCCTCAACTTCTTTTGAAGCTAAAACAAGTCAATGACTCGTATCATTTTCGTCGCTTTTAAGGGATTAATGAAGGAGAAGAGTGTGAGCCACCAGCTGAAGAAAGCCAGGTGACAACGAATCAGAGATGGACAATTGCGGTTGAAGAAAATAGTCCTGACACTAATGAAGAATAAATGTAGAAGAAGCTGAAACAAAATGGAGCAAAATACGTGAAAGATGAGAATGGTTCGGCTGAAAATAATCTATTCAAACTGGAAAACTAATAAGCAACTAATAACTTTTACGCTCTTCACAAAATTGTCTGTGTTTTACTGTGGAATATGTTTTTCATCTGAGTTCCTAAATTTGCTTTTTGCTTGGTGTTTTACTTTGACATTTGTGTGTTGATGGCTTAAATTGATGTAGAAAACACAACAAGAAAAGCACAACTGAAAAATATTAGACTCTGAGAAAATATGACTATAAATTGTTCTAATAGTGAGTAAAGTGAGAAAATGGAATTTTTCATGGGATCACTGTTGAACCAACATTTTTGAACAACTGCTCAGCTTACAGTCTTTGTTTAATAATCAATCAAAAACTTAAACATCAGAGCTTCTCTTTAAACACATTTAAAAAGACTCTCTTAAAAAAAGTAGAAAAAAGTGAAAGAACCGGACATGAAAGTAAAAGGAAACTGAAAGAAAACTCGACTACAATCTGAAATAGAGTAAAAAATTGAAAATATGTCACCTTTCTTTTTTCTATCTTACCCTTTTTCTACCGTTTCTGTAGACATATGAGGAAGAAGTGAACAGGTCAGCTGCATATAATCTGTTAATACTAATGAAAAAAAGTACTCAATGTTAGGAAAGGAATGAAGAAATATTGAAGGTCCACAGGAGGGAAATTTAAAAATTACTAATTTTCCTGGGATGGTTAAACAATTAAAAATGAGAGCAGGAAAACTGCCGGAATTGTTTCAACTCTGCAGCTGTGACCAATCCAATTAAGTCACAGAACGACAACAACTCAAAAGCGCAACTCAACTCAGTGTTACCCATGCCTACCCTGATATGTATAGAGTGTTTGGGTTTACATTGCGTTTGAGTGTTTGCTGAAGTTATACGTAAGCCAGTTCTAATAAGCGACGATTAAAATTCTTATAGAAAAGTGGAGTTTGATAGGAACAAGCATCATAACCAGCCATAGAAAACTGTTTTGTGCAAATTATTCTTGATTTCGCAGTTTCTCCATCGTTTTATATCAGCTTGCGATAAAAGATTCAGATATCCTGAAAAAACAACGAAAACTGATGTTGTGAAGTGAGGTTATGAAGTGAAGTTGATAAATAAACTGAATCCACTAACGTAATTTCTGCATATTGGGCAGCAGGATTTTCTTTGCTAGACAGTGGCTTAAAGTGAGTGAAATCTAATCTAATTCCAGACAGAATACATTGGAGGTAGGCGACAAAAAAGGCGAAATGTTATACAATTGCACAACGATGGTGTTATCATCCGCGTATCAGCGAGAGAGTGGTGATTTCGAGGGAAAGTGGTATAAAAGAGAAATGATCGGCGGCGGTATCGAAAGGAGGTTTGGGCAAAACTGCAGAATTTTCTGGGGATTTTTGGTATGGTTTAGGACTTTTTCTGTTTGAATTTCGAATATGCTTGGGAAATGAATTCTCTGATAGTCTAGGTTTTGAGTTTTCAATGTTACCAGGGAGCTTGGGATACTCTACCACTGATTGTCTAGGAAAAGTTTCCTGTTTCCAACTCAGTCCCTCATGTCGGACTCTGTCGAAACCTTTTTCTGTGTTTATCAGAATGTCTGTCTGTGTTGGTTTCTCGGATAATTTGGAAAAGAGGAGATGGTGCATCCATTTAGCGGAACAGTCTTGATTTTCTGAGGGTTGGGGTTGGAGTTTTACAGCTGCTTCCCCAGGATCTGATTGAGTGAGTGGGGTGGTTAAACAATTAAAAATGAGAGCAGGGAAACTCCTGGAATTGTTTCAACTCTGCAGCTGTGACCAATCCCATTAACTCACAGAGCGGCGTTTGCTGAATTTTACGAAGCCAGTTCGTAATAAGCGGCGATTAAATTCTTATAGAAAAGTGGAGTTTTATAGAAACAAGCATCATAACGCCATGACTGTTTTTGTTCAAATTATGCTTGATGTCGTAGTTGCTCCATTGTTTTTACATCAGTTTGCGATCAAGATTCAGATATCATGAAAATCAACGAAAACTGATTTTGTGAATGAGGTTTATGAAGTGAAGTTGATAAATGAAGCTGAATCTACTAACCTAATGTCTGCATATTTGACAGCAGATTTTCTTTGGCTAGACAGGGCTTAAAGTGAGTGAAATCTAATCTAATTCCGACAGAATACATTGGAGGTAGGCGACAAAAAAGGCGAAATGTTATACAATTACTGGATCTTCGATTCCCAGGTAAAAACGACAAGTTCTGCGATGCGAACAAATGATATTTTAAGCGGTTTCGGTTTCCCGGTAAAGAGAGAAAAAGAGCGCAAATTTCTTGCCTGGTGTCCGTAGCTGAATAAAATGCGCATTGAATTCAAATATAATGGTGTTGTTCAGGTGCCTCTTATAGCACCCCGGCGGTGAGAATCAAAAGACCCTCACCACGATCTGGTCCCATTAATATCCAACACGGCCGAACTATTGTGTGATTTTAATGTTCAGCATTTATCGGCATTTTCCGCCGGATCGATTTACAATCCGCGGAGGAATTAATTAGGAAATCTTCCAGTTTAGCCACCATGCAACCAATCAAAACAACCGTATCGGATTATTCAATCAAGTCCGCAAACATGCCCAGCGTCCGATGTTGAATTGTGTCAAACAGCAACACGCACACACAAGTCGATGTCTTGTTATCCTGAAGAAAAATTGAGGCAGACTTATGGGTTTGAATCGGATTCGGATTGACGTCTAAATAGACACGCTGGAATAAATTCATTATGTGGCCGAGTACAAGCGTTGGGAAAGGAACTTTTCGCTTAACTTTGCGATCACCAGTCGATAGGTACGGTTTACACGCGGCTACGCAGAATGGTTCTTGTGGGAACTTTTTGGTTTCAACGATTCGATAATCAATCGTCGATGGACAACACTGGGTTTTATCACGGAAAAAATCCTTAGATTCACATCAAAGGCGAAAGCTCAAAGATTGGACAGGATCTTTTGTCCATAATGAATATTCCCATGAAGGAATTCAAAGACATTGGAAAAAAATTACTCTTTTAAGTCCCACTAGAGTGTTAAAAAAATCACGCGCCCACTAGGCACCATCAAAAAGGAAGAACATTCAAATTTTTTTAGTAAGATTCTTCTAGATTTATCTGCATCTTTGTTCGCTTCAAGACCATTTTCTTCACCTGCAATTGTCCATCTCTGATTCATATTATCATCGGGCCCTCTTTAGTTGCTTCCCCACATTCATCTTCGTTCCTCCTTCATTAAGGACTTAAATATGAAGAACGTGTTATTATTTATTGACTGGTTTTTGCTTTGAAGGAAGTTGAAGAATAATAGCAGCTGGTCAAGGATCAGCTTGCCTCAAAAGCGTAAAAGCTTAGAAGCTGACCACGTTGAAGATTTTCCTCGTCGTCGATTAGATCGGTTTTCAAGGCTTAAGGGTTTAAAACTCCACTCAGTCCGGTGGTGGCGAATCTATTCATGGAGAAGTTTGAGGAAGCAGCGTTGAGCACCGCAGCCCTTAAACCAACGATCTGGTACCGATATGTCGATGACACGTTCGTGCTATGGAGGCATGGACGCAAAAACCTGGACATGTTCCTCGACCATCTAAACAAACAGCACCCAGACATCCAATTCACCATGGAAGTTGAACAAAACCACCAACTGGGCTTCCTGGATGTTTTGGTGTCTAGGCAGGGGAATCGTTTGGACCACAAGGTATATCGAAAAGCCACCCACACAGACAGATATCTTCACAAGCTATCTAACCACCATCCGAGTCAGAAGCAGGGAATCATTAAGACTCTCACGGATAGAGCCAGAAAAATATGTGGACCACAACATCTAACAACGGAACTACAGCACTTGGAAAAAGCTTTTCTTCAGAACGGATATTCCCAGTTGGACATCAAAAAAGCTGTAGGAGTGGGACGTGCTGAAAAAAGTGAGTCCACTCTGAAAGCTTTCCTGCCCTATGTTCCCAGGGTTACGGACAGAATTGGGAGGCTCTTGAGGAAACACAACATAAGAACGGTCTACAAGCCCACAACAAAGATCCGAGAATGTCTAGGGTCAGGTTAAAGACAAAAGACCTCACCTAGCAACTGCGGGAATCTACCGGATTCCATGCTCCTGTGGAAGCGTCTACATAGGAACTACTAAGAGATCGGTTGCGACAAGATTAGAAGAACATCGACGGAATTGCAAACTTGGACATGTGGAGAAGTCGGCAGTGGCGCAACATGCCCTCAGCGATGGAACACACAACATCTATTTCGGAGAGGCACAGGTCCTGGCCACGACAACAGGGTATCGCCCCCGACTAATACGAGAAGCCATTGAAATCTACAAACACGACGACAATTTCAACAGAAAAGAAGAGACAATGGCGCTGAACAGGATATGGTTTCCAGCACTCACCAACGCAAAATCAGCAACAAAACACAACAGCTCAGGACAGGAGAGAGAATCATGTACACCGGAGGATAGCAACAGCCAACAGAATGCGCAAGCGCCGATGACACAGGCCACGTCATCACAAACCACGTCATCGCGACCGGTGCATAAATACAGACTACGCCCGAGGAATCGCATCAGAACAGTGTAAGCGTTCAAGCAAACCACTTCTGAAGATGCAAGCCATACGTGCTTGCGAAACGTCAAGAAGAAATTCTACCGAACGACGGCCTAAAAACCCGAAAAACCCACTTGTTTCAAGGAATGGCCTCGAAAGTCTATCTCTTTTGATACTTAAGGGTTTAGCTAACTTTGGTTTCCAAGACTCAGTTGCCTCAATTCCTCAAATTCTGTATTCTCAAATGGGCAAACTCCACAGTTTTACCGCAAAGAAAGGGATGAAAACTTCATTTTTTTCTTGAGATTCTTCTATATTTTTCTTCTCTCATTCTCATTCTGTGTCTCTTTCATTTAAGTTTTTTTAAGTTTTACGTTGAACTAGAATTACAGTTAAAGTTTCAAGTGGAGATTGACCTGGATTTGTCTTGACGAAAACCTGCTGGTTTTGTTCTTTTCCCCAATGGGGAATTTTCCAAACAAATCACTGCAGTTGCAAGAGCCAGCAGACGAAAAAAAAAACATGTTGAATGAATTCTGTTGCGCAATTCTCAGTGTTAATATTCCCATAGCGTTGATTTAACATGCAGGCCGGCAACTCCCAGAACTGGACAAATATTGACAATTAAAAAATTCTCACGCCTCTCGTATAAGTTGCATCCGAACCGAAATCAAACAATTCACGTCCACCAGTAAATCCTTTTGTAATGGGAACTTCCGATTCGTTCGCATCGAACGGCACGGACTTATTTCGTGTTAAGTTTGACCAGAACATATTTTACCTTTATGACGTGAGTTGGATAAATGATGGGCAAACAGGGACGGGCCCAATTCCATTACTTTTCCGTCCAAGAAATCCGTGTTAGCAAGGAAAATCTCGACCTGGAATGTGGCATTTTTCGAGTGGATTTATTAAAATCCAAACCTGATGTAATTTATTTGCTCGAAACGTAGACGGCGCCACTCTTGGGCAATTTTCAGATAAATTAAGAGCCCGAATGTGGCATTGTTTCGCGGTGGCGAGCGCCGTTTTATGTCGGCCATAAAAAATTATGAGTCGCAGGAAAAAGCGCACTTTTAAGGGGATTACTATAAGAAAGCGACAGCAGATATTGCGTCCGATTGCTTAATATCGTCATCAGGCCAAATCCTGTCTTTTAATGGTTTATTTTGTTTAAATTGCGCTACTTTAACCGAACAGTCTTTTGTCATTGTTGTATAAGGTTTAGGGAACACTCGTTTCGAACTGATGTTCTGGCACTTTGGGCTGGGGAGCGTGTTTTTTCTGAAAGTGTGAGTGGCAAAGAAGCAGATTTTAGGTAAATAATTACTCTGCTTTGGAATCGATGGCAAGTAAAAAGGCGCTCCAGTGAAAGCAAAATAGACTTCTTGATGAGCTCATTTTCAGGCTCTCTACTTATATACAGGGTGTTCCTTAAATATGTTAAAATATTTTAACAGCGTGTTCTTCTAGTCTTCGTTCGTCTAGTCAAAACGACAAATAAAACGATTTTATTTTTTTGCGAGCAAACTAGTGGTCTTAGGAAAAAACAATAAGAGACAAAAAAGTTGGTAAATATCTTGAAGTAAATAAAAAAATTATGTTGCTAAAAGTTTAAGAGCACACAAAAAAGTTCTGAACAAAACAAAAGCAGGAGTTCCACATTTCTACCCTGTATAAAAGTAAACTGAACCACAAAACACTACCATAAAATAGCACTCAATTAGCTTATAATGTATACCAAAATTGAAGTTTCTATGTTTTACCGTTTTAAAGAAAAACAAGAAAAACTAATATTTTGCGCCATTTTGGAAACCAAATATCTCAACAATGAGACCTCAAATGAGAAAAATTCTCAGGAAGACCCCCCTCTAAAATGACTAGAAGAACACGCTGTTAAAATATTAGAACATATTTACGGAACACCCTGTATATTTAGTACAGGCGGATTCTTGTTTTTGTCGTTTCAAAATTTTGATTTTCTTAGCAGCTTCGATTTTTCTTAGAAGACATTTTCTTTTAGTTTGACAATAGACTATTAACTGATGTCGAAAGATTTGTTCTTGTTAAAAGGCAAAATTTTTCCTATTCGAAGTCAAAATTTACCGCAAGAACAATAATCCATTTTTCATTGTAATTTTTTTAAAAGCACTCATCAATCTGTAACGAAAGACGTAAGAAAAATCAGTATTTTTTAAAAGACACATCTTTTTTTATTAAACTCCCCGTAGGACATTTACTAACATTACGATTTGATCAAAGTTGATCAATGAGTAATTCTGTTCTAACCTAACTTAACTATGGATAAATCTTCAAACTAAGGTCCTACTCACTAGTGTACCTTAGAGTCTGGTGGTCTGGTGACATAGCTACTCTAATTACCGTGTAGCACAAAACCGCACAATGTTCTGCTTTTGCACTGACATAGTCACTTACATAGCTCAAAAGGCTTTACCCTCGTGAGTCTTCTTGTCAGGTTGGTATTGTCGAGGAGCTGAATCGCCTCGACATTCACCTGTTGATGAAGCTGTTGTTCGTGACTCCTTGCAAATCTCGTGATAGTCTGGTCAACAGTATCCATCTGAAGGTCTCGATGAATATCACTATTCCTGATGTACCAAGGCGCATTAAGAATGTTTCTCAGTACTTTATTCTGGAATCTCTGGATAATTAGGATGTTACTCTTGCTAGCACAACCCCAGCGCTGCAAGCCGTAAGTCCACACTGGTTTGAGGATTTGTTTATACAGAAGTACTTTGTTGTAGGTTGATAGTCTAGAATGCCTACCCAGTAGCCAGTACATTTTCCTATATCTTATATCGAGTTCTTCCTTTTTTTTCTTAACATGGGATTTCCAGCGCAGTCTTGCATCCAATGTTATGCCCAGATACTTTGCTGAGTTTGCATGAGGAATCTGAGCATTATTTAAGTGAATTGGTACCTGCTGGTTAGTTTTATTTGTGAAGTTAATGTGTACAGACTTGGTCTCGTTTAGTTTGATACGCCATCTTTGGGTCCAATCATATATTTGTGAAACTGATGTTAGCAGTTTAATTGCGGCTTTCTCATGAGTTTTCCCTGCCGCTAACATAGCGGTATCGTCTGCAAAGGTAGCTATAGTATTAAGATCTAAGTAGAGTAAATCACTGGTGTACATCAGGTACAGGAGAGGTCCTAGGACACTTCCCTGTGGCACCCCAGCTCTGATTTGTTTTATTTCAGTGAATGCTTCTTCTTGTTTTACTCTGAAGGCTCTGTCCGAAATGTAGGATTCCAATAGTTTCGAGTATTTTTGTAGGAGTAGCATATTTAGCTTATGTTTCAGCCCATTAGGCCATACCTTGTCAAAGGCCTGCGATACATCAAGGAAGATGGCTGAGCATACTTCCTCACCTTCCAGTGCTCTCTCAATCACATCTGAAATTCTGTGCACTTGGTCTATCGTTGAGTGGTTTTCTCTGAACCCAAACTGATGATTTGGTATTATATTCCTTTCTTCGATGATGTGTTTCAGCCTTGTCAGGAATATTTTTTCGAACAGTTTCGATATCATAGGCAGTAGAGAGATTGGCCTATACGATGAAACATCGTGGGAGGATCCAGAGGATGGAGATCCACCTTCCATATCCTAGGAACATACCTTAATCTGAATGAGGCATTGAAAAGATGTGTAAGTTTGGTTATAGCTTTTTTGGGGAGCTGTTTTAGCACTTCACCAGTAATTGAATCAAAGCCAGGAGCTTTCTTAGGATTAATGTTTGTTTTTATTTCCTTTGCTACTTCTTTTGTGAAAGTTGGTCTAATGTTCGTGCTATCTCCGTCAGAGAAGTCCCAGTTCGGCAATTCTTCGCCATCGTTTGGTTGGAAGATTTTTTCAAGATGATCTGCAAACCTGTTGGCTTTCTGAGTATTGTTTCCAGCCCTGCTGCCATCTGCATTCCTGATTGGTGCGTTCTGTAGTCTCGGACTTTTTGATATCCTAGTGGCTTTCCAGACTGAGTAGTCGGTGCTTTTGTCATTTGTCCACTTACTCAGATAGTCACTAATAGATTAATTTTTTATTCTTTCTATTTCTCTCTTTAACTGTTGAGTGGCATTATTGAGTATGGTTTTATCTGCTGGAGCTCTGGTCTGGTGCCATTTCCTCCTAAGTTTTCTTTTCTCTGAGGTCAAGTGAAAGACACATCTTTGACTCGACATTTTTGAGGCAAAACAGCCTACAAAAAAGTTTAAAAAAAATGTTCTCTCTCCTCCAAAGTGTCCTCAAAGTTTTCTTGCACAACGATGGCGTTAGCATCCGCGTATCACTGAGAGAGTGGTGATTTATTAATGGTCTTAATGATCGGCGGCGGAATCGAAAGGAGGTTTGGGCAAAACTGCAGGATTTTTCGGGCATTTTTCGGATGGTTTAGGTCTTTTTCTGTTTGAATTTCGAATATGTTTGGGAAATGAATTCTCTAATAGTCTAGGTTTTGAGCTTTTCAATGTTACCAAGGAGCTTGTGATACTCTATCACTGATTGTCTAGGAAAAGCTTCCAGTTTCCAACTCAGCCCCTCATGTCAGACTCTGTCGAAACCTTTTTCTGTGTTTATCAGCATGTCTGTCTGTGTTGGTTTCTCCGATAATTTGGAAAAAAGGAGCTGGTGCATACATTTAGCGCAACAGTCTTGCTTTTCTGAGGGTTGGGGTTGGGCTTTCTACAGCTGCTTCCCCAGAATCTGATTGAGTGAGTGCAAAGGTAGCTGTTCCAAAGTGAAGCATCCTCTAGCTCCATAAATCTTCTTGAGGCTTCACTCCACAAGGCCTCACTTATTTGACTAGTGGATGGAGAGAGGAATTATCGAAGGCTTTTCAGGAATACCACAAAAACCACCTCTGTATTCTCCAGCGAAGTTTCCACTCTTCGTGCGAGTTCATTAGATTGGAAAAATTTTAAATGATTATGGTGTAGAAGATTTCTAATAACACAACATTATTCTTGAAATGTCTGTGAACCAATTGCTCGAGAATTTAAAGAAAAAACACACTCATTTTGAATAAAATACGAAGAAAAAGTGAGATAATTAAAATCTAGCAGCTAGAACTGGCCTAATGATAAATGGGCTTGATTTTAAGCGAGTAGCAATGGGAAAAAGTGTGGTCTTTTGCAGGAATGTGTGGCAATTGACAGCCCCTGTATATGGGGATCCAGTGGCCGTCCTTTATCATTATTAACAAGGTGGCTCGATCGTGACACAGTATATTCCCAGGGTTAATAAATATTACATGGTGTATCCGCACACCAATTGGTTTCGATAACTACCATCATGATTCTTCGGGGCCTGTGCGCAACCCAAACACCATGTAAGACAATACGTCGTATTTTACACACCCCATAAAACTAGTTACCGGGAACTTATACAAAGTATCACTTACCCAAACTAATGCATTATACATGGGAAAAGTCCGGTGCGAAGCCGTTTAGGTCAGCTTGTATATTTAATGGTGGACACCAATCTAATGAATTAATGGATACCATCTTATTAATTGAATTGAAAATGCCGTGTAATTGCTAATTCATGCCGTGTATTGCTGTTGTGCGTTTCAGCATTTCTACAGCGCAAAATAAACTTCCATTGATTTTCTCCATTAACTAAGTCAATCCAGTTTTCAGATTTAAACAAAACACGTCAATTCGTTTTACCAGGACTTGCGTACGCCAATAAATTACGGCTAATTTAATTTTATAATACACACACTTACTTGTGCGATACAATAAATTATTAAGAAGCCTTGACATGCTAAATTTTTAATAAATCACTTTCTGTGAATAATCTTATTTCACGAGATACATATATGGGGAGAAATTTCATTTTACGTGTGTCGGCTTTTGTTACTTTTGTGAGCTGACCGAAATGTTGCCGTCCAAATAGGAATAAATTAATTAAAATAAAAAAAAAACAGAACGTTGCAAAATACATCGGACGATCGGAAATGTGCGCGCCAATTTGAAAGTAATGTCCATGACTCAACACGCTATTTTTTCTACAGTAGAATACTAGCATTTTTCTCTAGTGCGATTCTTGTGCCTGATTTTTTCGTAGAAAACTGACCAATTGGCAGGTTTTAAGGGTTTTTGAGTTCGAAACAGTGTCGTGCTCGAAGTGCTCGGTACAACTTCGACATTAAACACTTGCCTTATTGCTATTGTTGTGCTGATTTTTTCGTAAAACTGATCAATCGGCAGGTTTACAGAGTGCTTTCGACTCTAAAACAGTGCTGTGCCCGAAGGGCTCGGCACAACTTCGACATTAAACACTTTCTCTATTGCGATTGTTGTGCCGAGCCCTTCGGGCACGATACTGATTCTTTCGTAAAAACTGGTCAATCGGCAGGTGTACAATGCTTTTGAGTCCAAAACAATGTCGTGCCCGAAGTGCTAGGCAGTCACAACTTCGACATTAAACACTTCCTCTAATGCGATTGTTGTGCCTAGCTCTTTGGGCGCGACACTGATTTTTTCGTCAAAATTGATCAATCGACAGGTTTACAGTGCTTTTGAGTAGTCCGAAACAGGATCGTGCCCGAAGGGCTCGGCACAACTTCAACATTAAACACTTTCTCTATTGCGATTGTTGTGCCGAGCCCTTCGGGCACGATACTGTTTTTTTTCGTAAAAACTGGTCAATCGGCAGGTTTACAATGCTTTTGAGTCCAAAACAATGTCGTGCCCGAACGGCTCGGCAGTCGCAACTTCGACATTAAACACTTCCTCTAATGCGATTGTTGCGCCGAGACCTTCTGACACGACACTGATTTTTTCGTAAAAACTGATCAATCGGCAGGTTTACAGAGTGCTTTCGAGTCTAAAACTGCTGTGCCCGAAGTGCTCGGCACAACTTCGACCTTAAACACTTCCTCTAATGCGATTGTTGTGCCTAGCTCTTTGGGCGCGACACTGATTTTTTCGTCGAAATTGATCAATTGGTAGGTTTACAGTGCTTTTGTGTCCGAAGCAGGATAGTGCCCGAAGTGCTCGACACAACTTCGACCTTAACCACTTCCCCTAATGCGATTGTTGTGCCGAGCCCTTCGAGAACGACACTGATTTTTTTGTTAAAGCTTATCAATCGGCAGGTTTACAGTGTTTTTGAGTAGTCCGAAACAGGATCGTGCCCGAAGGGCTCGGCACAACTTCGACATTAAACACTTTCTCTAATGCGATTGTTGTTCCGAGCCCTTCGGGAACGACACTGATTTTTTCGTAAAAACTGGTCAATCGGCAGGTTTACAATGCTTTTGAGTCCAAAACAATGTCGTGCCCGAACGGCTCGGTAGTCGCAACTTCGACATTAAACACTTCCTCTAATGCGATTGTTGCGCCGAGCCCTTCGAGACCGACACTGATTTTTTCGTAAAAGCTTATCAATCGGCAGGTTTACAGTGTTTTTGAGTAGTCCGAAACAGGATCGTGCCCGAAGTGCTCGACACAACTTCGACCTTAACCACTTCCCCTAATGCGATTGTTGTGCCGAGCCCTTCGAGAACGACACTGATTTTTTCGTAAAAGCTTATCAATCGGCAGGTTTACAGTGTTTTGAGTAGTCCGAAACAGGATCGTGCCCGAACGGCTCGGCAGTCGCAACTTCGACATTAAACACTTCCTCTAATGCGATTGTTGCGCCGAGACCTTCTGACACGACACTGATTTTTTCGTAAAAACTGATCAATCGGCAGGTTTACAATGCTTTTGAGTCCAAAACAATGTCATGCCCGAAGGGCTCGGCAGTCACAACTTCGACATTAAACACTTCCTCTAATGCGATTGTTGTGCCGAGCCCTTCGGGCACGACACTGATTTTTTCGTAAAAACTGATCAATCGGCAGTTTACAGAGTGCTTTCGAGTCTAAAACAGTGCTGTGCCCGAAGTGCTCGGCACAACTTCGACATTAAACACTTCCTCTAATGCGATTGTTGTGCCGAGCTCTTCGTGCACGACACCGATTTTTTCGTCAAAACTGTTCAATCGTCAGGTTTACAGAGTGCTTTCGAGTCTGAAACAGTGTCGTACCCGAAGGGCTCGGCACAACTTCGACATGAAAACACTTTCTCTAATGCAATGGGACCCTTAAATTACCAAAAAAATGGCAAAATCTCCACTGATTTCCATCTCTAGAACATCTAAAACCGATCATCTAACACACGATGATTCACAGTTTCACTCCCGGGTTTTTTTCTTCGTTTTGGTGGAACTGAAGCATTAAATTTGTTTATTAAACTGTACCCAAAACGCTTTATATGGGCGTTCGCTCTTTGGCTTAATGCGGTCATAAATGTCTAGAGATTTCAGAATTGGTTTAATGACAACTCGTCGTCGGCCAACTTAATGTGTTGATGCAATGGAGATTCTGCGAATAATGTATTTATGATATGGCTAAAAATCAATGTAAAATATGAATCAACAAAGCAACAGGCTGAGGCGAAGCCGGCGTGATGTGTATTTCCCTAATTGGAGTGGCCGTGAAGAAAGAAAATTCAATTTTAAATCCGAAAAAGCTTCAATTCCATCACTCTTTAATTCTGCAGCTTTCAGAATTGCTTCAAAAAGTTGAAAGTTGGCTTTTATGATTGGAATTCATTATTTCCAAAGAGGGTAGCAAGGTGGCGGACATTCGAAGAATCCATGAGGAGGCATTTGTAACAGCAACATTTTCAGGAGACTTTAAGAAGAACTTTCTTTTTAAGGAAAATTTGCTTCCTTGCCTTTTGATGAAGAAAATGTCTAGAGGCATGCTGAGAAGAAGTTTGTAAACATTAAAAAATGAGGAAAATTCGAAGTTTAATTGCAAAATAAAACATAAACGAGTACAAAATACAATCAAATGAAAAATGAAAGTGATTAAAATCGGTGCATTGGGCCTTCTGTGAGATTCACGAAAATTTCGACTCGAAAGTTAAAGAAATTTGAGTGATTTAAAGGAAAAAAAATCGGAAAATGCGCTCTAATTGTTTTCCTGTGCTTCGACGAAAGGAATTATTTACAATTTGAAGCAGGTTGAGGAGAAATTTATACGCAAAATAGAAGAAGAAAGAAGCAGCATTGACGGCTCCAGAATAGAATCAAGTTCAGAATGGTTCAGTTAAAAAACTCGTTCGTTTCTCTGCTCGTGATGAAGAAAATTATATAGAGTTTGAAGCATGAGACTGAGGTGAGGAGGAATTTGTAAGCAAAATAGAAGAAGAACTGACAAATATTATTAAATGAAAAATAACAGTAAATTACTGTAATTGGTGATTTGTGGCGGTTTCTGGCGGAACTTTTGCTTATTCGGTTTAGAATAGATTGGTATAGATCAAACTCGTTTTCTTCCTGCTTTTTGGCAAAGATCATGATATAGAACTTGAGGCACGTTGCAGAGGAATTTGTAACAATGACAGAAGGCATGAAAAAGCAAAATTAAATAGCAAATGAAACATAAAAAATACAAAATATAAGTAAATGCATAATAACAGTGACTTACTGAAATTGTTTTCTTCGGGAAACTTCGAGTCCAAAATAGAGTAAATTTGGACGAATTAAAGTCATAAGATCTTAAAATTTACATGAACTTTTGCCTATTTCCTTTCACAACATTCTAGTGTGCTGTTTAACAAACAGGTTTGTTTTTTTATTGCTCTTTGACAAAGGAAATGATGCAAAGTTTGAAGCATGTGAAGAAGAAAGAGAAAAATTAATTAAGTCGAACCAAAAACGATCAAAATACTGATGAGGAAAATCCAAAGAGAAAATAGGGAAAGCAAGCAATATAAAAATTTGACAGATTTTCTTTAAAGCTCTGAACAACTGAGGAAAAAAAGGGACAAAGAAACTGAACCCAAATTTCTAATTTACAGCAAGATTATTGCAAAAGGGGTTTCAACTTAGGCCTAGAAAGTCGACTTTTGCCTTAACAACTTGAGAATCTAAATAGGGAAGCGAGTCTACTAGGTTGATCTCATCAAGGCATTCGATACTGCAAAAACTGAAAACCTGTAAACAAAGCAACAAATCTAACTGCTTTCTAGACATTTACAAAGTTTTGAAACAAATTTTTGAAAAATCCAATTTTCCATCCACCAAACTCAATTTAACTATGGATAAATCGTCGAATTTACGATCTATCAAATCGACACTAATTGAAAAGTTGCTGGATTTACGAGATAATTTGGAGCGAACAAACATGGGCGGTATTTGTTATTGAAATCAGATCAGATAGAGATCTCTGTGATACCAGATAGTGGGCAAGGGAACAGATATATGTATAGATATTAAGACGCAAACTGGTGCTATAAATTCTCAAAGAACTGGCTGGTGTGACCGAATGATCGTTAGTCGAAATGAGTAACCGCCGAATGCGAAATGAAATAAATTAGAAACTCTCATATGGATTTGTACGTTTTGCGGCCTAAGGAGGTTTAATTTGTCTGAAAATCCCCCATTTTTTTGCTTGTTCAACTCATCAACAAGTTGCCAGAACCGCCAAACGCTCAAGACTCTTCTGAAGCGTTCGAAATTGAGATACAGAAAAATTATTAGAGAGAAGAAAAAAAGAAGAAAAGAACTGAGATCAAAAAATGATTGGGGTTTGAAAGTTCTATTTGGATGTTGTTAGATTCCTTTGGATATTGCATTTGAAATATAATTCTGTTCCGATTTAAAGAGTATAATGGAAAAAAATGAATAAAAGTGGCGTTGTTTTGGTGGCTCTGTATCGACAGGTTGATAACAATGGCCATCAAGCGAAAGATGAATACCACCTTTGTACGTCTCATTTCAATTCAATCATTAAAAAGTTATTAATCTTGAATCGAGATAGGCATTCCAACGTTTCACCGATAGAATTTAATCTCGCGTTTCCATCTCGATAATTTAAAATAGTGCATATTCTTGTATGCTCAGTCTAAATATCGACAGTAGCAGCCTAGATAATAACTAATCTGTAACTAAATAAACACTATCTTAACGAACTCGGACACAAAAAAGCCAATTAACTAGCCGGGGTATGTGTATCAAAATAAAACCCGATATCTCCGATCGGTTATCGAATATTAATTTTCGGACAATAATTGATCCGGAGCTGATCTTATTCGACTTTTGTATTTTTTAAATTGATTTTTGTTCGTGTTAAAAAATGCGCCCTATCAAGCCGCAGAACAGCTTCTGATCAATTATTGATCGAGAAGAGATATACAGAAATCGGCTGGCAAACAAACTGAAAAAAAACACAACTACCATCACTTGCTAAAAGCGATATTTCTTCGGCCGATTGAGAATAATTAAAACTAGTTTAATTACAATTTTCCGCTTAGTTGTTTGTTATTAATTGTGCTGATCCAACTGGCAACAGTTTGACTTTTTGATCGATAATCAGCGGGTAAAATTGCCAATTACAATTAAAAGCGGTTTTACCTGCATCACCAATTCAATAAATGAAGTTTTAATCTGATTTTTTCGCATTTTATTTAAATAACAAAGGAAATAATTATGAAAAAGGAGAGCCATCGAAGAGAGCAGCGAGAAAATACAACGGGTCAAAGAAAGAAACTGGACGAATCAATTAATGTTGCAAAATGCAAGTGAAAAATTAGAAATTAATTGCTAAATTTTAGAGAGTAAATTATATGTACCCACAAGTAAAAAAAATGTTGCTGTCGTACAGTTGAGAAGTGAAGGTTTTTAGTTGCAATGGGAATAGTTTTGCCTTTTTAAAGAAACAACAAATGACCGCCCCAATAGCCGATGGAGAGGCACTGCCATTCTAATAAAAAATCTATATCCCACTCCCCACTCGCCTCCTTCACTAACACACAAATTGAACACACCGCACTAACCCTAACATGGAAAACTCCCAAAACCTGAGAATCTCGGCATATAAACACCCCAGGCATCCCCACATCCACACAAGACTTCGCAAACATCTTAGACCTAGACATCCCCACACTCCTCGCAGGTGACTTAAACTCAAAAGACGTCTCGTGGGGTTGCAGAACTTCCAACCCGGAGGGACGCAAACTTTAAAAATGCTCAAAGGACTTTAATTTTCAAATTGTCGCTCCCTTAGAGCCTACCCACTACCACCATAAAACTCCAGACATATTTGAAATCGCCCTCTCCTCCTCGCCTCCATAAATGTCCTACACTCCGACTCCCTCAGCTCAGACTATAATCCTATCATTATTAACATAAATGAACAATTCACTAACAGTCCCTTAACTCCAATCTCCTACACAGGCTGTGAGGTCCTCTCATATTACCTTGGAGAGGCTAAAATTCAGGACCACTTTCCTCAAAAGTTAAAAGTTTTAAATACTTTTACCCAAAATTTCACCTCAACAATTTCTGCAGCAGTTTCCAAAGCCAAAATTTCAAATCATTTCAGCCTTCCGCTTGAACTTAAAAATTTATTTAAACCTCTTGATTTCGAGGAGGAAATTGAAAACGTCCTCAGCGAAATCAATCACCGACAAATCCCCCCAGACTCTCCCCAAATCCCCCCAGAAAAACTACCTGAACTTCAAGCCTTAATCTCCTCTCTACAAATCCCAAAAACCGCGGTCCCGACCGAAATAAATAACAAAACCCTCAAACTCATCCCCGAAAAACTCCTCAGTCAACTATTCACCTTTATTGGCGCCTCCTTGTCTCTCCAAAAGTTCCCACCTCCTTGGAAAATGGCCGCCATAACGCTAATACCCAAACGAACCAAAAACAAAATCTTCCTCCAAAATTGGAGACCCATCAGCCTCCTTTCGTCTCTCTCTCCAAAATCACTGATAAACTCTTCCTAAACCTCCTCCTAGACCTAAATTCCGAACTCCAATTAATTCCTCGAGATCAGTTCGGTTTCATCCAAAGACATGAATAGGCTAATTCAAGAGCACGATCGCTGCCCAAGAAAAAGGTTCCACCGGAGTAATTTGCCTGGACATTGAAAAATCTTTCGACAAAGTATGGCACGAGGGCTTAATCTGGAAACTCCCCTTAGCCTTCCTGCAGTATGTGCCAAACTTTCTCCGAAAGAGAAAGTTCTAGATATTACTGAGCGGAGTAAAATCCTCCACCTGATTCGTAGAAGCAGGGGTCCCCCAGGGCTTCCCGCTCTCCCTAACTCTCTACAGCCTTTACACTGCTGATGCTCCAAAAAACCCTCACTCCAAAACAGCCCTGTTTGCTGATTAGGGGCAGGTCAACGATGAATCAAATCTTCACTTTTCGCCAAATACTCGAAAAACACTGGAAATTTGTTGAATGTTAGCCCGTTTGATCGCTGCGTCCAAAATTGGACAGTATTGGAGACAAACTATCACCCTGTTTCAGGCCGTTGTCCACCACAAAGTTTTCTGACATGTTGTCCTCAACTTTAACGCAGCACAGGCCATGCACACTTTTGTAATATTGATTATTTTCTTTGGGATTCCACATTCTACCATGGCTGCCCATACATGGTCTCTTATCACGCTATCATAGGCTTGTGGGAAGATGATAAGAACCTCCAGCAACTATGGTGGAGGTCCGGAGTGCGCGGCTAGCGCTGCTCTCAGACTCAATGCAGTCTCACCATGGCCTAAGGTAAACTACGGCCACTCCAAAATTCTGAAGGAATTCTATCTTGAGGGGAAACCCACCCCGATGTTCGACCGCAAATTCTCAGTGGACATCCCGTCCAGAAAAAAGTGGACGGCAAACTTAGTTAAGCCAAATGGGACGCTCTTCTATACAGATGGCTCAAAACCAGAAGGAGAGTAGGAAGTGGAGTCTTCTCAGAGTCCCCACCCCTCAACCTATCATTTCGTTTACCGGACTACTGCAGCGTTTAAGCAGCCAAATGGGCACTTTGGAAATATCTGTAATAAGGGACAGCCAAGCTGCCATCAAGTCTCTAAACTCAGTCTACCTGACCTGAAAGGCAGCTAATCAATGTTGTCTGGGTGCCCAGCCACAGGGACCTCAGGCAATTGTATGGCGGACGAGTTAGCAAGAGCTGGTACGACGCTCACAGCTATATCCGCTAATACTAAACCAGGGGCACCTATCGCTGAAAGAAGGTTGCTCCTCCAGAAGGAAGTACTCCACCTAACCAACCTTAGGTGGCGGGAGGAGCTTTCTTGCACCTCGTCAAGACAGATATGGCTCTCTCCAGGACCTCCATTGGAAACGGGATTGCGGCCATCACTGGACATTGGCTGGGAGGATGCCAACTGCACGTATGGGAATCGTTTAACGCAGTGACTTCTGTAGAAGTTGTCGAGGCGAGGAGGAGGAAGAGACGATGGTCCACCTACTCTGTGCCTACTGCCCTGCCCTATCCAGAAAAATATTTTCTGCTTTGGGATAGCCCCATTTTGACAACCTATCCGATCTTCAGTCGGCTGGTATCAAGAACCTCATGCTGTTCATCAACAGCCGCTGCTGGTTCTCATGGTAGTGGTAGGCCTACGTGGGTTCGCATCCCCCTAACCTAACTAGTCGCTCAAAGTCCTTGATTGGTTGATTTCGATGTTTGAACCCGTTGTGGCCTGCAAACGAGACAAAATTCGACAGTTTTCATATGAGAAAATAACGGTTTGCGAGGCATGCATTTTTGAAAGTTTCGCTTTCCAAACTTTCAAACCGTTTGTAGTTTTATAGGCAAAAACCAAGCTAAATGTTACAATTATATTTAGCACTCGACACAGACCTTTTTCCTGCTGTTGTTAAACATTGCTTTGAAGTCCATGAGCAAGTTTTGTTGAGTTGTTTCCTGAAAAGTGAACTTCAAGTGGAAAAACCCTCTCTTTATCTTTCTGTAGCGTATCAAACTGAAGTTATCGATATGGCATGGTGTAAATTCAACTAGAAATAGTACAATGGCCAACAAGATAATCTTGAAGAAATAAATCGAACGTTTATAGTAAATATGGATGAGGAATAATTTTCTAGTCCGCTAAGTCTGATCGATATCGGGCAAGTTTGTTCAGTTTATATGTATTGCAATTGTGGCCCATAATTTCGTGAATAAAATGCGATAAATAAGAGGTAAACAAGTTCGGAGCCCATTCGGAATTATGACAGCATAAATTTCAATTCAATACTCGATACTTTATCGTTGAGCAATTATCCTGAATGGCATTTAAATGGCTCAAATGTTGATTGCCAAGTGAAGCCTTGTGGCTTCACGTTTACGCCAGTGATAGGATCTAATCTGTCTTTTTACCATCAGATACCGATTTCGTCGGTAATCAATTAAATTACCTAGATGGAAGTCATTGCTACCGGCAATTATTACTATCTTTATTTGCATTATGCCGGTTTTTTATATGCTATCTCATCAACAACTCGCCGAGTTATCTTTAATTGAGCCTAGTCGTGCAAACGGCTCGCTTAATTGCCCACCAAACTTACATTGTCGGACTCATTTTCAACCATACACTTGCTTGTGGATGCTTCTTCTTTAAATTCCCTACTAATAATAATATTAATAAAAACACCTGAAGACCACCTATGGGGCCACAAAACAAACCCGGCTCCTTTATATCTGTAGATTTTTCAGCTATTAAGCGCTATTACGAATTCGGCATGCAATGATAAATCTGCATATTTTTTAAAGTCCATTATGCGCTTTGGCTCCGCCGCAGAAGGGACGGTTTCATTATAGATGGTATCGGAAGAAAATGATGCTTCCTAATTGATCTACCATGTCTGGTGGTATAATGAGGACGCCCCAGCAGAGCTCGGATGAAGCGACATCCAAAGTAAAAATATGCTGCTAAGGGGTCAGGAGTCGCCCTTCCGACCAATCTTCCTGTCCATCGGGTGTCGACCAAGTTTATATTTACATTTTAATTATATTCCGCGGGCTTGAGACAGCCACTTTTCTGCTAAAGTGAATCGGGGATTATTTGATGTTATCTCACTTTGCTGGATGGTTTCGAAAAAATCTTCCTGAGCTGTTTTCTTCAATATAAATGCCTTAGATTGGGATGAAGATGGAGAAGTATTCACACAACGGAGAGGAAATAAGCCAATTATGAAATGATTAAGGCTTTCGCGGATGTTACTTCAAAGTGGCGAGTTTTCGGGCCTTCAGGCCGCACTAACTCTTTTTCCCGACGGTTTAAAAGTCTGAAAATTCGCCAGTTTTAAAAACTCTTTTGTTGGGCAAATACAAAAAAAGATGTGAAGGAATTCGATGCCAAATTACACGTAGAGGAGATAGTTCAAGATTTGAATAGGGAAACCAAAACAAGAGAAACAATGTGAACAAAAAAATTGAATGAGGAAATTAACAAGAAGTTTTACATTCGGGTGAAAGACAGCAACCAGCAACAAATAATATGAAAAATGTTGCAAAAAGTTAGCAAACTAAATTAATGCTAGCCCTTTTAGAAAACCACACAGTTTTCCTTCAATTTTTAAAATAAATTTGCTCTTTTGCCTTAAAAGTAGAGCGTTTTTTAGACCAATCCAACCAGCAAAGACGTAAACGCTACTCGGTCAGATTTGGCCTCACTTTGGAACTGGATAACTTCTGATTGCTGCTAGTAATTTGATTTCTGTTTAAAGTGTTCTCTAGACCGAAAGTTTTTCTGTCAGTGCGAGTTTTTGCGAAAATTGGGTTCTTCAGATAAAGTTTCTATAGGGTGGCATTTCTAAACTTCGGCATGCTCCCAGTTGAACAAAGCAAGGTATTTTCATTTTTTCAACACCAAGGCGTATATATAGACCTTAAGGCTGCAAATGGGTTCTGAATTTTTCTTTTTCAGAAAGAAATCTCTTTCATATACAGGGTGACCTAAAAAATGAACTTTTTGCAATAATAACATGTTTCCTGTTAGTACCAATTTTCAAACTCGAACTCTAATTTTGAAGCTAAAACTTCTCAGTCGACTTAAGACCAACTGTCATTATACAGGGTTGCATTAAAAGTGACCCAAATCAAAACTGCTCACGAAATCCTGGATTCCGGCAGACTTTCATTTAAAACGAAGTTTACTTTCAGACCATCCATTCAATTATGCCACCCTGTATATTGAGTCGTCTATGAAGTTTAAGCTTCAACATGAACTCTAGATTTTGAAAAGTTGGGTCAAGAGAAAAACATTATCGCTACATAACTGCAAAATGGTGACTTTTTGAGACCACTGTGTAAATAAAACAGATTGCACAAAAATAAAAGAACGGTAAATTGAACTCATTTTTCATAATATAAAGTCGGAAATCTCAGCTACATTATGTTCTGAAGGCAAATAACATTTAAAAAACTTCGAAAGTAGCAATTTGCTTAACGAAAAACTTAGTTCTATGCATCGCCCTGATTTTTAAAACTTTGTGGGCTTATAAAGAAGAGGAATTGAAAAAGTTTTTTTTATCCAAAAGGTAGCTGTAGACACGGTCTATTAAAAAGGTTCTTAGGGTCCTCCGGATATTTTCAGCGGTTAGCGAGATATGAATTTTTTAAACTCCAGTGTCTTTAGGAGGTGAGCGATGCCCAAGCAGTCAAAAATTACTTGCACAAAAAATATTGTTGTTTTAATTTAACGCTAAATTGGATAATTCTTTCCAACAACTCATTATGTGGGCAATAATTCGACCAAATGTCTACACAAAGAAAAAATAATTTATAAACCAAAGAAATTAAACAAAGAGATATTAAATTAATATGAGGTAAGCCGGAGGATTTTTAAATCTCTTTCTTTTAAACAAGTTTCTGTCTCTCCGAATATTATTTTGTCTGATTCAAGAAGGAAAATAATGAAAATGGAAAAATATTAAAGGAAATATCAATGAGAAAGGATAGCAGAGAAAAGAGTAGCGAAAAAATGAAATTACTAGAACAATCTCAAAGAAAAACTAAGCAATTAAACTAAACCATTCAGCAATTTAGGAGAACAAACTCAACGGATCATTTTTTTTCCAAACGTATAATTTAATAAAATTAGAATATTAATTAATGGAAATATGAAAGAAAACAACAAAACTACATACACGTAGACAAATAAACCGAAAGAAGCAACCAGCGTAAAGAAATGCACAAAAGAATGAAAAGAAGTTTAACCAAATAGCAAACAACAAACAATAGAGAGTGACCTATAAAATGCAACCAGAGTTTCGAGAGAAGAAACATCAATTACTTCTATAACTCAAGATATTCGTACAGCTTTTCCTCAATTTTTGAGAAAATTTGGAAGAGAGACTAAATTAAGACGTGAGTTTGAAGACAAACAAGAAAAATGAAGTAATTTTGCGAAAGCAGGTATACTAAAACATGATTAAATCAAACCGAAAGAAACAACCAGAATGAAGAATTGAAAGAAGTTTAAACAAATAGCAGAAAGCAAGCAATAGAGTGAATGAAAAAAATGCAACCAAAGATCCGGGAGGAAAAATGCAACTCACCTCAATTAGCAATGAAATTCGTTTTTGCTCACTTTTTAAAAGTAAGTTAAAAAGTAAATATTCTTTTGCTTGACTTAAGAATAGAAAAAAGAAAGAATAAAAGAAAAAATAAAAGGAATTCGGAGAAATTAGACGAATTAAAAGATGGCTCAAAAGACACAGTGTAGTTTGCAAGATATGGATGTTTGAAGCCTCAAAAAGAGGCAATATCCGATAGTTTTCAGATGAGAAATAGAGGTTTGCGAGACATTACATTTTTGCAAAATGCCGCTTTCCATACTTCAGACCGTCTATAGTTTCGTACGCAAAAACCGAGCTTTTGAGTTGCTGAATGCTGCAATTATATTTAACAAACGACACAACATTTAAGAAAATCAACAAAAAAACTAAAATAAATGTGGGAATAAAAAAGTTTCTCAGATTTCGTGACTCCTAAAAAGATAAGTAAGAAGAAGAACTTCCTACCAATTTAATTTGTCTTGTGCCTGCCGGAAATGAGTTTATAATTTTATTAGTAACGCCAATAGAAATATGGGGCCCGCATATAATGAATATGTTACATTTGTGATAATGGATATTTAGAGCGTAAATTATATAAATTGCCTGCTTTTTATGTGCAATTTTGCCTACTAATCTGGATATTTATTATACTTGGTGGCACACTATACCGTTTCATTGATAAGCAAAACCGCCCCGCAAACGTTTCTAGTCAAATTCACACAGTCACACCTTCAATTCGTCTCTTATCGTCAACGGAAATCTATTTACTTATTACGGAGCATTAAGCAGTAGAGAGGCGTGAAATTGTTTAAAAATTAAACAGACTTTAGTACCGCCTTCGCTAATTAATATTGAATATCCCGAACGTTTTTTTAAATTATTTAGTCGGACAGTTTGAAAAAAAGTCCATGGGTATGTGTTATTAAGATAGGTGTCTGACAATGCTTGTTTTGCAAATCAAGCGAAACGTCGGCTGGGAAATGCTTTAAAAACACAGTAATGGAACACAATTCGGTTTACATTGTGGTAAAGAGCGAGAAACTGAGAGTCCCATCTCGAATTTCCACACTGTCAAAAGATCACACCCAGATCCTTGCACTTTAAGTGCCCGATTCCATGCCACAGTCGCATGAAATGTTCGCGTGCTATTTCATACATTTCAAGTAAATTTATTATCGGTTTCAAAGGTACAAAAGTCACGCGTACTTAGCATAACAAAATTCCACATGAATGGAACAGTAACAGATCGCAGGGGTGAATTACCGGCTGGCTTTTGTGCAGGAAAATGTGCCTGCCTGCATTAGAGTGAGCTGCAACGGTTTTCACATTACGACTCTCATTCCTGGCAATAGCGGCAATAAATTGCCGTTGAAATGCTTAGAGAAGACGGAGGCTTCAACCAGAGAAGCGAAACACAGGAAAACTCGAATTTCTACAGTGATTACTACTCGGATAACGCCAGTGCCCGGTGGCGGAACCTCCAAACCACAGATTCCATAAAGCAAATCGATATCTTTGCATCGTTATCAACTAGTAAAGAACCACCACACAGGTTCCACTGTGCGCGGTAACCAGCGTACCGAGAGTATCAGCTTCTTGTTTCATATTTTAAGGTGCTTCCTGTCATAAATTGCGACCATTTGGGAAAGCAAAAGCTCTGTTGGTGTCAAACTGTTCAAACGTTTCAAGCATTTCACACACATAAGGTACCCGCCAACAGAATATTGATAGAGCTTTTGTCTGATTTTTTTTACCCCAAAAAGGGGGTGTATTAATTTACTAGACAAATTTACAGGAAAAACAAAGCAGATCAGCAGAGAAAGCAAAAATCTGTTTGAGTCCACTTTAGAGCAGATATAGGCCATTAAAGCTATAACGGCACTACTTAAAAACCGCTCAAAATGAGCCAAAATTTGAACTTATTTTGTTTTTCTCACTTCATTCCGATGGAAACAGTCTTTCATTTAAGTCACTTGGGGCGATTTCAGTTTTTTACAAAAAATGAGAGGAAAAAACCTTTCGACTTTCTCGACTAAAATTTGAAATTTTAATGCTCGGTTTTTTAGTTCAATGGATAGTTTACGACATTAACAGCTTCTCGGTACGCAAAACAGGGTGTTTCAGTCTTAATTAGAGCAGATATAAACTACTAAGAATTTAAATTGGTTGAAAACCGCTCAAAATTGGCCGATTTTTGCAGCTATTCCGGTTTACAGCGGTCGGTCTAGAAGGTTTATCTTTGCGCTGGTTGCATTTCTCACTTTCTTCCTTCGCACTAACACAAAATTGATAGAGTGTTTGATTTTAATTCAAGAAAGACAAATTATGAAAATGAAGAGAAACGACCAAAATGGCGCCAAAAAGTGTAGAAGGAGAATTGAATTATTAGATAAATTTAAAGGAAGAATACAGCAGATCAATACACAAATGAAAAAATGTAAAAGAAGTTGAAAACGAGTTGCGAACAATAAACAATACGTGAATTGCGAAATTGATAAGCAAAAAAAATATTACTATTAATAATAACTAAAGCTAAACGGAAGCAAACAGAATAAGACACTTTTTTGGTAAACAGAAAGTGGAAAATGTGTAGCAGTTATTTAAGTCTTAGAGCGCAATTTTAACGTGCACTTTTTCTCCATCTTTGTGTTCGGTAGAACCGAAACCCGGCCTTGAATGCATTCGAAAACCTCTTGCTCCGTGCGACCCAGGAAATTCACATTAAAACTGGTAAACACATGAAGATCAACGATCAATTGAGAGAGACAAAAGATTATTATTAGAAAAATATAAATATCAAATGAAACCAAAAATGTTCGTCAAAAGACCTGTTTGACGCTTAAATTTGGGTTTTTTCTGCAATTTCCACCGAATTGTTTGCAAATGCTTTCCAAATCGAGCTGCCATCATCTGACCAGAAGCCCAGTTAGATGGTTCGAATGTGACACTAAAAACTGAGGAAAAAATAGGAGTTTTGTGGGGACTTGGAGGCTTCAACTGACGCTCTAAATCGATGAATATCCAACCAGAGCAAAGACACTTAAATTTGGGCCAATTTCTGCAAATTTCCTCCAAGTTTTGTGCAAAAACTTTCCAAATCGAGCTACCATCATCTTACCAAAAGCCGGGTTCGATGGTTCGAATGTGACACGAGAAACTAAGGAAAAACTAGGACTTTTGTGGGGATTTGGAGGCTTCAACTGCCGCTCTAAATCGATGAATATCCAGCCAGAGCAAAGACACTTAAATTTGTGCCAATTTCTGCAAATTTCCTCCAAGTTTTGTGCAAACACGTTCCAAATCGAGGCTACCATCATCTTACCAAACGCCGTGTTCGATGGTTCGATTGTGACCGAGAAACTAAGGAAAAAACTAGGAAATTTTTGTGGGGATTTGGAGGCTTCAACAGCCGTTCCAAATCGATGAATATCCAACCAGAGCAAAGACACTTAAATTTGGGCGAATTTCTGCAAATTACGCCCAAGTTTTTGCAAACACTTTCCAAATCGAAGCTACCATCATCTGACCAAAGCCAAGTTTGGATGGATCGATATGGACACGAGAAACTAAGGAAAACTAGGAATTTGTGGGGATTTGGAGGCTTCACACGGCCCTTCTAAATCGATGAATATCCAACCAGAACAAAGACACTTAAATTTGGGCCAATTTCTGCAAATTTCCTCCAAGTTTTGTTCAAACACTTTCCAAATCGAGCTACCATCATCCTGACCCAGAAGCCCCAGTTAGATGTTCGAATGTGACACTAAAAAACTGAGGAAAAACTAGGTAGTTTTGTGGGGACTGGAGGCTTCAACTGCCGCTCTAAATCGATTAATATCCAACCAGAACAAAGACAACTTAAATTTGGGCCAATTTCTGCAAATTTTCTCAAGTTTGTGCAAACACGTTCCAAATCGAGCAACCATCATCTTACCAAACGCCGTGTTCGATGGTCGAATGTGACACTAGAACTAAGGAAAAACTAGGAATTTTGTGGGGATTTGGAGGCTCCAACGGCGTATAAATCGATGAATATCCAACCAGAACAAAGCAACTTAAATTTTGGGCCAATTTCTGCAAATTTCCTCCAAGTTTTGTGCAAACACTTTCCAAATTGAGCTACCATCATCTGACAAAGCCCAAGTTCGATGGTTCGAATGTGACACTAAAAATTGAGGAAAAACTAGAACGTTTTGTGGGGACTTTGGAGGCTTCAACAGCCGTTCCAAATCGATGAATATCCAATCAGAACAAAGACACATAAATTTGGGCCAATTTCTGCAAATTTCCTCCAAGTTTTTTGCAAACACTTTCCAAATCGGGCTACCATCATCTGACCAAATGCCGTGTTCGATGGTTCGATTGTGACACGAGAAAATAAGGAAAAACTAGGAATTTTGTGGGGATTTGGAGGCTTCAACAGCCGTTCCAAATCGATGAATATCCAACCAGAACAAAGACACTTAAATTTGGGCCAATTTCTGCAAATTTTCTCCAAGTTTTGTGCAAACACTTTCCAAATCGAGCTACCATCGTCCTTACCAAAAGCCGGGTTCGATGGTTCGAATGTGACACGAGAAACTAAGGAAAAACTAGGAATTTTGTGGGGACTTGGAGGCTTCAACAGCCGTTCCAAATCGATGAATATCCAACCAGAACAAAGACACTTAAATTTGGGCCAATTTCTGCAAATTTCCTCCAAGTTTTGTGCAAACACGTTCCAAATCGAGCTACCATCATCTTACCAAAAGCCGTGTTCGATGGTTCGATTGTGACACGAGAAACTAAGGAAAAAACTAGGAATTTTGTGGGGATTTGGAGGCTTCAACAGCCGTTCCAAGTCGATGAATATCCAACCAGAACAAAGACACTTAAATTTGGGCCAATTTCTGCAAATTTTCTCCAAGTTTTGTGCAAACACTTTCCAAATCGAGCTACCATCGTCTTACCAAAAGCGGGGTTCGATGGTTCGAATGTGACACGAGAAACTAAGGAAAACTATGAATTTTATGGGTATTTGGAGGCTTCAACAGCCGTCCAAATCGATGAATATCCAACCAGAACAAAGACAACTTAAATTTGGGTCAAATTCTGCAAATTTCCTCCAAAGTTTTGTGCAAACACTTTCCAAATCGAGCTACCATCATCTGACCAAAAGCAAGTTCGGTGGTTTCGAATGTGACACTAAAAACTAAGGAAAAACTAGGAATTTTGTGGGGATTTGGAGGCTGAAACTGCTTTTTACATCGACGAATACCCAACTAGACTAGCAAGTTGGAGCCACACTGGCCCACGGATCTAATTTAATTAAATCGATTCATATCTCTAACGGGCAAAAAGAGCCTAAAACCGTCTAATTAAAGCGTCTTATCTTGCACAACCAAATTACGCGACCTTTATTTTCAAACCAACAAAGTCAGATGTGAAACGGATTAGCGGTTGATAAAATCGTGGGTCGGCACGGGCCGCTCCTGCAGCGTGGGCGCATTTCCTGTGCAACCCGTCGGTTCGTGTTTCCTTACGTCACAACCTGTAGTTTCTTTGTAAACAGTCATCAAATGTCTGCATTGCACCCGCCAGGATTTTGCAAACCGTGTGTTTGTTCCGACAATGTTTCACTTGCAAATCTGTTCATCATCATCAATGACCAGGCATTCAGTGTTTAAATGATGGCCACGCAAATATCTTCAACACTGTCTGGATTCTGAAGTTTTGCTCAGAAATATGTACCGTCGTTTGACCCTTGCCCCTTTTCTGTTCAGAAACTTGCACTGTTTAGGCAGAAAGTGAAATCGTAATTTGTATTATAGATGCTTGAATCCACGCATAAAGGAAACCTCTTCATCCGCAAAATGCCAAACCAAATCCTACTACCAGTTCTCAACATCGACATTACGTAGAAAAGCAGCCGTTTGAAGAGCGTTCCATTTGCGGTTTTAACATGGTCTAACGAGAGTGTATTATTTTCGTACGTGGGCCTTTGATGAGTCTTTATGGGGCCTCGAGTTGCGGCAAGTCGCGGATATGATTTCGTTTCTGGCGCCGAATAGCGCCCGAAAGCTCTTCTTGGCGACTGCGCTGATGCTGCGAACTGCGAAGCTACGCATGCAGTTTCAAATCGAACCTCCAAGCTTACAGTATCAATGGAATTGAAGCGGACAAGGACGAATCGACACAGAATCCGGATGGCCGTTAACAGACACTTGGCGAAGAAGTTGAGCAAAAGCGGCGTCATCCTCATTTATTTGGGTCGACTCTATTAACCGAGAAGCCGACCATGTTATCGCGACGTGCGATGAGAAAGAAAGAGGCGAATTTGTTGATAAACAGGCGCCAGCGAGCATCGATTTGTTATAATACAGCCCGAGACTCTGTAACAAATCCAATTATATGCATAATCAGTACGGCGTTGCTAATGAAAAAGAAAGGGTTTATGGTCGCGGTTATGTGGGCAGCAAATACAATGATTTTAAATGTCTTTAATGCACTTGGAGTTTTGTTTTTTCTTCTTTCGTTTATGCATTTCTTAAGTAGCATTTACAGCACGGTTTTGCTTCCTCATGGACATCGAGCAGTAACAAAAGCTTCTTTAAAATTTCATAAGCCTGGAGCACAATAAGTTCAAGCTGAAATATTTCAAATATTTCCCAAATTAGCCTTTCGACCTTCAATAATGCTTTTCTCAAATTTTAAAAGTGTTTGTGTTTGCTGCAGCTGAAGAAGTTTGACCAGGAGAAAATCAACCAAAGTCTTCTTTTTTGAACACAGTTGTGCTTCTTCATTGTGCGATTTTAACGAAGTCAGACAATATGCAGCTTTCACTGGCTTAGTCGAAAAATCCTCCTGCCTGAAGAAGAAATCTCTTGTCCTTAAACCTGTTCCTGCGTGAAGAACCACAAAATCGTTTACAATTATTACATTTATTACATGTTCTACACTCAAAAACAATAATAAAAATGTCATTTACGGTTTCATTTCTTAACCACAGCAGGTAAAGGTATGCATTTTGCGGGTTCAGAAGCTTAATGAACCCAGACAATCCATTTAGGAAAACTTTGCAGGGAACTTTGAGGAAATATAGCAAATTTTTACTGAAACTTAGCAGTTTCTAAGTAAAAAGTGCATCTGCAGACTTTTTATACTTAAAGGACTAGAAAAACTATGTCCTGAGACTTTTTTAAAAAGCCAATAGTTTCGCTCTATTTTGGAGAAACCGGGCTTGGACCTCGACCGTTTAATTTTTTTACTGGACGAAGAAAATCGATTTTTTATAGCCCATAGAATAATTGCCTCAAAATCTCGCAAAAGGGCGCAGTTCAAAGTCTCAAGACATACTTTTTTACCTAAAAACTACCTGATTTCTGGAAACCACTCATGAGTGTGCCTCAAATTCCACCTGTTCAAGATTCAACATGTCCATTTTTTGATCGTACCTGGTATATTTTTTAGCAAGTTCTTCTAATTTATTGTCGGTAAGTTTCAGGCTCCCATGACCATTTGCAAACCGAGTTTCGTGCTCTTATCTTTCTTGGTTAACCAACATTTTGGAAAATAAATTAAACAACATTTGGAAACAAAAAAAATTGGACCATCCTGTATATATTTTTTTCATCGTCTAATCGGTCGTCTTCTACACGATTTTCAATCTTTGAATCCATAATAAATCCCAGTTTGTGTTTTACAAAGTCAAAAAACTGGGTCTTAATGAAACTTCATTGTTTGAAAATTTCCAAAAACACTGTTTTGCTCCTTTCATTGTGCAATTTTAACGGAAACACCGCCATATTACAGGTTCAAAAAGACTCTAGAGCTTCTCTGCAAGAAGTCGTTTTTGCTCTGAATTTGCTATTAAACCTGTTCCTGTTTGAAAAAATTGGGATCATATGGGATGATTCTGTTGTAATCTGCGGTCCTTTATGGGCAAAAACATCCCGAAAATCTTATTTACGGCTTTACTTAAAGTACGCTTCCTCAGCAAGTACTTATTGTTTATTTTCTGAGCGACAACAGATAAAAGTATGCATTTTTTGGGCTCAGAAGCTTAATAAACCATCCCAAACCCACCAAACCAATAAGAAAATCCATTTGGAAAAACTTTGGAAGGAACATTGAAAATCTCTTTTACAAAGTCGCTTTGAGGAAACAGCGCAAACTTTTCCTGAAAGTACAGAGTTTTTAGGCAAGAAAGTGCATCTTTGGAGTTTTCGAAAATTTTTAATTTTCTATGCAAATGCATGAACAAATCAATCGACTTTTTATTGCTCTTATTACTGTGTTCTTGGAGATTTTGAGGCAAATTATTCTGAGTGCAAAAACAAACCGATTTTATTTTTAGAAAGTAAAAAACTGAACGGGCGCGGTTCAATCGTGATTTCCTAAAAATATCGCAGACTAAAGTGTTAAAATTCATTGAAACAATCGCACAAATAACTTGAAAACTACTGATTTTAAGAGCATCAAGACGAACTTTTTTCCAAAAAACTATGCAGTTTTCAGGGAACATTTATGAGGTGTCCTCAAATTTATCTTCGGCTAAGATTCGACGTGCCAAAATTTTTGATCGTTCCCGGTAAATCTTTAACTCATGTGCGGTTTAACATGCATACCGAGTTTCAGTCTCTTATCGTTTCTGGTTATCCAACAAATTTAAAAATAGAAACTCGTTGAAGGAGTGCCACTTTTAAAGCCTCCAGGCGACACGAATAAAATTGAACCACCCAGTATATTTTGATGTGTCTTGCCCGTCTAATCACTTCTTTTTCTTTACGATGAACCGTAATTTGTGCTTTGCAAAGTCACAAAAGTTCATGTTAAAGTTTCACTAGAATTTTCTTAAAAACTCTCTTTTTTAATAATTATAAAAGTTGAGTTTTATGCAGCTTTATTACAGAAGCTGAGTTTTACTCGCTTAATCCATTGGAGTCAGAAGTTTTTGACTTCGATATGCTTTTCTAAACATTTTTGTTGGGTGTTTTGCCTCAAAAAATGAGAGTTTTGCCATAATAATAAACAAATTCAGGATCGACACATTTTTTGAGCCTGGGTGGTCTTTAAGAAGTTTTCGAAATGGGGCACTTTTGAGCAGGAATTTTCAGAAAAAGTCCACTTAAGTGCATGAGTTGTGTATTTTTCAGCTGGTCTCCAGTTTTTAAACGTTTTCAAATTGCGTTCAGTCGAACTGGAACATTTTTAGTTGCAAAAACTGAGCAAAACTAGAAAGGACAGTTAGAAGTTAGAAATACTTTCTTTTATATTGCGTGGTTGCCAGCTGGAACGTTTGTTCCCGGTGATTTAAGCAGATTTATTTTTGTTGAAACTTCCTCGTACAGATCTAGCTTTTCGCTATCAACACGCCCTTCAAAGAACCTAAACATCGAAAATGAACCTGAATATCTCCGGGTGGAAATATCAAAAATGAAATAGATTTTATTTAATACACATACAGAGATAGTATCAGATGTTATGTACTGAATAAGGCAAAGAGAGGTAGCGATCACAAAATGGTCAGGGGAAAAGATAACCCTACGTTTAAATAAAAAAACGAGAAGAGACAAACTATGGACACTAGTTGATAACAAGATTGAGTACCAGAGCTCAATAGACCAAAATCTACAGAACAGCGAAATTCTAGATGTTGGTGACCCAAACGAAAACATTGTGAAATTTATAAAAGTTGCTAACAAGAAACACTGTTTAAAACCTAATATTGGAACGAGAAGTTGAGTGACAGAACAAGGAAAATGATGAAACAAAGGAGAAATGAGTAATAAAGGAAAGCCAGTGAACAGGCACACACTGAAGCAACTTAACAAAGACAGGAAAAATAGTGAAGCAAAATGTAAGAAAATACAGCACAGAATGGACACAGAAGACCATTGAAGAGAGAAAGGAATGAAAGTGTGGAGACACAAAATTGCAACATATAGAAGTGTCATTCAAGAACTAAGAAACAGACAAAGGCGAAATACTCACTCTTGTTGAAAACTTCTACAAGAATCTCTATGAAGAAAGTAAGGAAGAGTGCATGAGGAAGTAAAAAAACATCACAAATGAAGGAACTGAAGACCTGCCAGACATAACAACAGCAGAAGTTAAAGCAGCCCTTAGAGATGGAAAACAATAAAGCCCCAGGAGATGATGAAATCGTAATTGAAGCCGTAAAAGAAGGTGGAATTAATCTGATATATGCATTAACAAAGCTCTGCAACGAGTGTATGAAGCCTTGTGGCTTCACGTTTACGCCAGTGATAGGATCTAATCTGTCTTTTTACCATCAGATACCGATTTCGTCGGTAATCAATTAAATTACCTAGATGGAAGTCATTGCTACCGGCAATTATTACTATCTTTATTTGCATTATGCCGGTTTTTATATGCTACCTCATCAACAACTCGCCGAGTTATCTTTAATTGAGCCTAGTCGTGCAAACGGCTCGCTTAATTGCCCACCAAACTTACATTGTCGGACTCATTTTCAACCATACACTTGCTTGTGGATGCTTCTTCTTTAAATTCCCTACTAATAATAATATTAATAAAAACACCTGAAGACCACCTATGGGGCCACAAAACAAACCCGACTCCTTTATATCTGTAGATTTTTCAGCTATTAAGCGCTATTACGAATTCGGCATGCAATGATAAATCTGCATATTTTTTAAAGTCCATTATGCGCTTTGGCTCCGCCGCAGAAGGGACGGTTTCATTATAGATGGTATCGGAAGAAAATGATGCTTCCTAATTGATCTACCATGTCTGGTGGTATAATGAGAACGCCCCAGCAGAGCTCGGATGAAGCGACATCCAAAGTAAAAATATGCTGCTAAGGGGTCAGGAGTCGCCCTTCCGACCAATCTTCCTGTCCATCGGGTGTCGACCAAGTTTATATTTACATTTTAATTATATTCCGCGGGCTTGAGACAGCCACTTTTCTGCTAAAGTGAATCGGGGATTATTTGATGTTATCTCACTTTGCTGGATGGTTTCGAAAAATCTTCCTGAGCTGTTTTCTTCAATTAAATGCCTTAGATTGGGAGGAAGATGGAGAAGTATTCACACAACGGAGAGAAAATAAGCCAATTATGAAATGATTAAGGCTTTCGCGGATGTTACTTCAAAGTGGCGAGTTTTCGGGCCTTCAGGCCGCACTAACTCTTTTTCACGACGGTCTAAAAGTTTGAAATTTTAAAAATTCTATTGTTGGGCAAATATAAAAAAGATGTGAAGGAAATCGATGCCAAATTACACGTAGAGGAGCTAGTTCAAGATTTGAATAGGGAAACCTAAACAAGAGAAACAATGTGAACAAAAAAATTGAATGAGGAAATTAACAAGAAGTTTTACATTCGGGTGAAAGACAGCATCCAGCAACAAATACTATGAAAAATGTTGCTAGCCCTTTTTTTGCTTTATTTTGAAGAAAACCTCACGGTTTTCCTTCAAATTTTAAAATAAATTTGCTCTTTTGCCTTAAAAGTAGAGCGTTTTTTAGACCAAACCAACCAGCAAAAACTTAACGCTACACGGTCAGATTTGGCCTCACTTTGGAACCGGATAACTTCTGATTGAGGCTAGTAAGTTCATTTCTGTTTAAAGTGTCATTTAGACCGAAAGTTTTTCTGTCAGCGCGAGTTTTTGCGAAACTTGGGTTCTTCAGATAAAGTTTCTATAGGGTGGCATTTCTAAACTTCGGCATGCTCCCAGTTGAACAAAGCAAGGTTTTTTTTATTTTTCAACACCAAAGGCGTATAGATAGACCTTAAGGCTGCAAATGGGTTCTGAATTTTTCTTTTTCAGAAAGAAATCTCTTTCATATACAGGGTGACCTAAAAAATGAACTTTTTGGTCTTGCAGTAATAACATGCTTCCTGTAGTACCAATTTTCAAACTCCAACTATAATTTTGAAGCTAAAACTTCTCAGTCGACTTAAGACCAACTGTCATTATACAGGGTTGCATTAAAAGTGACCCAAATCAAAACTGCTCACGAAATCCTGGATTCCGGCAGACTTTCATTTAAAACGAAGTTTACTTTCAGAACATCCATTCAATTATGCCACCTTGTATATTGAGTCGTCTATGAAGTTTAAGCTTCAACATGAACTCTAGATTTTGAAAGTTGGGTCAAGAGAAAAAACATTATCGCTACATAACTGCAAAATGGTGACTTTTTGAGACCACTCTGTAAATAAAGCAGATTGGCACAAAAATAAAGGAACGGTAAATTGAACTCATTTTTCATAATATAAAGTCGGAAATCTCAGGCTACATTATTTCTGAAGGCAAATAACATTTAAGAACTTCGAAAGTTGCAATTTGCTTAACGAAAAACTTAGTTCTATGCATCGCCCTGATTTTTAAAAACTTTGTGGGCTTATAAAGAAGCGAAATTGAAATTTTTTTATACCAAAAGGCAGCTATAGAGTCGGTCTATTAAAAAGGTTCTTAGGGTCCTTCGGATATTTTCAGGGGTTAGCGAGATATGAATTTTTTAAACTTCCAGTGTCTTTAGGAGGTGAGCGATGCCCAAGCAGTCAAAAATTCACTTGCACAAAAATATTGTTGTTTTAACGCTAAATTGGATAATTCTTTCCAACAACTCATTATGTGGGCATAATTCGACCAAATATCTACACAAAGAAAAAATAATTTATAAACCAAAGAAATTAAACAAAGAGATATTAAATTAATATTGAGGTAAGCAGGAGGATTTTTTAAATCTCTTTCTTTTAAACAAGTTTCTGTCTTCCGAATATTATTTTGTCTGATTTCAAGAAGGAAAATAATGAAAATGGAAAAATATTAAAGGAAATATCATTGAGAAAGGATAGCCAGAGAAAAGAGTAGCGAAAAAATTAAATCACTAGAACAATTTCAAAGAAAACTAATGCAATTGAAACTAAACCATTCAAAATTTAAGAGAAAAACTCAACGGATCATTTTTATTTCCAAACGTATAATTTAATAAAATTAGAATATTAATTAATGGAAATATGAAAGAAAACAAAACTACACATACGTAGGCAAATAAAACCGAAAGTAGCAACCAGCGTACAGAAATGCACAAAAGAACGCAAAGAAGTTTAATCAAATAGCAAACAACAAACAATAGAGAGTGAACTATAAAAATGCAACCAGAGTTTCGAGAGAAGAAACATCAATTACTTCTATAACTCAAGATATTCGTACAGCTTTTCCTCAATTTTTGAGAAAATGTGGAAGAGAGACTAAATTAAGACGTGAGTTTGAAGACAAACAAGAAAAATGAAGTAATTTTGCAAAAGCAGGTGTACTAAAACATGATTAAATCAAACCGAAAGAAACAACCAGAATGAAGAATTGAGCAAAAATATGAAAAAGAAGTTTAAACAAATAGCAAAAAGCAAGCAATAGAGTGAATTATACAAATGCAACCAAAGATCCGGGAGGAAAAATGCAACTCACCTCAATTAGCAATGAAATTCGTTTTTGCTCACTTTTTAAAAGTAAGTTAAAATGTTTGATCTTTTGCTTGACTTAAGAATAAAATAAAAGAATAGAAGAAAAAATAAAAGGAATTCGGAGAAAGTAGACGAATTAAAACATGGCTCAAAAGACACAGTGTAGTTTGCAAGATATGGATGTTTGAAGCCTCAAAAAGAGGCAATATCCGATAGTTTTCAGATGAGAAAATAAAGGTTTGCGAGACATACATTTTTGAAAATGTCGCTTTCCATACTTTCATACCAGTTTCGTACGCAAAAACCGAGCTTTTTAGTTGCTGAATGCTGCAATTATATTTAACAAACGACACAAAATTTACGAAAATCAACAAAAAAGCTAAAATAAATGTGGGAATAAAAAAAGTTTCTCAGATTTCGTGACTCCTAAAAAGATAAAGTAAGAAGAACTTCCTACCAATTTAATTTGTCTTGTGCCTGCCGGAAATGAGTTTATAATTTTATTAGTAACGCCAATAGAAATATGGGGCCGCATATAATGAATATGTTACGTTTGTGATAATGGATATTTAGAGCGTAAAATTATATAAAATTGCCTGCTTTTTATGTGCAATTTTGCCTACTAATCTGGATATTTATTATACAGGGTGGCACACTATACCGTTTCATTGATAAGCAAAACCGCCCCGCAAACGTTTCTAGTCAAATTCACACAGTCACACCTTCAATTCGTCTCTTATCGTCAACGGAAATCTATTTACTTATTACGGAGCATTAAGCAGTAGAGAGGCGTGAAATTGTTTAAAAATTAAACAGACTTTAGTACCGCCTTCGCTAATTAATATTGAATATCCCGAACGTTTTTTTAAATTATTTAGTCGGACAGTTTGAAAAAAAGTCCATGGGTATGTGTTATTAAGATAGGTGTCTGACAATGCTTGTTTTGCAAAATCAAGCGAAACGTCGGTTGGAAATGCTTTAAACACAGTAATGGAACACAATTCGGTTTACATTGTGGTAAAGAGCGAGAAACTGAAGAGTCCCATCTCGAATTTCACACTGTCAAAGATCACACCCAGATCCTTGCACTTTAAGTGCCCGATTCCATGCCACAGTCGCATGAAATGTTCGCGTGCTATTTCATACATTTCAAGTAAATTTATTATCGGTTTCAAAGGTAGAAAAGTCACGCGTACTTCATAGCATAACAAAATTCCACATGAATGGAACAGTAACAGATCGCAGGGGTGAATTACCGGCTGGCTTTTGTGCAGGAAAATGTGCCTGCCTGCATTAGAGTGAGCTGCAACGGTTTCACATTACGACTCTCATTCCTGGCAATAGCGGCAATAAATTGCCGTTGAAATTCTTAGAGAAGACGGAGGCTTCAACCAGAGAAGCGAAACACGAGGAAAACTCGAATTTCTACAGTGATTTTCTCGGATAACGCCGTGCCCGGTGCGGAACCTCCAAACCACAGGTTCCATAAAGCAAATCGATATCTTTGCATCGTTATCAACTAGTAAAGAACCACCACACAGGTTCCACTGTGCGCGGTACCAGCGTACCGAGAGTATCAGCTTCTTGTTTCATATTTTAAGGTGCTTCCTGTCAATAAATTGCGACCATTTGGGAAAGCAAAAGCTCTGTTGGCGTCAAACTGTTCAAACGGTTCCAGCATTTCACACACATAAGGTACCCGCCAACAGAACATTGATAAAGTTTTTGTCTGATTTTTAATTCATGAAAGACGATTGATGGAGATGAAGAGAAAGAACGGTGTTACCCCAAAAAGTGTATTAATTTGCAAGACAAATTTAAAGGAAAAACAGAAACAGCAGATCAACAGAAGAAGCAAAAAATGTGTTTGAGTCCACATTAGAGCAGATATAGACCATTAGAGCTACAAAAAAATGAGAGGAAAAAACCTTTCGACTTTCTCGACTCAAATTTGAACTTTTAATGCGCGGTTTTTTAGTTCAATGGATAGTTTACGACCTTAAAAGCTTCTTGGTATGCATATACAGGGTGTTTCAGTCTTAATTAGAGCAGATATAGACTACTAGAAATCGAAATTGGTTGAAAACCGCTCAAAATTAACCACTTTTTGCAGTTATTCCGATTTACAGCGTTCTAGAAGATTTATCTTTGCGCTCGTTGCATTTCTCACTTCCTTCCTTCGCACTAACACAAAATTGATAGAGTGTTTGATTTTTAATTCAAGAAAGACAAATTATGAAAATGAAGAAACGACCAAAATGACGCCAAAAAGTGTAGAAGGAGAATTGAATTATTAGATAAATTTTAAGGAAGAATACAGCAGATCAATACACAAATGAAAAAATGCAAAAGAAGTTGAAACAAGTTGCGAACCATAAACAATACGTGAATTGCGAAATTGAAAAGCAAAAAAAATATTATTATTAATAATAACTAAAGCTAAACGGAAGCAAACAGAATAAGACACTTTTTTGGTAAACAGAAAGTGGAAAATGTGTAGCAGTTATTTAAGTCTTAGAGCGCAATTTTAACGTGCACTTTTTCTCCATCTTTGTGTTCGGTAGAACCGAAACCCGGCCTTGAATGCATTCGAAAACCTCTTGCTCCTTGCGACCCAGGAAATTCACATTAAAACTGGTAAACACATGAAGATCAACGATCAATTGAGAGAGTCAAAAGATTATTATTAGAAAAATATAAAATATCAAATGACATCAAAAAATGTTCGTCAAAAGACCTGTTTGACGCTTAAATTTGGGCCAATTTCTGCAAATTACGTCCAAGTGTTTTGCAAAGACTTTCCAAATCGAGCTACCATCGTCTTACCAAAAGCCGGGTTCGATGGTTCGAATGTGACACGAGAAATTAAGGAAAAAACTAGGACTTTTGTGGTGATTTGGAGGCTTCAACAGCCGTTCCAAATCGATGAATATCCAACCAGAACAAAGACACTTAAATTTGGGTCAATTTCTGCAAATTTTCTTCAAGTTTTGTGCAAACACTTTCCAAATCGAGCTACCATCATCTAACCAAAAGCCGAGTTCGATGATTCGAATGTGACACTAAAAACTCAGGAAAAACTAGGAATTTTGTGGGGACTTGGAGGCTTCAACTGCCGCTCTAAATCGATTAATATCCAACCAGAACAAAGACACTTAAATTTGGGCCAATTTCTGCAAATTTCCTCCAAGTTTTGTGCAAACACTTTCCAAATCGAGCTACCATCATCTTACCAAAAGCCGGGTTCGATGGTTCGAATGTGACACGAGAAATAAGGAAAAACTAGGACTTTTGTGGGGATTTGGAGGCTTCAACAGCCGTTCCAAATCGATGAATATCCAACCAGAACAAAGACACTTAAATTTGGGCCAATTTCTGCAAATTTTCTCCAAGTTTTGTGCAAACACTTTCCAAATCGAGCTACCATCATCTAACCAAAAGCCGAGTTCGATGATTCGAATGTGACACTAAAAACTCAGGAAAAACTAGGAATTTTGTGGGGTCTTGGAGGCTTCAACTGCCGCTCTAAATCGATTAATATCCAACCAGAACAAAAACACTTAAATTTGGGCCAATTTATGCAAATTTTCTCCAAGTTTTGTCCAAACACTTTCCAAATCGAGCTACCATCATCTGACCAGAAGCCCAGTTAGATGGTTCGAATGTGACACTAAAAACTGAGGAAAAACTAGGAGTTTTGTGGGGACTTGGAGGCTTCAACTGCCGCTCTAAATCGATTAATATCCAACCAGAACAAAGACACTTAAATTTGGGCCAATTTCTGCAAATTTCCTCCAAGTTTTGTGCAAACACTTTCCAAATCGAGCTACCATCATCTGACCAAAAGCCAAGTTCGATGGATCGAATGCGACACTAAAAACTAAGGAAAAACTATGAATTTTACCAGCTTTTATGAACTAGACCAGCAAGTTGGAGCCACACTGGCCCACGGATCTAATTTAATTAAATCGATTCATATCTCTAACGGGCAAAAAGAGCCTAAAACCGTCTAATTAAAGCGTCTTATCTTGCACAACCAAATTACGCGACCTTTATTTCAAACCAACAAAGTCAGATGTGAAACGGATTAGCCGGTTGATAAAATCGTGGGTCGGCACGGGCCGCTCCTGCAGCGTGGGCGCATTTCCTGTGCAACCCGCCGGTTCGTGTTTCCTTACGTCACAACCTGTAGTTTCTTTGTAAACAGTCATCAAATGTCTGCATTGCACCCGCCAGGATTTTTGCAACCGTGTGTTTGTTCCGACAATGTTTCACTTGCAAATCTGTTCATCATCATCAATGACCAGGCATTCAGTGTTTAAATGATGGCCACGCAAATATCTTCAACACTGTCTGGATTCTGAAGTTTTGCTCAGAAATATGTACTGTCGTTTGACCCTTGCCCCCTTTTCTGTTCAGAAACTTGCACTGTTTATGCAGAAAGTGAAATCGTAATTTGTATTATAGATGCTTGAATCCACGCATAAAGGAAACCTCTTCATCGCAAAATGCCAAACCAAATACCTACTACCAGTTTCAACATCGACATTACGTAGAAAAGCAGCCGTTTGAAGAGCGTTCCATTTGCGGTTTTAACATGGTCTAACGAGAGTGTATTATTTTCGTACGTGGGCCTTTGATGAGTCTTTATGGGGCCTCGAGTTGCGGCAGTCGCGGATATGATTTCGTTTCTGGCGCCGAATAGCGCCCGAAGCTCTTCTGGGCGACTGCAGCTGAATGCTGCGAACTGCGAAGCTACGCATGCAGTTTCAATCGAACCTCCAAGCTTCCAGTATCAATGGAATTGAAGCGGACAAGGACGAATCGACACAGATCCGGATGGCCGTTAACAGCACTTGGCGAAGAAGTTGAGCAAAAGCGGCGTCATCCATCATTTATTTGGGTCGACTCTATTAACCGAGAAGCCGACCATGGTATCGCAGACGTGCGATGAAGAAAGAGGCGAATTTGTTGATAAACAGGCGCCAGCGAGCCATCGATTTGTTTATAATACAGCCCGAGACTCTGTAACAAATCCAATTATATGCATAATCATACGGCGTTGCTTAATGAAAAAGAAAGGTTTATGGTCGCGGTTTATGTGGGCAGCAAATACAATGATTTTAAATGTCTTTAATGCACTTGGAGTTTTGTTTTTTCTTCTTTCGTTATGCATTTCTTAAGTAGCATTTACAGCACGGTTTTGCTTCCTCATGGACATCGAGCAGTAAAAAGCTTCTTTAAAATTTCATAAGGTTGGGCACAAATAAGTTCAAGCTGAAAATTTCAAAATTCCCAAATTAGCCGTTTGCCTTCAATAATGCTTTTCTCAAATTAAAAGTGTTGTGTTTGCTTCAGCTGAAGAAGTTTGACCAGGAGAAAATCATCCAAAGTCTTCTTTTTTGAACACAGTTGTGCTTCTTTCATTGTGCGATTTTAGCGAAAACAAGACAATATTGCAGCTTCACTGGCTTATTCGAAAAACCCTCCTGCCTGAAGAAGAAATCTCTTGCTCTTAAACCTGTTCCTGCTGGAAGAACCACAAAATCGTTTACAATTATTATATTTTACATTCAAAAAATTCTACACTCAAAAACGTCAATAGTTTGCGCTGTTTTGGAAAAACCGTGCTTGGACCTCGACCGTTTCATTTTTTTACTGGAAGAAGAAAATCGATTTTTTATAGTCCATAGAATAATTTGCCTCAAAATCTCGCAAAAGAGCGCAGTTCAAAGTCTCAAGACTTTTTTACCTAAAAACTACCTGATTTCTGGAAACCACTCATGAGTGTGCCTCAAATTCCACCTGTTCAAGATTCAACATGTCCATCTTTTTGATCTCTCCTGGTATATTTTTTAGCAAGTTTTTCTAAAAGTATTGTCGGTAAGTTTAAGGCTCCCATGACCATTTGCAAACCGAGTTTCGTGCTCTTATCTTTCTTGGTTAACCAACATTTTGGAAAATAAATGAAACAACATTTGGAAACAAAAAAAATTGGATCATCCTGTATATATTTTTTTCACCGTCTAATCGGTCGTCTTCTACACGATTTTCAATCTTTCAATCCATAATAAATCCCGGTTTGTGTTTTACATAGTCAAAAATTGGGTCTTAATGAAACTTCATTGTTTGAAAATTTCCAAAAAACACTGTTTTGCTCCTTTCATTGTGCAATTTTAACGGAAACACGGCCATAAATACAGGTTGAAAAAAAGTGCAAAGCTTCTTTGTAAGAAGTCTTTTTTGCTCTGAATTTGCTATTAAACCTGTTCCTGTTTGAAAAAATTGGGATCATATGGGATGATTCTGTTGTAATCTGCGGTCCTTTATGGGCAAAAACATTCCGAAAATCTCATTTACGGCTTTACTTAAAAGTACGCTTCCTCAGCAAGTACTTATTGTTCATTTTCTGAGCGACAACAGATAAAAGTATGCATTTTTTGGGCTCAGAAGCTTAATAAACCATCCCAAACCCACCAAACCAATAAGAAAATCCATTTGGAAAAACTTTTGAGGGAACATTGAAAATGTCTTAATAAGTCGCTTTGAGGAAACAGCGCAAACTTTTCCTGAAAGTACAGAATTTTTAGGCAAGAAAGTGCATCTTTGGAGTTTTCGAAAATTTTTAATTTTCTATGCAAATGCATGAACAAATCAATCGACTTTTTATTGCTCTTATTACTGTGTTCTTGGAGATTTTGAGGCAAATTATTCTGAGTGCAAAAACAAACCGATTTTATTTTTAGAAAGTAAAAAACTGAACGGGCGCGGTTCAATCGTGATTTCCTCAAAATATCCCAGACTAAAGTGATAAAATTCAATAAAAACTACTGATTTTTCTAAGAGCATCAAGATTAATTTTTTTCCGAAAATCTATGCAGTTTCAGGAAACATGAGGTGTCCTCAAATTTATCTTCGGCTAAGATTCGACGTGCCAAAATTTTTGATCGTTCCCGGTAAATCTTTTAGCCAGTTTTTCTCAATGCATTGTCGGTAGGTTTAATACTCATGTGCGGTTTAACATGCATACCGAGTTTCAGTCTCTTATCGTTTCTGGTTATCCAACAAATTTAAAAATAGAAACTCGTTGAAGGAGTGCCGCTTTTAAAGCCTCCAGGCGACACGAATAAAATTGAACCACCCAGTATATTTTAATGTTTTTTGCCCACCTAATCACTCCTTTTTCTTTAGGATGAACCGTAATTTGTGCTTTGCAAAATTGCATGTTAAAGTTTGACTAGAATTTTCTTTAAAGAATCGCTTTTTAAATAATTAGAAAAGTTGACTTTTAAGCAGCTTTATTACAGAAGTTTTACTCACTTAATCCATAGGAGTCAGAAGCTTTGACTTCAAAATGCTTTTCTAAACGTTTTTGTTGCGTGTTTTGCCTCAAAAATGAGAGTTTTGCCATAATAATAAACAAATGCAGGATTCGACACATTTTTTGAGCCTGAGTCGTCTTTAAGAAGCTTTCGAAATGGGGCACTTTTGAGCAGGAATTTTCAGAAAAAGTTCACCTAAGTGCATGAGTTGTTTCATTTCTTAACCACAACAGATAAAGATGTGCATTTTGCGGGTTCAGAAGCTTAATGAACCCAGACAATCCATTTAGGAAAACTTTGCAGGGAACTTTGAGGAAATATAGCAAATTTTTACTGAAACTTAGCAGTTTCTAAGTAAAAAGTGCATCTGCAGACTTTTTATACTTAAAGGACTAGAAAAACTATGTCCTGAGACTTTTTTAAAAAGCCAATAGTTTCGCTCTATTTTGGAGAAACCGGGCTTGGACCTCGACCGTTTAATTTTTTTACTGGACGAAGAAAATCGATTTTTTATAGAGCATAGAAAAATTTGCCTCAAAATATCGCAAAAGAGCGCAGTTCAAAGTCTTAAAACATACTTTTTACCTAAAAATTACCTGATTTCTGGAAACCTTCATGAGTGTGCCTCAAATTCCACCTGTTCAAGATTCAACATGTCCATCTTTTTGATCGTTCCTGGTATATTTTTTAGCAAGTTTTTCTAAAAGTATTGTCGGTAAGTTTAAGGCTCCCATGACCATTTGCAAACCGAGTTTCGTGCTCTTATCTTTCTTGGTTAACCAACATTTTGGAAAATAAATTAAACAACATTTTGAAACAAAAAAAATTGGACCATCCTGTATATATTTTTTTCACCGTCTAATCGGTCGTCTTCTACACGATTTTCAAGCTTTGAATCCACAATAAAACCCAGTTTCTGTTTTACAAAGTCAAAAAACTGGGTCTTAATGAAACTTCATTGTTTGAAAAGTTCCATAAAACACTGTTTTGCTCCTTTCCTTGTGCAATTTTAACGGAAACACCGCCATATTACAGGTTCAAAAAGACTCTAGAGCTTCTTTGCAAGAAGTCGTTTTTGCTCTGAACTTGCTATTAAACCTGTTCCTGTTTGAAAAAATTGGGATCATATGGGATGATTCTGTTGTAATCTGCGGTCCTTTATGGGCAAAAACATTCCGAAAATCTCATTTACGGCTTTACTTAAAAGTACGCTTCCTCAGCAAGTACTTATTGTTCATTTTCTGAGCGACAACAGATAAAAGTATGCATTTTTGGGCTCAGAAGCTTAATAAACCATCCCAAACCCACCAAACCAATAAGAAAATCCATTTGGAAAAACTTTTGAGGGAACATTGAAAATCTCTTTTACAAAGTAGCTTTGAGGAAACAGCGCAAACTTTTCCTGAATGTACAGAGTTTTTAGGCAAGAAAGTGCATCTTTGGAGTTTTTGAAACTTTTTTAATTTTCTATGCAAATGCATGAACATATCAATCGACTTTTTTAATGCTCTTATTACTGTGTTCTTGGAGATTTTGAGGCAAATTATTCTGAGTGCAAAAACAAACCGATTTTATTTTTAGAAAGTAAAAAACTGAACGGGCGCGTTTCAATCGTGATTTCCTAAAATATCGCAGACTAAAGTGTTAAAATTCATTGAAACAATCGCACAAATAACTTGAAAACTACTGATTTGAAGAGCATCAAGACGAACTTTTTTCCAAAAAAACTATGCAGTTTCAGGGAACATTTATGAGGTGTCCTCAAATTTATCTTCGGCTAAGATTCGACGTGCCAAAATTTTTGATCGTTCCCGGTAAATCTTTAAGCCAGTTTTTTTCAATGTATTGTCGGTAGGTTTAATACTCATGTTCGGTTTAACATGCATACCGAGTTTCAGTCTCTTAATCGTTTCTTGGTTAATCCAACAAATTTAAAAATAGAAACTCGTTGAAGGAGTGCCGCTTTCACAGCCTCCAGGCTACACGATAAAAATGAAACCACCCAGTATAATTTTGAAATGTTGTTTGGCCCGTCTAATCACTTCTTTTTCGTTACGATGAACCGTAATTTTGTGCTTTGCCAAGTCACAAAATTGGCAAGGTTAAAGTTTCACCTAGAAATTTTTCTTAAAAACGCGGCTTTTTTAATAATTATAAAAAGTTGAGTTTTATGCAGCTTTATTACAGAAGCTGAGTTTTACTCGCTTAATCATTGGAGTCAGAAGCTTTTGACTTCGATATGCTTTTCTAACATTTTTGGTGGGTGTTTTTGCCTCAAAAAATGAGGAGTTTTGCCATAATAATAAACAAATTCAGGATTCGACACATTTTTTGAGCCTGGGTGGTCTTTAAGAAGTTTTCGAAATGGGGCACTTTTGAGCAGGAATTTCAGAAAAAGTCCACTTAAGTGCATGAGTTGTGTATTTTTTCAGCTGGTCTCCAGTTTTGAAACGTTTTCAAATTGCGTTCAGTCGAACTGGAACATTTTTAGTTGCAAAATCTGAGCAAAACTAGAAAGGACAGTTAGAAGTTAGAAATACTTTCTTTTATATTGCGTGGTTGCCAGCTGGAACGTTTGTTCCCGGTGATTTAAGCAGATTTATTTTTGTTGAAACTTCCTCGTACAGATCTAGCTTTTCGCTATCAACACGCCCTTCAAAGAACCTAAACATCGAAAATGAATCTGAAATCTCCGGATGGAAATATCAAAAATGAAATAGATTTTATTATAATAGACATAACAGAGATAGTAACAGGTGTTAATGTACTGAATAAGGCAAAGAGAGGTAGCGATCACAAAATGGTCAGGGGAAAAGATAACCCTACGTTTAAATAAGGAGAGACAAACTATGGACACTAGTTGATAACAAGATTGAGTACCAGAGCTCAATTGACCAAAATCTACAGAACAGCGAAGATCTAGATGTTGGTGACCCAAGCGAAAACATTGTGAAGTTTATAAAAGTTGCTAACAAGAAACACTGTTTAAAACCTAATATTGGAAACGAGAAGTTGAGTGACAGAACAAGGAAAATGATGAAACAAAGGCGAGAAATGAGTAATAAAGAAAAGCCAGTGAACAGGCACACACTGAAGCAACTTAACAAAGACAGGAAAAATAGTGAGACAAGATGTAAGAAAATACAACACAGAATGGACACAGAAGACCATTGAAGAGAAGAAAGGAATGAAAGTGTGGAGACACAAAATTGCAACATATAGAAGTGTCATTCAAGAACTTAAGAAACAGACAAAGGCGAAATACTCACTCTTGTTGAAAACTTCTTACAAGAATCTCTATGAAGAAAGTGAAGGAAGAGTGCATGAGGAAGTAAAAAACATCACAAATGAAGGAACTGAAGACCTGCCAGACATAATAACCGCAGAAATTAAAGCAGCTCTTAGAGAGATGGAAAACAATAAGCCCCAGGAGATGATGAAATCGTAATTGAAGCCGTAAAAGAAGGTGGAATTAATCTGATATATGCATTAACAAAGCTCTGCAACGTGTCTCACCGAATGTAAAATCCCAACTATCCGGAAAAACGCTGCCATAAAAATAATGCATAAAAAAGGATCTATGAAACTACAGACCCATAAGTCTACTGCCTCACATCTATAAACTCTTTACAAGAACATTAACACTTTATTAACGTTATTATTATTATTAATTTATTAGATTTATGAAAATTAGAACTTTGCCAGCCAGGGGAGCAAGCTGGCTGTAGAGCAGGACTCGGGACAAATGACCATTTACAGGTTGATATAAAGATATCAGGAATACAATAAATCACGAATGCTCATCTTGATTGACTACGAAGAGGCGTTTGATTCCATAGACCAGGAGGAATTGCTGAAAGCACTAGCAGACTGCCGAATAGACTCCAGATATTCTCAAATTATGAAACAAATATGTGACCAAGCTTCAGCAGAAATACAGCTCCACGAACATACTAGTAAAATCAACATCAATGGAGGCGTACTGCAAGGAGATACAATTTCCCAGAGAGTCTTCACTTAACTTCTACAATAGATGTTCAAGAAGCTGAACTGCGAAAAGTTTGGAGTAAATATAGACGAAGAGAAGCTAAACACCTACGCTACGCCAATCATCTGGTACTAATTACCGACAACTTAAAAGAAGCTAAAGATTTGAAATCATCTCCAGTTGGTTCCAGTTTCACATCCTTGATTTTGCTAATAAACTGCTTAGAGTCTCTGATATAAGTGTCTGTGGATCCTATATGTGGCTGCAGAAGAGAGGACTACATATTTTGCCACATCGTATGTTGGAGATCCCGGGGCACTGACAATCGGTCTAAGTGGAACTCCTTTCTTTGTGATTTTTAGGTATTCCATACAAACGTGGACTTAATGAACTTCTTCTTCTGACTTAATGAACTTCTTCATGACGGTCTCGAATAATGAGGACATTTTCATAAGGCGGTTGATGTTCCTGAGCTTGACCTGAGTCGGATCCTTCTTGAGCTTTGTGTAGGTAGCTGGATCCACTGTCTTGGATCTTCTTTTCATATTCCTCCCTGTTCATAACGACAGTAGCATTGCCTTTGTCAGCTGTGTCTAAAAGCAAAGCGCTTTGGCCCTATTTCCTGATATTTAAGCACAAAAAACTCATCTGAATAATCCTAATGTTTCTCTTTCAAGTAAACCATTTTCGATATGATTAAAACATTATAAAAAAAACGCAATATAAACAAATACAAAATAAAGTCGTTATAAATCAGCAGTGTACAAACCTTTGAAATCTTTCTCCCTTTGGCCCTCGCTTCTCTTGCAAACCTTTGAAATGGCTGGTGTTAATTTGGTTTTTTTTATTGCCAATCGTCTTTCTTCTCTTCGTGCAATAGAAGCCTGTCCTGCATATTAGTTTGTTAAAGTCGATGACCTTTTTAGCGTGATTCTGGCTTATTCAGCAGCTGCAGGAATATGATTTGGGTGTGAAAAGGTTTCTGAAGGTACCTGACTTACAAAAACATCCCTTTATAGCCCAGTTTTTTGTTCAAAAATTTGGCTTCTACATCGAAAGTTTTAAGGATGCTCCCAACTGACTAAGCTTGATCATTTTCTTCAGGATTTTGAAGCAGGATTTACGAGACAATCTAGATTCTTCCCAGATAGATTTCTAAGTAATCCAGACTAATCTCAATCCCAAAGCCATCGCATCTAATCGCCACGATTCGGCCAATAATTTATCTCCAAGACAGGTTGGAACTCTTCTGCCCGGTGGTCTCGCCCGTTTTTCACGGCAACTTTTATTTAACACGTCTTGAGCATCGGGCCCGGGAGACACACCTAGTCTATTGTATTTTTTAGGTTGTTTCTTTTGTGGCTTTGCTCATATATTTTATGGCACTGGCTTTCGTATTTCTATGGGTGTATTCAACCCCTTTGCGCTTGTCTTTCGAACCGCTCGCCGTGTTATATGAGACCATATCAATGAATAATGCATTGGATGCATGCCAACTTATTCGCACCGTTGCCATTGATCAGTCAACGAATATTTGTTTCATTCTATTTTGGATTATTCTTCGCGCCCCTTGTGCTGGGTGTATTTGAGATGCTACGTGGTTCCTCTAGCTCTAGGCGATTCGTTCGCTGTCTGAGCGAATGCACCGAAATCCAGTGAAGCTTGGCAGGAAGGGCAGGAAGGGCAGGAATAGAAAAATTATTCCCAGTTACAATTTGAGCCAATTAAACCAAATCCAGATATAACAATGTCGTGAAATGGGCATAAATTAAATCGAGCGCGACTTGTCGTTCGCCCTGTAATTATTTATGGGCATTGAATAGGAGGCCCACACAATTTATGACGTCACAATAAACCTATCAAATTAGCATTTATTCAAATGGTTTACCATTGATCGAGTGGAAAAAGTGACGTGTGGGCCGGTGCTCGATTTATCCTTGGGTTTCCACATTAATTCTTGGTAAAATGCGCCAATTCCCAGTAGTAAATCGCCATCGGCAATTTAAGAGCCACGGGAATTGCTTAAACAGTGCCAGCTGGTGGGTAGAAGGAGGTGAAAATTGCGAATAAATGACCGATGGTCAAAGGCACATAAATCCCTAAAAAAGGTAAAGTCCCTAAAAAGGTGGAAGAAACAAATTTATCCATGCCCTTTTGGGCCTCGAAGGTTTAGCTTAATAGTGACATGTATGTAGTTTAATAGTGACATATAGAGAATCGCATAGCTTCTGGGAATGCTTGGCGCAGTTGCAGGGAAAACGTCGGGTAAAAATACTTAACCCGAAATAGGCAATATTCAATTTAAAACTGTTTATTTAGGCCTAATATTGTTTGGTGTTTGAAAGTACACAGATTTTTCAACGTTTATTAAATTTTTGCTGCTTTTGCAGTTTCATTTTCATAATGTTTTTGTGCTTTTGGAAAAAAATTATACTATTAAGCACGAGAGCAAATTTGCAGAACAAACTAATGGGCAAGTGGAAACTTGAAAGTTTCACAAGGTCTGGGTTCTAAACTTGTGAAATTTTCATTGAAATCACGCGAATTTCTGAGTTTTTACTGCGAAGTCCACGATGCTCTGGAAAGGCAGTTGTCCATGTTAATGCGCGCTTTTTTTTTAATTTGTAAGTACTAATATGGGGCCAGTAGAAACTTGAAAGTTTCACAATATACAGCACACTCAAATTCGAATTTTCATTAAAACTTCAGATAATTCTGATTTTTTGCTGCTGGATTCACAACGATCTAAAAGTCAACATATCAACGTAAAGAGCGCTTTTTTTGAAAATTTTTTAAGTACTAATGTGGGGCAAGTAGGAACTTGAAAGTTTCACACTCTATAGCAAACATTTGTATTTGCAACATGAGAGATTTTCATGGAAATCCCGAGAAATTCTGATTTTTTACTGTCTGGTTAACAATTATCTAGAAATCAACGAATCCACGTAAATGCGCGCTTTCTTTGAAAATATTGTAAGTTCTGATATAGAGCAAGTAGTAACTTGAAATTTTCAGAATTTATAGCAGACACTTGTATTGCAACATTGAGTGAGGGATATCCATTTAAAGTCCAAGAAATTCTGATTTTTTACTGCTCGATTAACAGTGATCTAAAAATCAGCGTATTCACGTAAAGCGCGCTTTTTTTAAAAATTGGTAATTACTAAAATGGCACCAGTAGAAACTTGAAAGTTTCACGACCTACAGCATACATTTGTGTTCGAAAGTGGCAAAATGTTCATTAAAATTACCGAGAAATCTGATTCTTTGCTGTCGGGTTAACAATGATCTAAAAATCATCGTATCCAAGTAAGTACGCGCTTTCCTTGGAAAATTTGTAAGTATTAACATGAGGAAAATAGAAACTTAAAAATTTCACAATCTCTATCAGACACTTGTGTTCCCATTTTGAGACATTTTGATTGAAATCCCATGAAGTCCTGATTTTTTATTGCTACGTGCTAGTGACCTAGCAATCAACGTATTCACGTAAAGCGCGCTTTTTCTGAAAAATTTGTAAGTATTAATATGGGGCAAGTACAGACTTGAAAGTTTCAGAATCTACAGCAAACATCTGTATTTGACACGCGAAAAAGTTTCATGGAAATCCCAAAACTCCTGATTTTTTACTGCTTGGTTAACAATGATCTAAAAATCTACGTATCCACGTAAATGCGCGCTTTCTTTGAAAATTTTCTAAGTTCTAACATGGAGCAAGTAGGAACTTGAAAGTTTCACATTCTACAGCAGACATTTGTATTCAAAACTTGGAAAATTTTTTGGAAATCCCATAAAATCCCGATTTTTTACTCCGGGGTTAACAATGATCAGAAAATCAACGTATTTACGTAAACCGTGCTTTTTTTCAAAAATTTGTAAGTACTAATATGGGGCAAGTAGAAACTTGAAAGGTTCACAATCTACAGGAAACATGTGCATTTGACAGGTGAAAAAGTTTCAAGGAAATCCCGAAACTTCTGGTTTTTTACTGCTTGGTTAACAATGTTTCAAAAATCTACGTATCCACGTAAATGCGCGCTTTCTTTGAAAAATTTCTAAGTTCTAACATAGAGAAAGTAGGGACTTGAAAGTTTCACACTCTACAGCAGACATTTGTATTCTAAACTTGAAAATTTTTCTTTGAAATCCCATAAAATCCCGATTTTTTACTGCTGGGTTAGCAATGATCTAAAAATCAACGTAATTACGTAAATGCGCGCTTTCTTTGAAAAATTTATAAGTTCTAACATGGAGCAAGTAGGAACTTGAAAGTTTCGCACTCTACAGCAGACATTTGTATTCTAAACTTGAAGATTTTTCTTTGAAATCTCATAAAATCCTGGTTTTTTACTGCTTGGTTAACAATGATCTAAAAGTCAACATATCCACCAGGAAATGCGCGCTGTCTTTGAAAATTTCGTAGGTTCTAACATGGAGCAAGCAGGAACTTGAAAGTTTCACATCCTACAGCAGACGTTTGTTTTCCAAACGCGGAAAATTTTCCCTGATATCCCGCCAAAACCCGATTTTTTACTGCGGGGTTAACAACGATTTGAAAATCAACATATTCACGTAAAGCGCGCTTTCTTTAAAAATTTCATAAGTTCTAAGATGGAGTAAGTAGGCGCTTGAAAGTTTCACATTCTACAGCACACATTTGTATTCTAAACTTGCAAAATTTTTCTTTGAAATCCCATGAAATCCCGATTTTTTACCGCTTGGTTAACAATGATCTAAAAATCAACATATCCACCAGTAAATGCGCGCTTTCTTTGAAAATTTCGTAGGTTCTAACATGGAGCAAGTAGGAACTTGAAAGTCTCACATTCTACAGCAGACATTTGTATTCCAAGCGTGGAAAATTTTCCTTGACATGCCGTCAAAACCCGGTTTTTTACTGCGGGGTTAACAACGATCTGAAAATCAACATATTGACGTAAAGCGCGCTTTCTTTGAAAATGTTGTAAGAGTAGTAATATGGGGCAAGTAGAAACTTGACAGTTTTACAGTCATACAGTAGACATTTGTATTTGTAATGTGAGAAATTTTCATGGAAATCCCCACAAATCTGATTTTTTACAGCTGGGTTAACAGTGATCTAAAAATCAACGTAGTCACGAAAAGCGTGTTTTTTTTTGAAAAATGTTTGAGTACTAATGTGGGGCATGTAGAAACTTGAAGCTTCCAGAATGTACAGCAAACATTTGTAGTTGACTCGTGAAAAAGTTTCAAGAAAACCCCATAAACTCCTGATTTTTTCCTGCTTGGTTACAATGATCTAAAAATCTACGTATCCACGTAAATGCGCGCTTCCCTTGAAACATTTCCAAGTTTTAACATGGAGCAAGTAGGAGCTTGAAAGGTTCACATTCTACAGTAGACATTTGTATTCAAAACTTGGAAAATTTTCTTGGAGATCCCATAAAATCCCGATTTTTTACTCCGGGGTTAACAATGATCAGAAAATCAACGTATTCACGTAACCCGCGCTTTATTTCAAAATTTTGTAAGTACTAATATGGGGCAAGTAGAAACTTGAAAGTTTCACGATCTACAGCAAACATGTGCATTTGACAGGTGAAAAAATTTCAAGGAAATCCCGAAAACTCCTGGTTTTTTACTGCTTGGTTAACAATGTTTCAAAAATCTACGTATTCACGTAAATGCGCGCTTTCTTTGAAAATTTTCTAAGTTCTAAGATAGAGCAAGTAGGAACTTGAAAGTTTCACACTCTACAGCAAACATTTGTATTCTAAACTTCAAAATTTTTCTTTAAAATCCCATAAAATCCCGATTTTTCACCGCTTGGTTAACAATGATCTAAAAATCAACATATCCACCAGTAAATGCCCGCTTTCTTTGAAAATTTCGTAGGTTCTAACATGGAGCAAGTAGGAACTTGAAAGTATCACAATCTACAGCAGACAATTGTTATTGACACGTGCAAAAAGTTTCAAGAAACCCCACAAAAATTCCTGATTTTTACTGCTTGCGTTAACAATGATCTAAAAAATAACGTCTCCGCGAAATGTGCGCTTCCTTGAAAAATTTCTAAACTTATAACATGGTATAGCAAGAGGAGCTGAAAGGTTCACATTCTATCCAGGCATTTGTATCAAAACCTTGGAAAATTCTTTGAATTCCCATAAAAGGCCGATTTTATAACTGTCGGGGTTTAACAATGATCTGAAAATTCAACCGTATTCCACGTAAAGCGTGCGTTTTTTTTTTCAAAAAAGTTGTAGGCCACTAATATGGCAGCAAGTAGCAAACTTGAAAGTTCATAATCAATACAGCAGGACATTTGTATTTGACACGTGAAAAAGGTTTCAAGGAAAGCCCAAAAATCCTGATTTTTACTGCTTGGTTAAACAATGATCTAAAAAAACAACGTATCCCCATAAATGGTGCGCTTTCTTTGACAAAATTTCTAACTCTATAACATGGAGCAAGTAGGAGCTTGAAAGGTTCACATTCTACAGCAGGACATTTGTATTCAAAACTTGAAAAATTTTCTTTGAATTCCCATAAAATCCGATTTTATACATGCGGGGTTAACAATGATCTGAAAATCAACGTATTCACGTAAAGCTTCCTTTTTTTTCAAAAATTTGTAGGCACTAATATGGAGGCAAGTAGAAACTTGAAAGTTTCAGAATCTACAGCAGACATTTGTATTTGACACGTGAAAAAGTTTCAAGGAAAGCCCAAAAAATCCTGATTTTTACTGCTTGGTTAACAATGATCTAAAAAACAACGTATCCACGTAAATGTGCGCTTTCTTTGAAAAATTTCTAACTTATAACATGGAGCAAGTAGGAGCTTGAAAGGTTCACATTCTACAGCAGACATTTGTATTGAAAACTTGAAAAAAATCCCATAAAATGCCGATTTTATACTGCGGGGTTGACAATGATCTGAAAATCAACGTATTCACGTAAAGCGTGCTTTTTTTTTCAAAAATTTGTAGGCACCAATATGGGGCAAGTAGAAACTTGAAAGTTTCACAATCTACAGCAGACATTTATATTTGGACACGTGAAAAAGTTTCAAGGAAATCCCAAAAAATCCTGATTTTTTACTGCTTAGTTAGCAATGATTATAAAATCAACGTATCCACGTAAATGCGCACTTTCCGCAAAAGAGCCATAAGTGATCATCCTGAGCAAGTATCCGAGAGCAGGAGCAGGAGGCTCCTGAAATGACTCCTTAACTCCTATAGTATACAGCCAAAAAATGCGCCAGTTGATGTTAAAAGTCCGCAACTCCAGAACAACGGAGGTTTGCCGTTGAAACTTGCTCAATTTGCCACCGATGCTCCACAATGAACTTCTGAAAAGTTTCATTTTCATCTGAGTTTGAAATTATTCTCAACTTTAGTGAGGAGTTGACGTCAAGAAAAAGTTGAAAATTCACAACTTCCAAACCAAACACGATGGAAACTTTAAATTTTGCTGGTTGGCGAAATAAAATTTCAGAGTCACTCCCACAAAGACTCATTGGGATCAAAACATAGAAGCAATTGGTTCTCTTTAAAGGCCACTTAAAGTTGAACAGTCACAACTTACAAACAAAATAAGTTGGTCCTGCAAAATAAAAAAAAATGACGACTCCGAGCTGTTTTCCAAAAAAAACAGCCCACTTCAAAACTTCAGAATTGAGGATTTTTGTTATAAAATGCCGTTGATTTCAGCCTAAGGCTCGAGACCGCTGATGGGCCTCTTATGTAAGATTGGCAAGCCATTGCAGGCCGACAGGTAATGTTTGGACTTGATGGGTTTTGTGGCCCGTCTGAGAAATGTGATGTACGCCTTTATTAGTTGGGTGTAACGTGCAGGTCGCTTAATTACATACGTGCCAAACTCATTAGTCTGATGGTTTGTTTACGTGTTAATATAATAAGTTCTTAATGAAGTGAAAAAAGAACGGCGATTTTCTCCAGGCCCCGAACCGCTAAACTGTAAACCGCGATTGGACCCATAAATCATTCAGCCGCCGCCAGTTTAATTTAAATATGAAGATTGCAATTTTTGCAGGAAAATAAGGGTGGGTAAGCGTGTGTGGTCCCCAATAAGGCTCGCCCTGTCCACGCGTCTCCAAATCAAGTCAACATTTCGATTTATTACTGAAACACGCCATAATAAGCCCCAGTCCGATGTTTTATTAGAACAAACGTGCTGCCATCAAGATGTCGAAAATAATTTCTGTTATTTACGAGCCGAGTTATTTTAACTCAAATCGAATGGTTCGAATAGATTGCCCACATTTGGCGTCATGTGGGTTATTTGCTTATGCTCTCCTCTATACATAAAGTCGGCAATATAACGAAGGACAATTTCCGTTTCGATCTGAATTCTTCTTGGAGGTTGACGCGCAAAATTGATTATCCGACTTCATGGGCTCTGTTAGAATATTTGAATTATTCAAGCAATGCTTTTAGACAAGTTTCTATAATGTGCGCTTTGACTTGTGCATAAAAACCTTCATTTTTCACTTCACTCTTCGTCATCTTCGACTATTACCAACAGCCAAGAAAGGACATGGTGCCCCAAATAATTAAACCAGCTGATAATTGCCAAGATTAAATCAATTCAAAGCGTAGAACGAACTGCGGAAAAGTGTGGAACATCAGTGAACAATATCAGCCCACGTTCGAGCTGGTGACCCGAAAAATCCCCAATAGATTTGCCACTTCAGGTCCATTCTTTGTGCCCACCATCCTTATAAACTAACTACTGTCTAGTAGTCAGCGGCATGGCAAATATTTATTGGAAGGTAATACGCCATTTATTTCTCCTACATACAACTTGTTCCTGCAAGATTAATGCGACTGGTTGAAACAAAGCACAGAGTTACCCCGCTTGGCCTCAGTGCCGGGCGAACTCAAAGACAACAACTCGAATGAAACGAAAATTCTAGCCCTCAAAGCTGATTTAAAAGTGCCCCTGAAGCCTCCAATGTACGTTTGTTCTTCTGTTATCTTCACTTTCTAACATCTCTTCTGTTTAGTTTACCGTAAAAGGTCTAAAGAAATATGGCGCAGTCGTGATGGATTTTGAAATTTGATTCCTATGTAATTCATTAGAAGTTGTAACTTTTCAAAGTCAGTTAGTGGAATTCTTGTTTCAGGTTCGTTCGGTTATCGACTGTGAACTAAACTTTCCAGGAATTTAAAACGACAGGTTTTGTCACCATTTTCGCAAAGTTTAACAGGATCAACTTGATCTAAACGAAATTTACAGTTTTCAACGTCTTTTGGTTCGAGGTTGCAAGTATGTGAATGCTTAATTCCTAGCTACAAAGTTTTGAAAGCAGGTTTATACTCGTCCTGCTTTGTTGATACATATGAAACTTCCCGGAAGTTCACAGTGGGGTCCAATGGACCACTGGGCCAAATATCAAATGGCCAACTTCTTTCACTTTGGAGGTATGACACTTCAAATTCAACTTGTATTCCAGTCAATTTCCTTCTTGCCCACTCTGGGAGTTAAGAAGTCATTTCAGGTTCTTACTGTCGTCGGATCTAAACGAAACTTTTCAGGAATTTAACTTGAAGTTTTGTCACCATTTTCTCAAAGTTTCACATGGACAACTTCCTGAGTCTGTGAGTTGCATTTTTTTAAAGTCACGTAAAGCAATTCCTTTAATGTCTTATGAGACGTTCTGGGCGTATATTGGCTGCCACTGGGGGAGTTGATTGCACAGCCTGCCTAAGGAAATCTACCATACTTTAAGCTTCTAACCTCTTTTGTTTGGAAGTTGTGAATTTTCATTGTCGCATATGGGCTCATTGTGAGATTTTCAGTTGCGAGTTCACCCCTATCCTGTTGTAAAATGCATGTGAAACTTTCAGGGAGTGAATCGTGGAGTTTGTCGAGCAGCTTGAGAAAAAGTCCGATTGGCTAACTTTCTTCGCTTCCAAATAGTGCATTTTAAAAGCCGATTAGCGCAATTTCTCGTCGGTTCACTACGGGAGTTAATGAGTTGTTTCCGATTCTTGCTGTTCTCGGATGCAACTGAAACTTTCTGGGAGTTCTCAATGAAATCAAGTCGTCATTTTGTGCAAGTTTGAAGTCGAGAAACCCATTTGTTTCTGGTCTGTGGATTTTCAAAAACAATTAAGGAAAAGTGCGCATTTCCCACAGGAAAGTTTAGAAAGTTGTTCCGAAATGCTTCTTTGATTGATTGTTATCGAGACTTTACGGGAGTTCACTATATAGTCCTCCTAGCCAATCTATGAAGTTTCATGTCGCCAACATGAATTGTTTCGGAGTTGCAAGTTTTCAAGCAAAACTAGTGCAGATCCTGGACTGGTTACTACGGGAGTTGAGGGCTTATTTGAAACCCTTCGGGTTACTGGATGTGAATGAAACTTCCTAGGAGTGTAAATAGAAGTCTCGTGGACGTTTTCGCGAAGTTTCCAGTTGGGAAGTTTCTTTGTCTGGCAATTCCGAATTTTCAAAGTCAAGTGAAGCAAATAGCTTCTAGTCTAATATGTGATTTAGGGAGTATTTACCCATTGTTCCTACTATTGAATTCCAGTGATATTTCGGAAGTGGATCGTAAAGTTTTTGGGGTAAATGGACACATCCTGAGTTGCGCAAAGTCAAAACAGAAAGTTACTGGTCGTGTCAAATAGAGAGTCGATGGTTCGCATTAGAAAAAAAAATAATTGGAAAATAAATCACAAGTTAAAAGAACGCAAATTCCACTTGCGTGATCAAGTGAGAGTGTTAAGTTTAACAGGATCAACTTCATTTGATTGCGAGTTGTAACTTTTCAAAATCAAGTGAGGCAATTGCACATTCTGAAGTTTTGTAAGTATTGGCAAATCGTTCCACCGATTCCATCGGAATAAAATTTAAAGTTTTCAACGTCTTTTGGTTCGAGGTTGCAAGTATGTGAATGCTTAATTCCTAGCTACAAAGTTTTGAAAGCCAGTTTATACTCGTCCTGCCTTGTTGATACATATGAAACTTCCGGGAAGTTCATAATGGGGTCCAATGGACAACTGGGCCAAATATCAAATGGCCAACTTCTTTCACCTTGGAGGTATGACACTTCAAAGTCAACTTGTAAGGAGACATTTTCCTCTTTGCAATTTCCTTCTTGCCCACTCTGGGAGTTAAGAAGTCATTTCAGGTTCTTACTGTCGTCGGATCTAAACAAAACTTTTCAGGACTTTAACTTGAAGTTTCGTCACCATTTTCTCAAAGTTTCACATGGACAACTTCCTGAGTCTGTGAGTTGCATTTTTTTAAAGTCACGTAAAGCAATTCCTTTAATGTCTTATGAGACGTTCTGGGCGTATATTGGCTGCCACTGGGGGAGTTGATTGCACAGCCTGCCTAAGGAAATCTACCATACTTTAAGCTTCTAACCTCTTTTGTTTGGAAGTTGTGAATTTTCATTGTCGCATATGGGCTCATTGTGAGATTTTCAGTTGCGAGTTCACCCCTATCCTGTTGTAAAATGCATGTGAAACTTTCAGGGAGTGAATCGTGGAGTTTGTCGAGCAGCTTGAGACAAAGTCAATTGGCTAACTTTCTTCGCTTCCAAATGGCGCATTTTAAAAAACCGATTAGCGCAATTTCTCGTCGGTTTACTACGGGAGTTAATGAGTTGTTTCCGATTCTTGCTGTTCTCGGATGCAACTGAAACTTTCCGGGAGTTTTCAATGAAATCAAGTCGTCATTTTGTGCAAGTTTGAAGTCGAGAAACCCATTTGTTTCTGATCTGTGGATTTTCAAAAACAATTAAGGAAAAGCGCACATTTCCCAAAGGAAAGTTTAGAAAGTTGTTCCGAAATGCTTCTTTGATTGATTGTTATTGAAACTTTACGGGAGTTCACTATATAGTCCTCCTAGCCAATCTATGAAGTTTCATGTCGCCAACATGCTTTGTTTTGGAGTTGCACATTTTCAAGCAAAACTAGTGCAGATCCTGGACTGGTTACTCCGGGAGTTGAGGGCTTATTTGAAACCCTTCGGGTTACAGGATGTGAATGAAACTTCCTAGGAGTGTAAATAGAAGTCTCGTTTACGTTTTCGCGAAGTTTCCAGTTTGGAAGTTTCTTTGTCTGGCAATTCCGAATGTTCAAAGTCAAGTGAAGCAAATAGCTTCTAGTCTAATATGTGATTTAGGGAGTATTTACCAATTCTTCCTACTATTGAATTCCAGTGATACTTTCGGAAGTCGGTCGTAAAGTTTTGGGGGTAAATGGACACAACCTGAGTTGCGCAAAGTCTAAACAGAAAGTTACTGGTGGTGTCAAATAGAGAGTCGAGGGTTCGCATTAGAAAAAAAGTAAGTTAAAAGAACGCAAATTCCACTTGCATGATCAAGTGAGAGTGTATTGACAGAAAAAAACAACTGAATTATCAGCAAGGCAGGAATGATAACAGACTATAATCCTTATTCTTGACCCAACCCACTAACTCCACCCAGCCAGCTCTGATTCTCGGCAGCCTCATTTGCGCTATCAATATCTTTCAATAAGGCACTACCATAAATAAGACCTTCACTTTGCTGGTGCTGTATCGGAGTTGGCCATTTCCAATTGTTTAAATCGCCATTCGCTATCGCAAACGTCTGACACTGTTAATTTAGAGGGCCCATAATCGGTCGCCGCAGGAACCATAAAGTGCCGATAATTAGATTGGAGCGATTCGAATCGTGGGGGAAAAAGTGAACCCAAACTACCTAGTTGAAAAGTGAATCGGTGGCGGAAAAGTCCTGGCGCAGTACAAAAAATGCGCACAAAGTGAGAAAGTTGATCTGGCAATGCTGCGCAGAATGGAATAAGCGGGTTTGCGCCACGGGTGCTTCATACTAGTTAATTATTTTAGTCTAGCAGAAGAATAACGCCATATGGGCGATGCGATTTGGTCGGGCCATTGAATAGCGAATAATTGTCCATCCTTCTAGGACACCTGTCCATATAAAGTGGGCAATTACATCGGCTATAAGAATAAAATATGACCCGTCAACGAACCGTTCTTGAGCAGAATCGACTGATTCATTTAAGTTGTATTGTAATTTAACAGTTTCTTAATGATTCGGTATTGGCGCCGACTCGGCCGCATTTGTTTACCTTCCACTTTGATTTGTTTGATTATCGAATGGGTTTAATCATATCATAAGTGCAGTGTTGCCATAATTCAAGCCATTTTTTTCCCTGCTGATCTAGACTGGCTAATTGCTTTCGCACAACGGCACTCAAATCTCAAGGGATTTGTTCGTTTCTTGTTGTTTTTGCTGTGCAAGTTGCAAGCATTCTCTCACGCGCAGAAACAAAGCTGGTTCTGTGTCGTGTGTGGAGAAAAACAGCATAGTTCAGCTTCTTATTTCATTCCAAGTAGGCCTAAACAAAATAACAAACGCGTATCGCACGAAACACGGTAAACCACTTACACCACCTGCTTTGGAGGTGCGCTGGTCGAAGACAAGGAAAAAAATTGTCTACGTGCCCGGCCGTATCTCGGGCTTTGCTGGACACCGACTTCACAAATTAGAAATGGGGGCCCTCTCGTTTCGCTTTATTTGACGCGACCACCTACTTCCTACTTTGATTTCTCGATACTCGACATCAAAGTTCACTTCCACAAGTAGGGATCACTTACAACCAACAACAGAAATAATTTGGAAATTTGAGACAATAAGCGATTTGCCTCAGTAGACCTTAAAAATCCACAATTCCCTAAGGAAGAAACTCTGCGACTTGGAACTTCTGGGAAAGTCGCCACTGAACTTCATTTCAAACGCCTGGAAAGTTTCATCCACGTCCAGTGGCCAGAAGGGTTGGGTATGAGCCTCCAACTCCCATGGTACCCAATAAAGCAAATTAATTGGTTGAGTTTAAACATCAATAACTTCCAATCCGAGGAAGTTGAGCCCTTTACCTTTTGTACATTTGATGAAATGAAACTCCTATTCACCTTCCACAAAATTTCAACTACCTCCAATTACAGAAACAACTCACAACAGCTGCCTAAACCTCATTGCGGTAAAAGTGCGTTATCTCCACGGATTTTGAAAAATCGCAACTCCTGCTGCCAACATAAAAATTCCAGAAAAATACCACCAAACTTCCCTTTAAACTGCTGGGAAGTTTGATTGGCATTGGACGACAGGAAGAACCTGCAATCACTCCTTAACTCCCGAAGGGAGCAATACAAAACAAATATACAAGTTCAAAGTAAAGAAAGTTGGCCACTTGAAACTTCCTCAACTAGCCAACTAACTCCCCTTTAACAACATTCAACATTGAAAAGTTCCTACTTTAAGGCAAATAGAGTTGAGGAGTTCAACTTGTGATCATTTTGCACCATAAACTGCCCATGAAACGCGCGAAACTCTCAATCCCATTCAGGAACTGGAGAATGTCTACTCCCTAAATCCCGCAGGTCATTCAGGAACTGGAGAATGTCTACTCCCTAAATCCCACAGGGGCAACGGAGACCTGGACTCTCAAACCAAGGGAGCTGCCCGAGTTGAACTTCTAGAAAATATTTACCGATTCACTTTTTAAACTCCAGAATGGTTTTATTCTAATCCGGCCGCAGGAGGAGTCTGAAATCACTCCTCAACTCCTATAGGGGACAGACAATAAATTGTGCCTCCAAAATTCGTAACTCCCGAACAAAACAACTTTTGCTGTTTGCAACTTGCTCATGTTGCGGACAATGCTCCACAGTTAACTTCTGAAAAGTTCCATTTGCTTCTTACAATGGAGAACTTGAAACCACTCTCAACTATAGTGAGCAGCTCACGTCAAGAAAAAGTAGAAAATTCACAACTTCCAAACCAAACACGATGGAAAGTTCAAATTTTGCTGATTGGCAAAAGAAAGTTTCAGAGTCAACTCCCACAGAGACTCATCGGAATCAACACTTAAAAGCAATTGGGCACTATCATTCATGTGAAGCAATTAGACACTTGCTTCACACGAATTCAAAAACTCATAACGTGCGAACCACAAAAGTTTATCCTGCAAAACTTCACGAAAATTACGACTATATTTCTTTTTAAACTCCCGAAAAGTTTAATTGATATCGGAATACAGCAGAACTAAGAAATCACTCCTTAACTCCCACAGTGAACCAACAAGACATTGCGATAGTTGATTTGGAAAATGAACAACTCCAAAAGCCAGGAAATTTTCTCGATTTGTCGACTATCCTCTACTGTCGTTCTATGAAGAGTTTCATTTGCATCCAAAACTCAGAGAGCCTGATATTACTCTCAAACTTGTACAGTGAGAAGATCACGTCCAGCAAAAGCTTTGTTTGAAAATTCACAACTTTCAAACAAAACGCAATGAAGACTTTTGTTTCTGATTATTGGCGAAGAAAAACTTCAGAGTCAACTCCCACAGAGACTCATTGGGAGCAAAACATAGAAGCAATTTGTCTCTAAACGCCACTGTACCAAATGAGTGTCCCGGTAAGGGGTCGTCTTGGCGTGGTCCGAGAGCTGAAGTCCTGCTTGTAGGACGGCTAAATGGACCCAGCTGTGCCTTGCTGGTTGGGCTATCAGTCGCTTACCGCCTGGCGATCGGGAAAGCTCACTTAACTGGGGGAACTGGGGAAATAAACTACCCGGAGCGGACCAAAACCAGCAGGCAAAGAAGGCACATGATTAGGACACGGAAGGATAACAAAGAAAGGAATGAAAGATGACAACTGGCAGTTAAAGTTAAGAGCAACATAATTGGAATACATATTTGAAGGATAAAGGATACGCATGGGATGGAAGGTGCAGAAGGAGGACGAACAGGGCCGAGGCCAGGGGCACCCGTTGAAACGAGGTCGGGGCCCAGGTGTGGATGGCGAACAAATAGAGGACGCACCAGGAAGGTGCAGATAGAGGACGAACAGGGCCGAGGCCAGGGACACCCGCCGAAACGAGTTTGGCGCCCAGGTGTGGATGTCGGAGAAATAGAGGACGCACCAGGAAGTTGCAGATAGAGGACGAACAGGGCCGAGGCCAGGTGTGGACACCCGTTGAAATGAGGTCGGGGCCAAGGTGTGGATGACGAACAGGGCTAGAGCCAGGGACACCTGCTGGAACGAGGTCAGGGCCCAGATGTTGATGGCGGAGGAACAGAGGAGAAGACAGAGGTAGCACAGAGGAAATGATAGAGGACCAAATTGGGAACACTATGAAAAAGTTGGCCTTGTTAACAGGAGGGTTAAAATGAGATTCAATAACAAATAAAGGAAAGGACACGAATGACGATAACACGAGCAGGCTGGAATGGCACAGGAGAGGACAACTATAGGAAAGGAATGAATGAAACGAATGATGGCAACACAAGCTGAAATGGCACAAGGCTGGATACGAGGGGATTTGACGAAACGAGGGGAGAGGAGACGGTTGTAATAAAGATTCCCATCTTTCCCCCCCGCTAATTGGAGGGTGGAGGTCCAAGGAACAGGGTTGGGTGTTCCCCTGGAGAGCGGCTTCGACTTGCTAGTAGGTACGCTTAACGCAAAAAGTGGACGCTGAGGTAATGCTCTATAGACATGTTTGGTACATGTGACCGATTCCCTTCATTTGACTTCAAAAATTCACAACTTGCAAAAAAAAAATTAGTGTTGCAAACTTCATTGAAATGACGGCTATATTTCATTTTAAACTCCCCACAAATTTAATCCATATCCGACTACAGAAACACTATGAAATCATTCCCTAACTCCCGCAGTGAACGGACGGAGAATTGCGCTAGTTGGAATAAGAAATTTATAACTCCAAATGGAAGAAAGTTAGCTGTTGATGTCGCCTGACTCCCAGTATCGGCCTCTGAAAAGTCAATAGAAGAGCTTAAAATTTCGCTCAAACTAACACAGTGGGAAGTTGAACGAAAGCTAAAGTTGAAATTCACAACTTTCAAACCAACGGCGATGGAGAGGTTAAACTTTGTCGACTAGCGAAAAAAGCTTCCGAATCACTCCCACAAAAACTCGTTGGGATTAAAACATTCACAACTTGCAAGCAAACAGAGTCGATCTTGCAAAACTTCGAGAAAACTTCTACGGTGTTTCACTTTAAACTCCCGAAAATTTTCATTGATATTCAACCACAGGAAGACTAGTGAGTTTTTCGGGTTATTAGGCCGTCGTAAAATAGAATTTCTTGGCAATGAAATGGCTTGCAACTTCAAAGGTGGTTTCCTTGCGAGCTTTATCAGTACAGTGTCAGCTCCCAAGCAAACCACCTCTGAAGATACAAGTCACTCGCGCCACCGCCACTTGCGAAACGTCGGGAAGAAATTCTATTTTACGACGGCGTAAAAACCGGGAACTTCACTAGTTTCAAGGAATGGCCTCGAAAGCCCAACTTTATTTATAATAGGAAATCAATTCTCAACTCTTATGGGGCGCAAAATAGGAATTGCATTGGTTGATTTGAAAATTCACAACTTCAAAAAGAAACAGTGAAAGTCGCCCTTGACATGAACATTGCATCTAACCTATACAGGGTGTCTCGGTTAGGCTGGCCACTGGAAATATCTCGCGATTACAAGCGGGATTTGATCTTGAAAACGACCGTACAATAAGTTGCTTTATGCTCACCGCATGCATATTAAAACCAGCGGGAAAGTAGTCAATTAAATAATTCCGAAGAAACAAGTATTATTCTTCATAAATTCCTCGGTTCAATAAGAGCGAAAAAAGGGTCAAGTTTCGTTTGTTTTGTTAAAAAATTCCGAAATTTCCATATGCCTTAACTTTCCGATAGGACCAATCGTTAAATGGAAATTGAAGCCGCTGCGTGGCGGACATTTGAAACCGCGTGGACCGGACTTAATTACACTAATTGAAAATCATACACCGAAAGTACGGGTTTTGGTATCCAGATAGTCCACATTCCGCATCAATATTCTCCGATTTGCTGCCGGGTAACCAGCGATCTGACAAGAGTCGAGCAGTGGCAATTAAGCACCTTGAGACAACTAGTCGCATAATGAGGGACCCCACAAGATGGTCTCGATAAATTTTAAAATGAAATCAGAGATGTTCCATAATTAACATACAAAGTCGGAGAGCGAGCGCGGTTTCTGGTGCGAACACTCAAGGTACCCCGAACATGTTTTCTAACGATCCGGGTACTTATGCCCGTAAATCCCATCAGCTCGCCTGCAAAATAGTTTCCTTAATTGTGTAAAATTGGCATTTATGAATGTGGAAAAGGCCTAGTCTTCGAATGGACACGTCTTAAGAGCCGCAGGAATCATTGACGATCCGTTAGCGACACGTCATTGGCGCAGAAATGGCCCCAGCATGGAAATTAGAAGTGATTTTATAGTGATTGACGTGGGACGTGGCTTTTTGCACAAGTCCAATAACACCACTTTGAGTGGCACTGATCAATTATTCAAATTTCGAGTGTTACGTGGCCGTTTCAGATGGCGGCCACAATGAAAAGTGACAAGATCGAAATGGAAAACAGCTCGTGCCTGATTCGATTAGATCGATTTCTACAATCAACAACGGTGATTGATTTTTAAATCTCGTTCCTGAAAGACGATTACATTCTCAGCGTGTGTCCGCTACTTCGATAGAGGCCACTTTGTGACTCATTTCTTGCGTTTTTCAGCTACAAATTACACTTAACTAGCTGGTAACTGCCCGAAGTTTATAAAAACTCCCACAGGGGATGTTTGATGAGTACAAATTCATTCATAATGGTCTGAAAATGCTTTTGTCCGATCTACCCCAAACATTTCAATTTTAACCCAAAATATCTTCACATTTCTACAACCCGTCGGCTGGAAATGAAGAGGATTTGCAAATTTCTGATGGCGGTTTGTCCCACTTGGAAACTCACAGCGCTCGAAAACCTTCCAACTTTGAACTGCTTGGAAAATTGCCACTGAACTTCATTTTAAACTCCTAAAAACTTTCATCCATGTCCAGGGAGCAAATGTTGCCAATAAGTCTCCAACTCCCATAGTAACTAATCCAGCATAAGGACAAGTTGTGTTTGTAAATGAACAACTCCCAAGCCAAGAAACTTGGGGACCTTAGTCTTCATAAATGTCACCACACAGTCTCAGTGGAAGTTCAGACACATAAACAACTCAGAACAGCTGCCTAGACTTCAAATTTCAAAGACTTCAAAGAATTTCAAATTATAAGAGCTGCCAACTTGAAATTTGGAGAAAACGATAATGGAACTTCATTTTAAAGTTTGCAAGAAGTTCAGTCGCATCTCACAATAGAAACAATCTGAAATCGTTTCTTAACTCCCATAGTGAGCAGACTTGGAATTGCGCTAGTTGACTGTGAAACCGTGCAACTCCAAAACAAAAAAAGTTGCCCCCTTAAAACTTCTGGTAGGACTCGTGTTTATCCGATAACATAAAAGTTCAAAATCCTGCAGTGAGCAATCAATTGGCAACATTTAACTTTGAAAAGTCACTACTTTAAGACAACTACCGTTGAGGAGTTGAACTTTCTAACCAAGTGGCAAATCATACTTGACTTGAATTTAAAATTGAGCCTTTTACTTGAATGGAATTTGAAAAATTCTAGCTCGCAAACAAAGGAGGCTGCCTTTCCTTTCCAGAAAATTACTATGAAACCTTCCATTAAACTCCAGAAAAGTTTCATTGGCATGCAACAGGAGGAAGAATGTGCAGTCAGTTCTTTACTGCCATAGTGGCAGACCCCAACAGTACAATGAACTGCGTCAGTTCACTTTTAAGGAATTTTTCCACTTAAAACTTGCTAAAGTTGCCGGCTATCCTCCACTGTGGACCTGGAAGAGTTTCCTTTGTATCCTACACAAAGAGAGTTTGAAATCACTCTCAAATTATTACAGTGACCAGTTTACGTCAAGCGAACGCAAACTTGAAACTTCTAAAACTAAAATAAAAAAACTTCGAAATTAATTTCCGGAAGTTTCGTTTGCATGCAATAACCGCAACAATTTAAAGTTGGAAAATAAGCGATTTGCCTCATTTGACTTTGAATTTGGACAACTCCCAAACAAAAGAACCTTCCGACTTTAAGCTTCTTAGAACTTTGGCACTAAGCTTTGTTTTAAACCCCTGAAGAGTTTCATCAACATTCAGCAACCAGAAGGGTTTCGAATAAGTCCTCAACTCCCACTGTAACTTACTTTACTTGACTTTTTCGAGTCCAGGTCCAAAAATTTTACAACCTCTCTAACCAGTATCGGGCTATGTCCAGGGCTGCAATGATAGCAAGCCATAATTCATCAAGGGTGTACTTTGATGGACAGTGCATACATGCTCTTAGGTGGTTGGTGGTCTGTACTTCTCCGCATTCACACAACACCTTGTCAGCATTTTTTATGTTCCTCTTTGCCAGATTAGCCTTAACGGGAGCAACACTGGTCCGCATGCGATTTAGGGTTCGCCATGTCTTCCATTCCAGGTTCATCCCTTGGGGCGGTTCTTGTCGGAGTGGAAAATTCGCTGGTGTTGGGCATAAATCTTTTTCTAGATTTTAAGCGACTGGTTCCATGGGGTTCCTCAAGGCTGTGGAGAAGGTGTCTGTCATCAAACGTTTGCTTGAATCTTCGACATGTTGGGCTGCCTCGCGACGATCTTCTGGTGGGGCAAAGCCTGCTGCCTGGTATGGTAAGGGCATGGGGGTAGGTTTCATGCAGCCAGTCACAATTCGGCATGTCTCGTTTAGTGCGACTGTGACCTGTTTTGCATGTTTAGACCTGCTCCACACGGGACAAGCATATTCCGCTGTCGAGAAACACGAAGCTTCCGCTGTAGTCCTTAGGAGGCTTGGGTTAGCACCCCATTTACTCCCTGCGAGTTTTTTAGGAGGTTATTTCGGGTCGTGACTTTGTGACTGCTATTTTTGCAGTGGTCTCTATATGTTAATGACCTGTCGAGGACGACACCTAAGTATTTTGCTTTTTCAGCATGTTCCAGATTCTGTCCCTCCCAGGATACATTTCGTTTCCTATGTGCTAAGTGCGTGTTTAGGTGGAAAGCACATACCTGGGTTTTAGCGGGATTCAGTTTTAGGGAGTTTTCCTTGTAGTATTTGGCCATTATGCTCAAGGCTTCCTCAAGTTTTCTCTCGATCTCTTCGTAGGTTTTACCTTTCACTCCGATTCCAAGATCGTCAGCGTAAATAAAATGTTTGGCTTGAGGGTGAATAGGTTGATCATTGGTGTGGACATTGAAAAGCAATGGAGCTAGGACACTTCCTTGGGGTAAACCGTTTTTCTGCATTCTCCACCTACTCTTTTTCTCATCCAGCATCAAATAGAACCTCCTATTAGATAATAGCGACTCAAATTTTTTTGTCAATTTATAGTCCGAGTGCTGTAAGACTTAGATAGCAGTGTTCTATAGTTTATGGTATCATATGCAGCTGTGAGATCAACCAAAGCCATTCCCGTCATTTCCCTCTGTTCGAAATCCTCCTCTATGAATTCTGTAAGGTTTAGTACTTGTCTCCCGTGCATGATTTCCCTGGGCTAAAGCCAGCTTGTTGGGGAATGAGCTTTAAGTCCAGGTGATCCTGGATACGGTTGAGTATGAGGCGCTCATATAGTTTGAACATGTGGCACAACAGAGATTTAGGGCGATAGCTACTGGGGACTTCCGGGTCTTTTCCGGGTTTGAGTAAGGCTATTACTTTTGACTTTCGCCTTTTTTTGGGGATCTGGTAGGTGTTTTGCCCAAAATGTTTTATCTCTTCTGTTAGAATGTCATCTACCTAGGGCGATTTTCCGGTTTTCATAGCATCTAGGCCCTTTTGGAGTTCCATGGGTGTGAACGGGTCTCTAATGAGGTTTATCTCGCCTTTCCGTTATATTTCGACTTTCAAGGTTTTGCTGCGGTGGTTGGTTTTCGCGTTGGAAAGAAGATTTAGTACTTCGCTGCGTGGAGGCTCCTTCCGTGCTCCCCCACTGTGAGTAATAAACCAGATTGGGCGCGTTGTGTTTGAAAATGTACAACTCCCAAGCCAAGGAACTTTCATCGTGATACATTTGCTAAATGAACTTCTACTCCAGCGTGTCTTGTGGAGCAAGTCTTGTGGACCTTCCATGATCGCTCCCAGAAGCAGGTTCCGTTTTCTTCGAGCATGCAATAGATTTTAATCCAAAGTTCCATTAATGGCATTATCAATTCCAGTATGTTTCTTCGTTTTGGGCAGTCAAAGAAGAATTAATTAGAAAAGCCCTGACATAAGTACCAAATTCCACGCTTCCGAAAATGCGGCACTAGACGCGCGTTTCGGTACCTTAGAGGCATTCTTCGAGCGATTTCGAATTCAATTAATTGTTCGGAATTATAATAAGATTATTAGGTGCATAGAATTCGATAAATTACGGCAATTTTAAATCTAATTAGTCTCAGTTTGGAGCCGTGACGGTAAATGGTTGGAGACAGTGTAAGCCACAGAAATAAATAACCGAACAAACCGGAGGATTTATTTTATTATTTAACGAGTTTCCGAAAACATACACAACAACGGCAGTAAAACTGATCGCCACTGGAGAGCGAAGCAACACTAAGTAATACCATTTAAAACCTCGAAACAATACCGAAAGTAATAAAATGATGCGTTACACGTCCTATTCAATGTTCTAGCCGAACAATGGGTGATTTTTTATATGCCTAAGTAGTAAACTCAAAATCGCCATTTAAAACTCCTAAATACCTCATCGGAATATTAAATCTTCGATTTTATTATCGTGTAAATACCAACGGCCGGCTCGTAAGTCTACGTTATTTGTGTCTTCATTTATTTTATGGCTCAGGAAGGCTATGCAGGAGAGTCCCAAGAATCCAAGCAATTTTTTTCGAGAGAGCTAACTTTTCTGAATGAACCACCAACCCAGTAGACGTTGAAGATTCTGGCAGTTTTACAGAAAAAAAGGGAATTGAGTTGTGAAGCCTTTAAACAAAATCTCCTGAACAAGCCCGTAATAAAGTCATCGAGAACCCCCAATGGTGAAATTTATTACCATCCAAATGGTAAATCCGTGTCTTGGTATCACACCCGGTACATACCGAGAACCCGAGGATTCCTTTTTATATCCGGCACTCCCACATTTTAGTACAATTCGATCAATAAAAGGCTCTCTCGACTTGGACTTAAATCGTATTTTATTCGAAATTCGGCCCGAATAAAATTAGTTTTAATGCTATTTATCTTCGAAGCTGTAAAGCATAGATCGGTAAAGCTTGGTGGTCTCTTTCAGAAGACCCACCTCTAGCGCGAACCCAACACTTGAGCTTATCGGGAAAGTGTGATTTAATGTGGCATGCGTTGCGAGATGAAGTTTCCGATTGGAAGCTGTGATCACTGGACAACAAGAGATTTTTGAGGAAGCATCTGAAACCTGAAAAGCCATGAACAGGTCAGATGCTGCTGATGACCGTTTTTGAGAAATGGAAGAAGGAATATAACTTCTAGTTGAATAACCATAAATTGAAAGCTCCTTCTCGTGAAAGCTGCGAAGGAAAATGAACTAACAGAAAAAAAGTGCCTGAACCTCTCGAGCTTCATTGAACTGAACCAGGTGCTAATGGCGTCCAATTCACACTTAAACTGATATAGATGTTTAGGTGTAACGGGAATGCATCCGAAGCTGTTCCCACATTAATATCGCCATATATCGATCTGGGAACGTGTTTACCAGAATGCGTATGGTTCGGCGTCGGGAATACCATGCAGATTTATGGTTGTAATTCCTCTATCTAGGAAGTGCGGTACGTTTCGTGCTTCAAAATCATGTTAATTCGAAACTGATAAGCTCTTAGGCTCCCGTGTGATTATGGGAATGGCCATTCCTAATACAAATAGATGGAGGCCGGAAATTGTTCGCAGCTTGTTTGTTGGTGGCAGCGCAATTGCTTTTCTAATGGTTATTGATTATTGTGATTAGGCGACTATCGTGGGATTTAAAGCTTTTATTTAAACAATTTAAATTTTATTTTATTTAAAGATTTTAAAGCTTTCCTCCGTGCCGCGAATGGCTCACGTATGTGTCCGGCCTTGAATTGAGTAGGGGATAGATAAAAAACATGGGTGAGAGTCCAAAGGATGGGGGGCCACCTCCACCCCGACACGGCGTGCTCCAATGGCTGATAGGGAAAGGTCCTGTAGATATGCAGGACCGGTACGAATAAGGCCTGACCTAATAAGTACCGCCGGATCAAATGAGGCACTACGGCAGCGTCTGTTCCAAATTGGGGGGCTGCAAACAGCGTCTGTCTCAGAGGGAGCGGCTGACTGAAATACTCGCCATCCCGCTAGGCAAGCGCGGCGTTTGAATTACCAAATCCTTCCAAACACAACCATGAATAGTCAAAATTCCAAAAAGAAATTCCTCCAGGCGAGCAGGGATACATCTATCTCAGAATCTCGCACTGACTCGTTCAGTCTGCCTTCAAGGATTCTGGGGGAGGCAAGATTTTGACTTTGCCAGAAAGAATGCTGTTGGGAGGGTGTTCCTAATTGCAACCTACAACAGGCGCACGATGAGACTCGAAGAACATCTCGAAAACCTTCAGGACGAACTAGAAGTTGATGAAGAGTACGTTTATCTCGGACACACGATTAAGCTCGGGGCAGGAAATCCAACGGCTGAAATGTCGAGAAGAATCGGGCTGTCTTGGGCTGCATTTGGCAAACTAGGGCATATTCTTAAAGAACCAAAAGTCCCCATAAACCTCAAGCGCAAGGTCTATAATGCTTGCACACTTCCAGTTACCACGTACGGACTTGCAACTACAACAATAACAAAGGGCCGTGCAAACCGCCTCCGGGTTTGCCAGAGAGCAGTGGAAAGAGGAATGCTGGGCGTGAGCATTAGGGATAAGATTCCGAAATGAGGATGTCAGAAGGAGAGGAGGGGTCATTGATGTAATGGAGCAAATGGTCATGTTGCTAAGGATGAGATGAAGTGGACGAAAAGGGTCATGCAATGGAGGCCTCGACAATCGAAACGGAGCGTAAGTCGACCCAAAGGAAGGTGGCGAGACGGTATCCAGCGCCAGGCGGGGAAAAACTGGATGCAAGGAGCCCAAGACCGGCAAACGTGGAGACTTATGGGAGAGGCATACGTTCAGGAGTGGACGTATGCAGGCTGATGATGATGAAAGCTTTTCATTCCTCAAAAGTCTTTCCACCATTATCACCACGACTTTAAATTGAAAACTTGATAGGGAATGCTTTAATTCATCCACCATCAACTTTTTTGAGTTTCTTCAGCAGACGTTGTTTTACTCAAATTCTTCTGCTTAATTTTCTTAAACGTTTTTTGTATTTTGTTACTGTTTTACCTGTTTTATTCCTTCGGTTCTTCCAGGATTAGGCACTTAAAAGAACAATAAAGGATCTTTGAAAGAAGAAACTTGGCGCATTAATTTCTTCCAGTTTTGAAAGGGAGATTTTTCAAATCGAACTTCCCAAATTTCAAAGTCGCATTAGTTTGGTTTCCCACTAAGTTTCCAAAGAAAATTTTTCATGATCATCACAGAAAACGCGAAATTTGATAATATCACCCTTTTAGGTGCAAGATTTGGTCAAATTTTCATGTTTTCCGCCACTCTTTAGCTCATTGCTCGAGAACCCATTGAGCTAGCGGGTGCATTTTTATATCGTGACACAGAACACTAACTGGTATATTATAGAAGTGAAACTGTTCGGGAAAACTAGTTTTGTGCATCTGCATATTAAAGTGCAAAATCAAGTGAAGCCTTTTTTGGCGTTGCTCAACCATCATTTGAGCTACAGAGTTCGTTTTCGTATCGTTGGAAAGAGAATTAGACGGCCCAGTCAGTAAGAAGATTCATCCTCACATGAGTGAGGAAACAGTGGCAGTTTTCACCCAGAAATCGCCATTTCAATATCACTCATTGAGGAGCAAGATTAGGCGAAAGTCTCATATATTGCAACACTTTATTGTACTTTAATATTGGAGGACGCATGACACAACGAAAATGTGTACTTTTAGCGCGAAAAGAGGACTTTAATGGACCGTATTAACCGAAAGCCGAATGGTGTTATCGTCCACGTTTTAGGACATGCCCGGGCCCAGGCAATGTCTCCTGGTCACGCAACCGGTGTCCCAAGAAAAACCCGAGGAGAAAAAAATTTATTTGCATCTCCGGCTGATTTACATAAGAACCGACTTAAATTCTCGATCATGACAATGTGTAATTAACACGCGATCGCAATGCCGACACAATAACTTATTGGCAAAGTTCAAACTTGACGAATTTAGGGGCGTGCTTAATTGGATGGGGGATTAACACTGGGGGGCATTTTTTCGCGTTTTTGGAAAACAATGGCTTGCATCGATTATATTTTGTTGCCACGTTGTAATTATCGCTTATTGTTTGTTAGTTAGTTAATTAGTCCGGGGGGTTTGGTGCCAGACAGATCGAGCTGGAAATCAATGAAAGAAAAAACGTGAAAATTTTTGCCTCGTTTGGAATGAAACAGCAATAACTCGATCCGGATCAAAGTGGCATTCCAATTTAAACATTAAGGTTTTAATTAGCAAGCGTAGCGCCAACACTTACAGGCTTTTTATGACAGGTTTAAGAGGAAATGCCTGTTATGCGGATGAGTGCCTCTAGTTCATTTTTTAATGCCCCTTTAATTAAAGCATCAGAAGCGTTAGCTTTGATTATAACTGCGTTGCATCATCGTCAAACCACGTCTTTTTAACCCATTAACAACCAAATATTTTCCACTCATTTAGTCCGTTGCCTTTAAGACAAACTGTCTGAGGAAAAATACCTTCGGACAATCTTCTTTTGGCCATTTTACGTCGTTTTCCTTCAGTTTCTTACAACTTTGAATAACATTTGTATTTGTGTTGTCAATAAACTGCTTATTTTTAAACTTGTAACTGTTTTATTGTTAGCTTTGAAATGAAATGTTCAATCACTTGTCTTTTGGCTGTTTGGACAGCAGGCTAAATAGCTTCAAGAGCAAGAAAATCAAATATAAAACCACAAAAAAACGGGAACAAAGATACAAAGTAAATGAGTTGAAGTAGATGCCTTATGCCAAAACATATTTTTCATCGTCTTTCAATGCATTTGTCTTGAAAATTTTCTAAATTTACTACAAACGTTTTTCAAAAAGACCATTTATTTTATTTCCTAGGTAAATTTTAATGTCCTTCTTTTGATGTTGTAGTTTCAACAGCAAATTTTTTCTTCGAACATGAGTTTAACTGGGCGTTAGTCAAAAGAATAAAAATATAAAAACGCCAGCTGCAATGAATTAAGGTTTTTCTGAGGAGACATTTTATCTGTTTGTATTTGTTGTTTATTTTTTTCTGCCTCCTGTATTTGGAAATTCTATTTTTTAAACTAACAGCGACGAAAATGGTTTAGATAAAAGACGAATAAAATACCATGGAACATAAAGCGACCCAGGATTGTTTCAAGAAGCAAACAGGCAGAGGAAAAATGTAATGTTTCATGTACGAAAAATCAAACAAACAATAACACGAAATTAAACCGGACTGTTTGTCTTGTTTATTTTCGCTTTGCTCTGCATTGTTTCAGATGAAGAAACATAAAAAAACGCCTGCTGAAGAAATAGATGAACATTTTTATCAGGAGAAATTTGATCTGTTTGCATTTGTGGTTTATTTTTTATCTGCTTTCTGTATTGAGAATTTTATGGAAACACTTTTTAAACTAACAGCGACAGAAATGGTTTCGATAAAAGACGCATAAAATATGATGGAATATTAAGAAACCAGGATTGTGCGAAGAAGCAAACAGGCGGAGACAAAATAAAATTAAACCTTCCATATCCGCAAAAACACAATCTGACAATAAAGGCAACAAAGCGAAAAAAAAGAGGACAAACCGCGCGAAACTGACAACGGCGAAAAAACGAAAGTAAAACGGACACAGGAAAAAAAATGTGATTCAAAACTACTGCAGGAAAAACCGAAATTGAAAGTAAAAAAATTAAAATAGAGGGAAGAAAAGTTAAAGAAAAAAAAAGTGGGTGTGTACAAACTGAAGACACTCCAATCAAACGAGATTTTTTTTGTATATTGTATATTAATATTCAAGGGTTAAATTACATCATATCTTCTTCTTCTTATATCGCCGTCTCCTTTTGAAGGTTGGCCATCCCAATGGCCAGTGTGGTTTTGGAAGCAGCTGCTCGAAAGCTCTCTGTGGATGTGCGCCCAAACCACCTTTAGCCATGAGTTCTGGCGTCTTCCGATGGGTCTTTTTCCTTGAATCTTCCCTTCGATGATGAGGTTCCGGGTTCCGTATCGGCTGCCCCTCATATATGTCAAAGATATTGTGTTCTCCTTTCTTTTCTCGTCTGTAACAGTTCCTCATTCATAGAACTTCTATATTGGTTATCTTCTGTGTCCAATCCAATGTTATGGGATCAAGGGTCCAGCTCTCACTGCCGTATAGAAGGACAGAGAACACTTAGCAACGGAGTATGCGTGTCCTAAGCTCCAAGCTCATTTCCAGACTAGTGAAGAGCTTCTTCATACTAGCGAAGACCTTCCTCGCCTGTTCTATTTTGGATCTGATTTGCCTTTTGGGGTCACAGTCCTGATCTATCGAGGTGCCCAGGTATTTAAACGAGGAGACCTGCTCTACATCTTTGCCTTTTATGGTCAACGATATATTTTTTTGTGTTTCGGAGAAGACTATGGTCTTGGTTTTGGATATGTTCATGACAAGACCATATGGTTCGCTTTGTTTGACTATTTTATGGATCATTCTGATGCGACTGCTGGCTATGATGACGGTGTCATCCGCGTATCTTAAGTTATTTATTACCTTCCCATTCACTACTATTCCTCCTGTTGTTTCGTCAAGTGCTTCTCTGAATAGTGCTTCTGAAGATATGTTAACATCTACACCTGCAGATGTCAAGATCTGCATTAGTTTTTCGTGTTTAACGCAGTCAAATGCGATAGTCAAAATTCATAGCTCTACATCTTTGTGTTAAGACTTTCAGAGAGAAGAGGTCTTCACGTGTGCCAACCCCATGCTATCCAAACTGGGGTCTCGCATTTGCGGTAAATTCTTGTGTGGATTACTCTTAAGAAGGCCCTTAGAACATGTGACATGAGACTTATCAGGCGGTAGTTGTCACAGTTCGAGGAACCAGCCTTTGCGGGCAGGGTGATGAACGTAGATCTCAGCCAGCGAAGTGGTATTCTGCCACTTAGTGAACTGTGATGTTAGAAGATCAAGTCCTGATTCGTCGGTTTCTACCATAATCTTCAGAGTTTCAGCATATATGTCATCTGGACCAGTTGCTTTTCCGTTTTTGTGTAGTTTGATAGCATATGTAGCTTCATTTTTTGTCGTTTTGCATGGTTGTTTTTTGGTGGAAGGTTAGATCTGTTGTCTTTGAATAGCGTTTCGACATACTCTTTCCACCTTTTCAGTTTTTCTTCTATTCCAGCTACGATTTCTCCCCTGGCATCTTTCCACGAGTTCTTTAACTTTCTTGTGCACGTTGAATGTATCGTACTTTGCTTGTAGTCACTCCTCTCTCCTGACATTTTACTGACGGCCATCGATCTTTGGCTTCTCTACACTTTTTTCTAACTGTTTGTTGAGTTCTCTGTATTTGTCTCGGTTTTGCTCCTTGTGCTTCCTTCTTTCATCCATCAAGGACAGTATTTCCTGCGTCATCCACCCTTGTTTGTTATTGCTTTCTATGAACCCTATCTGTTGGTCTCTTGTTATTAGATCATATACCCTTGATTAATACACACTTCATCACAAAGCAAATCTCGTTTGATTGAACAAAGATAAAACCTCCTGGTGGATTCTCAAACCCACTTGGTGGTATCCCAATAAAATCCCTCCTGAGGAAAAATGGTGAAAAGCCACAAGAATTTAGCCAAAAGAGCGTACGCTTCCCTAAGCAACCCCGCTTTAATGCTTTTTGAAGATCTCACACAGGCTTCCGATAGAGTACGATTGGATGACCTACTAAGACTACTCAATGGGAAGTTTTCGCATCCAATAATCGCTATTTTTAGCTGCTGTTTGTGTGATTAGAATGCAATTTTGTGCAGCAACTCGATTACTAATTAATCATTTCTAATAATGTCGCCACTAATGAATGAAACAGTTAGCGAGGTGCCACCCACCCACTCATTGCCTTGATCTGCTCTTTGCTACCTGTCGTCCGATTACATACAAGCTCCAATCACACTCCTTATTAGGAATTTTCGCTGTGATATCACCATCATCTGCGCAACACCCAGACCGGTCCTTTTAAGGCCTATTATTGTCTATGAATGTGCAAACTGTGTGAGATTTTTTGGTTGATTCAAGAGTTAACAAGAAAATGTATAATTGGTCCGGGTATGCGGTTGTGAGCTAAATATAAAGGTGAACAGGTTCGAAACCAAGCAGCCAATGTACATGTATTTACATTAGATAAAAGGAAATTTTATGAATGAATGCGGGAACCGTGGGCGCCTACAAATCGTTGGTTTCATAACCACAATGTACATTTTCGAAATGCCACTCTCGCCTTGAACAACCACGTTCATTCAGTGAAGATTAAGCGCCTTTTCTAGGTCGCACTTTTCATAATTATATGCGTGTCCAGCGTTAATCAAAAAGCGTTTCTTCGTTGCGCAACTTTACCGTTTAATTTGCACATGCACCGGAAATGGAAAGTTTCCATTCAGTCCTATGTGGGCGGATATAAATTGATTAGCCGCATCGCTAATAATGGAACTTTTTCGTCATTAGTCAACTGTGAAGACGGGAAGGATTTTTCCCTGTTCGCACGCCTCCTCCAACAAGAAGGGCATGGATGGCTGGGGCCGATTTAAGGCCAATATAAATAAAAATTACATAAATATTGCGGCTGGCTAAGTGAATTCTTATACAAATGTGCATTTGCGGCCGTTATTAATGCGGCCAGTCTTAGGTCGGTCGCCACCAGGCCATTATTCTTGTTTTCCACTAATTGGATGACGTTTTCCATCATTTTTCTGACTAATTGTAAATTATTGTCATCGTGAATTTAATCCTCGTAGAGAGAGATGATGATGATGATTGCTGTTACTGCGTCCAGTCACTTTTCAGCGGCGTCGACAAAATCCACATTTTCCACTTCCAAGACCGCGATTTTTGATAAACTGCTGAAGAACTGATGGGTCCGAAACCGCTCTGGAAGGGCTTGCTTGTGACATCGCCAAAAAATAGTTTTTTCGAACAATGCAGCAGTTGAATTCTTTTGGTCATTTGAGCAAGAAACACAAAAGCTCTTTTTTGGTCCTAACTAGATATAAAGTCGCAAACTAACTTTTACTTGTAGAAAACCCATTGGCGTGCACTGTTTCTCTGAAGGAGAAATCATCAAATGATAAATATTGCGTTCATTTTCTCCAACAATCGAACAGTTTTCATTTTTTTCGTCCAAAACTATGCATTAAAGTGCTTGATTGTGCTCAACTGAATGTTCAACTAGAAATTAATTTTTATTTGCAGAAAGAAGTTTTTCTGCCTGGAAATTGTCCGATGCTAAATAGTGCGTTACATTTCTCGGTCATTTGAACAGTTTTTTAGATCAGAAACTGAGCACTTTAACAAAAAAACTCAAAATAACTCTTTTGCTCCCAGCTGAACGTAGAATTAGAAGCCGTTTTTCTGTCTGAAAAGCTTCCCAAACCAAATATTGCGTTAATTTTTTCGGATGGTATTTATTTTTTAAATCAGGCACTGTGCATTTCAGCAGGAAAATCCTCAATAGCTTTTTTAAGCTGTTGTTGGCTGCTATTTTCAAAAATATTTTCAGTTTATTTGCAAAAGAGTTAAACTTAGAAATTGGAATTGCTGCAGTAGTTTATTGGTATTTGTTTCTGCATTTGTCGCTTTCACTTTCTACTGCCTTACCGAATTCCTGCAAAAGAACTGTTTTTATCAATTTGTCTTCTAATTAATTGTTTTCGATAAGAATGCATTCATGTTTCTTGCCTACATTTTTTTGGGATTTTCCTCATAAAACTATTCTAATATTCTAACGATTATTTTTGCAAGATAATCTCAAATAGAAAATAAATATTGGAAAGATGTGCGGCAGAGATAGAAAACTTGGAGTAAAGATGAGAAGAAAGAAAAGGTGCAACGAATGATCTTCTAATGGGAAAATCACTTTCTTCTTGCTCTTCGATGAGGTTTGGCAAATACTTTCTTCATTACAAGAACCTATTGTGAAGGCAAAATATTTTAAACAAACTACAAAGACAAATCTTCAATTTAATCTTCGTTCGTTTAAACATCAACAACAGAAACCTTCAAGTTCTGTAAAAAACCCAGCTGAAGATTTAGCATCCATATTTCACGTTGGGCATATTTTCGCTAAATTGTTGATCTTCAAACGATCTACCTTTACGCCTTCGAGATGTAGAACCGAAAGTTTTTTGCCTTTTCAACATTTAGACCAAGATGAAATAGGAAGGAAGATATTATGAACTCCAAAGTTGCTCTGTGTTGATTTCACAAAGGCTTCTGATCTGAAGTGTAATCTTCTGAAGTTGTGATTAAGATTCTTCATTCAAAATTCTTCTTTTCGAAAGAAACTTCATTCTTTCGTAATTAAGTTTGCTGCAGCAAAGTTCTCTAGCAAGTTTGCTATGAAAATTCTCGAGTTAGTTTTTTTTCAGCTGGAAGCTTGTGGTGTTGCGCTACTGAAGCCAGTCGAACCGATCAATTACGTCTGATTATTCTATTGGCTGGAGGAATCGAATCTATCTAAAGTACAAATATTATCGCTGCTGCCGCACTAGTTGAAATGCTGGATGGTCGACGAATGTAAATTACGTTAATTTCCTTATTTATTGGCTCAATTATGATTTCATGGGGATGCCATATAGACGGGCTGGGAGCTGCTCTCCTATATGTCAGCATTATCTTAAGCTCGTTAGCGACAGTTCACTTTAGATTAGTCTCAATGGGACCAGTCGAGGCACTTTTTTCAGCAAAACCGTTCGGTTTCTGGCGCAAATCGGTTTCTACCATAAATAACGCTAACGATTATTTTTCAAGTTTTCGCCTAAACCTACACAAACGAATCTAATTTGGTACTTGCTTAATACCGGGCTTAGTATTTTCCAGCCAGATTAATTTTTTTATTAGCCAGAAGTTTTAATGGGATTTTAAATGAAAAGATCCTTTTCTGCCAAAATTGTGCCAGATTTCGTCTGGAAATGCGAGGAAGTCCAGGATATTTTCCGTCTTAATGTAAACACGTAGACAATGAAGACCGTTTTTGGTACGGGCGCGAATTATTTATGGGCCGGCTCAGCTGGAAAAAAGGCGAATAACACCGAAATTATGGTTGTTTTCTGGCCGGCTAGCCAATTCAGATAACGAAAAAAGGCCAGAATGTTGCAGCTACAAGTATTAAACCCACGTGTGCGCAAAAAAATATTCGAATTATATGGAAAAATCGGGGTATTTTGCAAGAGAAACGGGGCGCGTAGGACGTTGGTCTTACAGGCCAGGACCGGTCTTATTCCAACAAAAACTCTTCTCTCTGTGTTTGACTAAGACTAAAGTTTCCGTGGGCATGAAACTGTCCACGAATTTATTTCGTGTAGTTCCTAGAAGTTTCCTCACTGATGGCCGAGGAAAACCAGTTTCATTTTTTTCTAGAGCGAAATTTGTGCCAAAGTTTCCAGAGACTTCATCGTCGTCTTAATGAAAATCTTAGACACGTTCCAGAAGGAAATCAGGAAGAAACTGCTTACCTGGAAATTAACCTGCAATCTCCTGCTGTGCCTTCCATATCCAGAAGAACAATACTTGTGATTCTATTGGGTTTTGGCCAAGACAAATTTTTTCAAAATTTGTCTTTATTGTCCATTCCTCCACATTCCATCCAGATATGTTGCCAATAGACCAATAGAATTTCCTTCAATAGTCGATGCAACACGCATCAGTGAAGACTTGGACATCAGTCAAGACTTTAGTGCGGCTTTTCTCCCAAGGATTATGCAGTTTGACCATTTTTGGAGCATCTTCTTTTAGGCTGCGTTTCTCAAGATCCAGATTCCATCCCAAGATCCAGACACCAAGAAAGAAATAAAATAAGTCCCATTTAAGATTTTCTATGGATTAGATTCTATTCGAAATAGTAGTTTGAATTCTACGAGTTCGGGAAATTCGAGTTGGGACGCATTCTTCAAGATCTAAGACAGATATTGACATGAGTGCTTCACCAAATAATAAGTGAAATTGGGATAGGGCTTTGCTTTTTCCCTTTTGCTGTCTTCTTTTATCGCTCAGTTCTCAAAGCGCCTGCTCTACTAGTTGGTAGAAGAACCTCCATCGAACATTCAGTAACGATTTTAAAACTGTCCAGGACCTGGTTCAATTTCTGTGAATTTATGAGTCGTCCGAGGATTTACTAATTTGGCAATTCTTCCATGGTCTTCCTTTATGGCCCATTCTTCTAGGTACAAGCGAAGTATCGAAATTCAGGTTTCACTGCACGATAAGCGAAGCTTTTGCGACGATTTCATGTGAATTTGGTTCGATAGTACAAAGGATTTTAATTGCTATGAACTTAGGAAGCTCCCTAAAGTTTGCGCGATTTGGTCATTCTTAAACTGTCTTTCTTTATGGCAATCCCATGGCAGTCCTGGTCCAGACAAGGTATAGAGTTGCGATCTTCAAGAATCGATAAAACAAGCTCTACAAAACATTTTAGGAAACTTCCATAGAATTGCGCGATTTGGCAGTTGATGCACTTTTTTTAAGGCTCAATTCTCAAGATTGAGGGCAGATATTGAAGCGCGAACTTCACCAGCAGATAAACTAAGCCTCCGGGAAGATTTTTTGTGAATTTAGCCCTATTGCCGACAGAATTTTGATGATTTTCGGAAGCTTCGAGTCACTATTTGGGCGATTTAGCCATTCTTGCAAAAAACAACGTTTCAAAGTTGTTAAAATCCCTCAATTTCGCCGATTTTCTTTGTGCTAATTCGCCCCTGTTTCCGATCATCTAACGATATGCCTACACACTAGTTTTGCCGTAAACAATTTCGTTACCTACGCCTGATTCGAAAAAGTCCACGGCCTTAACCTTAACGCCGCTACGGAAAAATTGCACTTGCTCCTCTGTAAAGCCCATTTATCACCATTATTGCTCGATAAGATTAAAATGCATACAATTACACGGATATTTCATTAATCGAGCAGCGAGCCCCATTGTTTTTATTATGTTGGCGATACTGTAAGCACCACTTTCATCTAACTATACCAGATTAGGCTCGTTTGTTGCTAATCTAACAAAAAATTAATAATGCATTCTTCTGCACTCAAACAGTGCCCAGTGCACCCAGGAGAGGAATATTTAAACTTTCTATATGCTGTTTTACAGGCAAGAAGTTTCTAAGAAAGGAAACTTGCTTTCGAAGCAATGTTATGGTTGTTTAAGTCTCTCAAATATTCATCTAATTCAAAAGGTCGACAAACGTCCTTCTTAATAAGTGAGACCAGTTTGAAAAATTCCTGCAAATGGGAGCACTTATGTGGGATCCAGTGGCGCACCGCAGATTCATATTTTTCCATGTCCTAATTGGAGCTTTCTCCCAAAGTTTCTAAAGCCTCCTAGCGTATTTTTCACCGCTGTTATTAGGCACACGAACTGTAAATAAGAGAGTTGTGTTTTATTGAATAAATATGAAATTAAACGTGTTTTTACCTCGTCTACGACACTGCGAATGAGCAGAATACTCACAAGTCCCTCTGCATTGATCGGTTGGCATGTAGCGGAGAAAAATTGCATAAATCCACGTAATATTAAAATAAATTAGTGGAAATATTTAATAACCGACTGGCTGCATATAAGGGAATCTGGGTCGCAATTTTATTTATATACACCGCTTAAGCGGCTCTCTAATGCCGCAAAAACGATATGTCACTATTCTGCCGCTTTTTTCGCTCTTTTTATGCCTCGAAACCAGACCGATAAACGCGCAATTTTACCTTATTATAAATTATTTGTTTGTTTAAGACATTACGGCTGTCGCAAGTTAATTTGAATCGAAAGTAAGCAACCAATTGGCGGAATCTGGCCTTCGCAGTTCGCAATGCATTTCATCGATTGTCACAATTGTGCATTTTTTTTCAAAAATTCAATACTCAAGAGTGAGACTATCTAGAAGGCTGCTTTTGGCACCATCCAATAGAGGAAAGTCTGCTCTACAAAAGAGTTAGTAGACTATTTTTTATATCTTTTCGAGTATTTTTTTAAGTTTGAAGCCGGGAAGTGCTCGATGAGTCATCGCAAGAAGAAATCTTTCCAAAATTCATCACTCAGAACCGAGATTATCTGAAAGACTCCTTTCATCATCATCGTCATCGTCATCATCAGCCTGTATACGTCCACTCCTGAACGTAAGCCTCTTGAATAAGTCTCCACGTTTGTCGGTCTTGGGCTCTTTGCATCCAGTTTTTCCTTCCTTGGCGCTCGATACCGTCTCGCCACCTTGCTTTGGGTCGACTTACCCTCCGTTTCGATTGTCGATGCCTCGATTGCTTCACCCTTTTCGTCCACTTTATCTCATCCTTAGCAACATGACCATTTGTGTTTGGCAATTTGCTCCATTACATCTATGACCTCTGTTCTCCTTCTGGTCTCCTCATTTCGGATCTTATCCCTAATGCTTGCGCCCAGCATTCCTCTTTCCATTGCTCTCTGGCAAACCCGGAGGCGGTTTGCACTGTCCTTTGTTACTGTTGCAGTTTCGAGTGCGTACGTGGTAAACTGGAAGTGTGCAAGCATTATAGACCTTGCGCTTGAGGTTTATGGGGACTTTTGGTTCTTTAAGAATATGCCCTAGTTTGCCAAATGCAGCCCAAGACAGCCCGATTAGTCTTGAAATTTCAGTCGTTTGATTTCTTGCCCCGAGCTTAATCCTGTGTCCGAGATATACGTACTCTTCAACAACGTACAGCTCAATGGGTTCTCGAGCAATGAGCTAAAGAGTGGCGGAAAGCATGAAAATGTGATCAAATTTTGCACCTAAATGGGTGATATTATCAAATTTCGCGATTTCTGTGATGATCATGAAAAATTTTCTTTGGAAGCTTAGTGGGAAACCAAAATAATGCGACTTTGAAATTTGGGAAGTTCGATTTGAAAAATCTCCCTTTCAAAACTGGAAGAAATTAATGCGCCAAGTTTCTTCTTTCAAAGATCCTTTATTGTTCTTTTAAGTGCCTAATCCTGGAAGAACCGAAGGAATAAAACAGGTAAAACAGTAAGAAAATACAAAAAACGTTTAAGAAAATTAAGCAGAAGAATTTGAGTAAAACCACATCTGCTGAAGAAACTCAAAAAAGTTGATGGTGGATGAATTAAAGCATTCCCTATCAAGTTTTCAATTTAAAGTCGTGGTGATAATGGTGGAAATACTTTTGAGGAATGAAAAGCTTTCATCATCATCAGCCTCCATACGTCCACTCCTGAACGTATGCCTCTCCCATAAGTCTCCACGTTTGCGGGTCTTGGGCTCCTTGCATCCAGTTTTTCCCCGCCTGGCGCTGGATACCGTCTCGCCACCTTCCTTTGGGTCGACTTACGCTCCGTTTCGATTGTCGAGGCTTCGACTGCATGACCCTTTTCGTCCACTTCATCTCATCCTTAGCAACATGACCATTTGCTCCATTACATCAATGACCCCTCCTCTCCTTCTGACTTCCTCATTTCGGATCTTGTCCCTAATGCTCACGCCCAGCATTCCTCTTTCCACTGCTCTCTGGCAAACCCGGAAGCGGTTTGCACTGTCCTTTGTTACTGTTGCAGTTTCGAGTGCGTACGTGGTAACTGGAAGTGTGCAAGCATTATAGACCTTGCGCTTGAGGTTTATGGGGAATTTTGGTTCTTTAAGAATATGCCCTAGTTTGCCAAATGCAGCCCAAGACAGACCGATTCTTCTCGAAATTTCAGCCGTTGGATTTCCTGCCCCGAGCTTAATAGTGTGTCCGAGATATACGTTCTCTTCAACAACGTCCAGCTCAATGGGTTCTCGAGCAATGAGCTAAAGAGTGGCGGAAAGCATGAAAATTTGACCAAATTTTGCACCTAAATGGGTGATATTATCAAATTTCGCGATTTCTGTGATGATCATGAAAAATTTTCTTTGGAAGCTTAGTGGGAAACCAAAATAATGCGACATTGAAATTTGGGAAGTTCGATTTGAAAAATCTCCCTTTCAAAACTGGAAGAAATTAATGCGCCAAGTTTCTTCTTTCAAAGATCCTTTATTGTTCTTTTAAGTGCCTAATCCTGGAAGAACCGAAGGAATAAAACAGGTAAAACAGTAACAAAATACAAAAAACGTTTAAGAAAATTAAGCAGAAGAATTTGAGTAAAACCACGTCTGCTGAAGAAACTCAAAAAGTTAATGGTGGATGAATTAAAGCATTCCCTATCAAGTTTTCAATTTAAAGTCGTGGTGATAATGGTGGAAAGACTTTTGAGGAATGAAAAGCTTTCATCATCATCAGCCTGCATACGTCCACCCCTGAACGTATGCCTCTCCCATAAGTCTCCACGTTTGCCGGTCTTGGGCTCCTTGCATCCAGTTTTTCACCGCCTGGCGCTGGATACCGTCTCGCCACCTTGCTTTGGGTCGACTTACGCTCCGTTTCGATTGTCGAGGCCTCCATTGCATGACCCTTTTCGTCCACTTCATCTCATCCTTAGCAACATGACCATTTGCTCCATTACATCAATGACCCCTCCTCTCCTTCTGACTTCCTCATTTCGGATCTTATCCCTAATGCTCACGCCCAGCATTCCTCTTTCCACTGCTCTCTGGCAAACCCGGAGGCGGTTTGCACTGTCCTTTGTTACTGTTGCAGTTTCGAGTGCGTACGTGGTAACTGGAAGTGTGCAAGCATTATAGACTTTGCGGTTGAGGTTTATGGGGACTTTTGGTTCTTTAAGAATATGCCCTAGTTTGCCAAATGCAGCCCAAGACAGCCCGATTCTTCTCGAAATTTCAGCCGTTGGATTTCCTGCCCCGAGCTTAATCGTGTGTCCGAGATAAACGTACTCTTCATCAACTTCTAGTTCGTCCTGAAGGTTTTCGAGATGTTCTTCGAGTCTTATCGTGCGCCTGTTGTAGGTTGCAATTAGGAACACCCTCCCAACAGCATTCTTTCTGGCAAAGTCAAAATCTTGCCTCCCCCAGAATCCTTGAGGCAGACTGACGAGTCAGTGCGAGATTCTGAGATAGATGTATCTCTACTCGCTTGGGGGAGTTTCTTTTTGTAATTTTGACTATTCATGGTTGTGTTTGGAAGGATTTGGCAACTTAAACGCCGCGCTTGCCTAGCGGGTTGGCGAGTATTTCAGTCAGCCGCTCCCTCTGAGACAGACGCTGTTTGCAGCCCCCCAATTTGGAACAGACGCTGCCGTGGTGCCTCATCTGATCCGCGGGTACTTATTTGGCCAGGACCTTATTCGTATCGGTCCTGCATACCTACAGGATCTTTCCCTATCAGCCATTGGGACAGCGCCGTGTCCGTATTGAGGCCCCCCCATCCTTTGGAGTGTCACCTATGTTTTTTTTATCTAGACCCTACTCAATTCAAGGCCGGACACATATGGTAGCTATCCGCGACAGACTCCCTTTAGCACCGCTCAACAGATAAAACCTTCCTCTATTCAGCTTGAAAGGGGCGATTTACTCTCACTTTTCCGCAATTCTTGGGAATTTTTAAAGTTTAGGTCTTGCAAATGCAGCTCGGAGGACTGGACGTGTGGAAAGTGTTTTTAAAAAGTTTGTAACTGAACACCAGAACGAGCTAGAGATACCCTTCTGGAGCGATTCAGTAGAGCAAGGTTTGCTCTATTAATCGTCAAACTTTCAATTTACTCTCACAGTTCCTCAATTTGTAGTAATAGATAAATAGATAATAGACATGCATATTTTTTTTGCGGGACATTTGCACAGCATTTGCTTCAACATGATTTGTGGAACGTGAGAATCGGACGAAGAAGAAATGTAAATATGACAGGCCGATGGGCGATTTCCAATGAAGGCATTTTTGCCCGAACTATAATTAAAGCAATTGGTTGTTCACATGCTGAAAAACTAGTTGATTGGTTGAAGGTTTTTTTCTTTAGTTGTGTTTAATGGGCCAGCAGCCGTAATAATAATTCCCGTTTGCCTGAAATCTGCAAAGCGGCTTCACTGTAATCACACTAAAAATTCCCGCGGGTTGAGACGAATATATTTTTTTTTGATAAAATCAACGACTGATCGGTTGATCGACAGCTTAACTGCCCTTATTGATGTGCCCACTTGGTCGATCGTGAAACTGGCGTAAAAAGTCTAAATTACGTTGGATTTTCGATCGTCGATATTGATAAGCGATTGCTTTATTGACAAACACGTGCCTTTCCGCTTTAATCGTTGCAATTAAGTGGAGTGTTGAGCCGAAAAGAGAGCCGGAGCTGAAATGGGCAGGCATTCGAGTTATTCGGGAGATTTCATCTGGAAATCAAATTTATTAATATGATGTAATCGCGGCGCTGATTAGGAGCGCGGGTATGCCGAGTTTCATATAATTTTTATGTTTATTGAGCGGTAGTTAAATAAAAATGTGTTGCGCCAGCCCGACCTTAGTTTTAACGACGCCTCCAGATAAATATCTTCCACGAAAGAAAATCCTTTGGAAGATCTGATGGTTTTGAGCCCTAAATGCAGCAAGTCGTAAAAACAACTAGGAATAAATCATCAATCATAAACTATGTAAAATTTTCGTCCAGATGTTGAAGTTTTTGGAGCTGAGTACATATTTTTCGAGCTAAGAAACATCCCCCCAATTCTACTGCATATTTGCACAATTTTTTTATCACTTTAGCACCGCCTTCCTTTACAACCCATTTCTCAAAACCCATAAGGAATTTTAGGACGCGGTATTCCACAGTCCATAGAAGAAGCTTTGCATACGCCAGAAGCCAACTTTCTTAAGATATAGGCGAATGGTTTCATTTTGGTGAATTTTCAAAAATTTCTCAAATTTGCGCAAAGTGGTCATATTTGCACCCTCTTTCCTTATGGGCGCTTGCTCAATACCTCGAAAATTTATTGGGAAACTGTCTCCAACAGTCATAGAAGAATTTTTGCATTAAACCATGAGTGAATTTCGCAAGGATTTAGCCAGTAGTTTAATTTTGATGAAGTTAGGAAAGTTCCTGAAATTTGCGCCAATTGGTCATGTTCACCCTGCCGTCCCTTATGGGCTCTTATTCAATAACTCAGAAATATGTTGAGAAACGGTTTTCAACAGTTGATAGGAGAAGCTTTGCCTAATACGCAAAGTCAATTCTCATCAGGATTGGTAAAGTGGTTTAATTTTAGAAACTCTCTAAAGTTTGCATTATCTGGTCATGTTTGCCCCGTCTGACCTACAGGCTCTTGTTCAATGCCTCAAAAATACATTGGAAAAACGTCTGCAGCATTCCATAGAAGATGGCTTGCGTGAGAGGAGGAGTGAATTAGATTGGGATTAGAAAAGCAGTTTTTGGTGAATTTTGGAAAATTTCAAAAATTTTGGCGAATTTGTCATTTCTGCACCGTTTTTCCATATGGGAGATTGTTGGACACTTCGATGATATATTGAGAAAATGTCTTCAAAGGTCTATAGAAGAAGCTTGGGAGAAGACGCGAAGCGAATTTTGGAAAAATTAGTCAAGCAATTTAACCTTAATGAACTAAGAAAAATTACTAAAATTTACGCGAATTTGTCATGTTTGCACCGTCTTCCCTTATGGGCCCTTAATCGATACCTCAGTGATATATTGAAAAACTGTCTTCAGGAATTGATAGAAGAAGCTTCGCATAATTCTCCAAGTGCATTTTTAGAAGAACCAAGCCGACAGTTTCATTTTGAGGAATTTTGGAAAATTCCTAAAATTTGGGCAAACTGGATACTTCGGAAATATATTGAGGGAGTGACCTCAAAGGGCAATAAAAGGGGCGTTGGAGAAGGAGCGAAGGGCATTTTTGCGAAATTTCGTGAAGTAGTTCAACTTTTATGAACTTCGAAATATTTCTGAAATTTGCGCGAATTTGTCATGTTTGCACCATCTTCCTTATGTGCTCTTGTTCGATAACTCGAAGAGTTTTTGCGGAACCCTCTTCAACAGTCTGCAGAAGAAGCTTCGTGTATGACCAGTAACCGATCTTAACAAGGATTAGGTGAGTGGTTTAATTTAGAAAAATTTTAGAAACTCTAACATTTGCGTTATCTGGTCAGGTTTGCCCACCATCAGCCCTTACCGGTTCTTGTTCGATGCCTCCGAAATATATTGGGAAAACGTCTTCAATACTCCATAGAAGAAGCTTTGCGTAAACCCAGGAGTAAATTTCATAAGAATTAGGCGAGCAGTTTGATTTTGATGAATTTTGGAACCTTTCTAAAATTTTCGCGAATTTGTCATGTTTGCACCGTTTTCTGTTGCGGGGCCTTGATGGATATTTCGAGCATATATTGGAAACATGTTGTCAAGCGTCAACAAAAGAAGCTTGGGAGAAGACACGAAGCGAATTTTGGAAAAATTAGTCAAGCAGTTTAACTTTAATGAACTAAGAAAAATTACTAAAATTTACGCGAATTTGTCATGTTTGCACCGTCTTCCCTTATGGGCCCTTAATCGATACCTTAGAGATATATTGAAAAACTGTCTTCAAGAATTGATAGAAAGAAGCTTCGCATAATTCCGAAGTGCATTTTTAAAAAACCAAGCCGACAGTTTCATTTGAGAATTTTGGAAATTCAAAAAATTACTAAAATTTGGGAAGTGTCATGGCAATTTGCAAAGCAGGGAATTTTGGAGCCTGATGAACTTTTGAACTCGAAATATTCGAAAGCGGTTGTCAATATCTCAAAAGTGCCTTCGATAACTCAGAAGGTTTTTGGGAAAACTTAGTCAACAGTCTGAAAGAAGATTCGTCGTTATGACGATCTTTTTGGAAAAATTAGTCAGGCAGTTTAACTTTAATGAACTCTGAAAAATTACTAAAATTTTCGAGAATTTGTCATGTTTGCATCGTTTTCTCTTGCGGGCCCTTGATGAATATTTCGACCATTTATTGGAAACGTGTTGTCAAGCGTCAATAAGAGAAACTTGCGAGAAGACGAGAAGCGAATTTTGGAAAAATTAGTCACGCAGTTTAAATCTAATGAACTCTGAAAAATTACTAAAATTTTCGCGAATTTGTCATGTTTGCACCGTTTTTTCTTGCGGGCCCTTGATGAAGATTTCGACCATATATTGGAAACGTGTTGTCAAGCGTCAATAAAAGAAGCTTGGGAGAAGACGAGAACCGAATTTTGGAAAAATTAGTCAAGCAGTTTAACTTTAATGAACCAAGAAAAATTACAAAAATTTTCGCGAATTTGTCATGTTTGCACCGTTTTCTCTTGCGGGCCCTTGATGAAGATTTCGACCAAATATTGGAAACGTGTTGTCAAGCGTCAACAAAAGAAGCTTGGGAGAAGACACGAAGAGAATTTTGGAAAAATTAGTCACGCAGTTTAACTTTAATGAACTCTGAAAAATTACTAAAATTTACGCGAATTTGTCGTGTTTCACCGTCCTCTCCTGCGGGAAACTGTTTTCATGAGTGCATAGAAGAAGCCTCACGCAATTTTCATAGTTCATTTTTAGAAGGGTCAAGTGAATAATTTAATTTTCATCAATTTTGAAAAATTCCTAAAATTTGGGCTAATTGATTACGTTTGCAGCGTCATCCTTTATGGACCCTTGCTAGATCCTACGACGATATATTGAGAAAGTATCTCAAAGCTCTGGAAAATACGCGAAGTGAATTCTTCTCAAAATGAATCAAGTAGTTAAACTGTTATGAACTTAAGGGTTCCACTCTTGAGCCTTCAAAGCCACGTTCCAATTCATCATAAAAATATTAAAAAGTGGCAAATAGCAAAGAGCCCAATCCGGGCAAGTTCGGCTAGTTCTTGTGCAAAGCTTCTTCTATTGATTGCTAAAGACGGGGTTTCAATATCTCTTTCCAGTTTTAAGATATCACGCATGAAGGCAAGGCGGTGTAGAAACGGCCAAATCGCATATATTTCAGGAAGTTTCCAAAAATCATACAAATTAAACCACTGAATATAAGTTAGCCAAATTTACTCCGATTCTTATGCAGGGCATCTTCTATCGATTCGTCAGACCGACGTTCCAATTTAGAGCCCGAATATTAGGTAGTGACCAATAAAAGAAGACAGTGCAAAACTGGCCAAATCGCCAAAATTTTGGAAAGTTGCAAAATTCATCAAAATTAAGCTGTGAGCCCGATCCTTCGCCCTGTTTTTGCCCAAATATGGACTTGCCCCTTCTATAGACTGCTGAAGACCGCATCCCAATATCTCCTCCAACTACTAAGATATGAGGAATAAATGAAGCCCTTGCAACAAATGGCCAAACCGCGCATATTTAAGAAAGTTCCCAAAATTCATTAAAATTAAACTACTCGCCTCTACGGATTGAAATTCCCACCAGATCTTAACTGAAGCTTCTTCTACCGACTGGGAAAACTATCGTCCCAATATCCAACCTGATTATGGAGAAATACGTTTCCGAAATTCATAAAAAATTCAATCGAAAAGTTCGTTCATCGCCCCCAACTTTAACGGCCATCGAAAATTGATTAGTCGAATAACCCAACAAGACGTCCGAGAGTCTAAGTAAAACCTTTCCGATAGAAAACCAATAAAATCACTCCTCTAATCCAAAATAAGCGCGTTAACGATGATGGGCTTTGTTTAATAGCGTCGTAAAGTTCAAGTTCGGTTTATCGCTATGTAAAACATCTTCAAGTACAACTTAATTTATTTGACTGCGGTCCCTGATTAGGGCATTGGAAATGTTCACTAATCCCCAAACCGATTCCTGGGCTGATCGATTGCTTCTCGACATGTTTCGAAATGGTCCCGTTCCTTGTACATTTCCGTCATATATCTTGTGATGAAGATGTTGTCCGGATAAAATGCAAATGTTTTCACGATTAAACAATTTGCGGAATTTTTCGCTAATTTACTGGTTTCCCCGCTCGCTTGCGACGCACTCGTATATTATCCCAAATTGAATTTATTGCCCCGAATTCCTCCGTGAGAGTAGAAGCCGCGTTTGGATGGAGGAGCCCAAAACAAAAGTCGCTGGAAGTGAAACCACTTCAATTTGTTCTAAGGAACTGTTTAATGCCGACTAAGTATGATAAATTTCAGTTGATTCATCACCGGAACGTGGGTGCCTTATTATGACAACACTCGTGTGGGCACCTGTAAATTATGAATTTTTGCCACGGTACGACAATGGGAGTTGTACCTGATGATTACCATTTCCGGAAACGATTAGAATCGACTGTTTTCTAGCTCAACTATAATGACTGGATTTGATTAAAACACTACCAGGGAACACCTGAAACCACATTTACCTGTAATGAAAAATAGGCACAAATTTTGCATCGACCTATTCGATTTCTCAAGGCGACAAATGACCACGTAGAGTTCAGAAACCACCTGAGTCGATGCGAATTGTTCATGCACAGTGTTCCTAAATCAGTCGGAATCGGCCCATAATGTTGCCATATTTATTCGATTGCTCAATTTACTATCGATATTAATTCAAAAGGCCAATGTTTAAGAGAAATCCAATTCGATTGGGGATTGGCTTTGAAATATCGCCCTATAATTTCTTCTGCATGTCTTGTTGCGTGCGAATTGTTCAAATATGTGGTTGAATTAATGCGTCTAAGAACAGCATAGAATGTGTGGATGCAGCACATCCAAACTGTACTCCACTTTAGTACAGTTACGGTCGCACTAAATTCATACCTTACGAGTCTTACGTAGAGGTCCTTCTATTGGCTACTGAAGCCTGTGTCTCAATATCTTTGGCAGATATTAGGAAATGGCCCATAAAGGCAGACGGTGTAAACATGGTCAATTTGCTCACAGTTTAGGAAATTGTGAACTGTGAGCAAATTTGGCTTTGTTACACCCAGTGGGGTAAAGTCTATGATTTTTGGAAACTTCAACTCATACATCAAAATCTTCCTTGAGTTTGCGAAAATTGGTCATTTTTGCACCGTCTTCCTTTATGAGCCATATCTCAATAATTGTAAGAGATGTTGGACCCCAATATTGTAAACTCGATAGAAGAGCTTTCTCGTAAAAACTGCAGTTAATTTCAAGAGGATTTGGCTAATAATTCAATTTTGATGAATTTTGGAAACTTCTTTAAATATGCGCGGTTTGTCGATTTTTTGCATCGGCTTCATTTATTCCTCATATCTTAGTCGTTGGAGGAGACATTGGGATGCGGTCTTCAGCGTTCTATAGAAGGGCCAAGTCCATATTTGGGCAAAAAAAGGGCGAAGGATCGGGCTCACAGCTTAATTTTGATGAATTTTGCAACTTTCCGAAATTTTGGCGATTTGGCCAGTTTTGCACCGCCTTCTTTTATTGGTCACTACCTAATATTCGGGCTCTAAATTGGAACGTCGGTCTGACGAATCGATAGAAGATGCCCTGCATAAGAATCGGAGTAAATTTGGCTAACTTATATGCAGTGGTTTAATTTGTATGATTTTTGGAAACTTCCTGAAATATATGCGATTTGGCCGTTTCTACACCGCCTGCCTTCATGCGTCATATCTTCAAGCTGGAAAGAGATATTGAAACCCCGTCTTTAGCAATCAATAGAAGAATCTTTGCACAAGAACTAGCCGAACTTGCCGGGATTGGGCTCTTTGCTATTTGCCACTTTTTAATATTTTATGATGAATTGGAACGTGGCTTTGAAGGCTCAAGAGTGGAACCCTTAAGTTCATAATAGTTTAACTACTTGATTAATTTTGAGAAGAATTCACTTCGCGTATTTTCCAGAGCTTCTCCTATGTACATTTAGAGATGCTTTCTCAATACGTCGTCGTAGGATCTAGCAAGGGTCCATAAAGGAAGACGGTGCAAACGTAATCAATTAGTCCAAATTTTATGAATTTTTCAAAATTGATGAAAATTAAATTATTCACTTGACCCTTCTAAAAATGAAGTATGAAAATTGCGTGAGGCTTCTTTTATGCACTCATGAAAACAGTTTCCCAATATATGTCCGAGGTTTGGAGCAAGGGCTCGCAAGAGAGGACGGTGAAACACGACAAATTCGCGTAAATTTTAGTAATTTTTCAGAGTTCATTAAAGTTAAACTGCTTGACTAATTTTTACAAAATTCGGTTCTCGTCTTCTCCCAGACTTCTTTATTGACGCTTGACAACACGTTTCCAATATTTGGTCGAAATCTTCATCAGGGGCCCGCAAGAAAAACGGTGCAAACATGACAAATTCGCGAAAATTTTAGTAATTTTTCAGAGTTCATTAAAGCTAAACGGCCTGACTAATTTTTCCATAATTCGGTTCTCGTCTTCCACCAGGCTTCTTTTATTGACGCTTGATAACACGTTTCCAATACATGGTCGAAATCTTCATCAAGGGCCCTCAAGAAAAAACGGTGCAAACATGACAAATTCGCGAAAATTTTAGTAATTTTTCAGAGTTCATTAAAGTTAAACTGCTTGACTAATTTTTCCAAAATTCGGTTCTCGTCTTCTCCCAGACTTCTTTTATTGACGCTTGAGAACACGTTTCCAATATTTGGTCGAAATCTTCATCAGGGGCCCGCAAGAGAAAACGGTGCAAACATGACAAATTCGCGAAAATTTTAGTAATTTTTCAGAGTTCATTAAAGTTAAACTGCTTGACTAATTTTTCCAAAATTCGGTTCTCGTCTTCTCCCAGACTTCTTTATTGACGCTTGACAACACGTTTCCAATATTTGGTCGAAATCTTCATCAAGGCCCGCAAGAAAACGGTGCAAACATGACAAATTCGCGAAAATTTTAGTAATTTTTCAGAGTTCATTAAATTAAACTGCTTGACTAATTTTTCCAAATTCGGTTCTCGTCTTCTCCCAGGCTTCTTTTATTGACGCTTGACTAACACGTTTCCAATATTAGGTCGAAATCTTCATCAAGGGCCCGCAAGAAAAACGGCTGCAAACATGACAAATTCGCTGAAAATTTTAGTAATTTTTCAGAGCTTCATTAAAGTTAAACTGCTTGACTAATTTTTCCAAAATTCGGTTCTCGTCTTCTCCCAGGCTTCTTTTATTGACGCTTGGCAACACGTTTCCACGATATTGGTCTAAATCTTCATAAGGGCCCGCAAGAAAAACGGTGCAAACATGACAAATTCGCGTAAATTTTAGTAATTTTTCAGAGTTCATTAAAGTTAAACTGCTTGACTAATTTTTCCAAAATTGGGTTCTCGTGATCTCCCAGGCTTCTTTTATTGACGCTTGGCAACAAGTTTCCAATATTTGTGCGAAATCTTCATCAAGGGCCCGCAAGAGAAACGGTGCAAACATGACAAATTCGCGAAAATTTTAGTAATTTTTCAGAGTTCATTAGATTTAAACTGCGTGACTAATTTTTCCAAAATTCGCTTCTCGTCTTCTCGCAAGTTTCTCTTATTGACGCTTGACAACACGTTTCCAATAAATGGTCGAAATATTCATCAAGGGCCCGCAAGAGAAAACGAGGCAAACATGACAAATACGCGAAAATGTTAGAAAAGTTCCAAAATTCATCAAGATCAAACTGCTCGCCTAATCCTTATGAAATTTACTCCTGGGTTTACGCAAAGCTTCTTCTATGGAGTATTGAAGACGTTTTCCCAATATCTTTTGGAGGCATTGAACAAGAACCGGTAAGGGCAGATGGTGGGCAAACCTGACCAGATAGCGCAAATTTTAGGGAGTTTCTAAAATTTTTCAAAATTAAACTACTCACCTAATCGTTGTTAAAATCGGTTACTGGTGATACACGAAGCTTCTTCTGTAGACTGTTGAAGACTGTTCGGCAATATCTCTTCGATTCATCGAACAAGAGCACATAAGGGAAGACGGTGCAAACATGACAAATTCGCGCAATTTTCAGAAATATTTCGAAGTTCATAAAAATTGAACTACTTGACAAATTTTCACAAAAATACCCTTCGCTCCTTCTCCAACGCCCCTTTTATTGCCCTTTGAGGACACTCCCTCAATATATTCCCGAATTATCCAGCAAGAGCCCATAAGGGAAGACGGTGCAAACATGTTCAATTTACCCAAATTTTAGGAAATTTCCAAAATTCCTCAAAATGAAACTGAGGGCTTGGTCCTTTTAAAAATGCACTTTTAGAATTGTGCGAAGCTTTTTCTATCAATTGTTGAAGGCAGTTTTTCAATATATCGCTGAAGTATCGATTAAGGGCCCATAAGGGAAGACGGTGCAAATAAGACAAATTCGCGCACATTTTAGTAAATTTTTAGGAAATATATTGCGATTCGAGCTTCAAAAATCGATACAAGCCTTCAGCTAATACTCAGAGGAAATTTGGTTTTTACAGAACAAGGAGTTTTTTTTGTATGAAATCTGCAAACTTGAAGAAATTTGCGCAATTTGGCGTCTTTGGACCGCGGCCTTTTATGGTTTATTCCGCAACATTCAGGCAGAAAATGGCCATGCGAGCCTAAGCAGTCGATAGCAGAAGATTGAAGAACAAGACTTGTGTGAGTCTTCTTGTGTTACGAATCAAAGAAACTGTCCAAGAATTTGAACCCAAAAATCCTTCGAGGAATTCTGGAAGAATCACCCTGTATATACATCAATTTGCGCTCTCAATCGCTGCAAATGTAGACAGATTTTATAAACATTTAAATCTTCCTCATCCTACATCCCAGCAGTTCTTTCGTGCGTAAATCTTAGACTTTTTGTGCAACTGCTTCTAACGAAGACATTTGCTAGAACTATGGTAAAACTACTGGTTCAAAATGCATATAATTTACATATAAAAAAAGAAAATTAGGTTTGACAAAAATAAAAACGTAGCTAAAATCCCCTGCTGGAACCGTAAGCTCGCAAGGCCCGAGGCTGGTGCAATTAACAATTAGGACGGTGCTTTTGATTGAAAATTGAATCCGATCGGACAAATTGCCCGGCTAGTTTCGATCCTGCAGCTAATGGAAAGAAATAAATAACGCTGATTTCCATGACGAAACCCGAATGATAATTACGGTTAATTATCCCGGGAATATCAACACTCATGGCCTTTGAATTATATGGACGCTACCTGTACAAGACAGTCTCATTAAAAATTTGAAATGTGCCTATTACATGAAATTCCTCAGAGTGCCCACCTGATTAGCCAGTGGAATCTCCTTAATGTGCACCAAAATTCACGCTTTTCAAACCGACATAAATCAAACGATATTAACTTTGAGAAATTTATCGCTGCGGGCAGCTCGTGCCTAATCTCCGAGATGTACAACCAGGGAATATTCAATATTAGATGTTTAATCCAGCGTCTCAAATCGTAATTATATTTGAACCCGGTACCCGCTCATCATCCTTTCATTGAATAATAACTCTAATCAGATAAGTGCCTCGAGATTTATACTGGATAAAAGTCCGGATTTGTTTCGGAATAAATTTCAATGGTTTTGAGGAATGTCGGGACATGGTTCGGCTCTTCGGTCACTGACTATCTTTGCCCAACCAAAAGATCCCAAAACAATGGTCCGATTAGTGCGACTGATTTTCGGGCCTTTTCACACCAGATAACCGTAATGGACTCTTTTGTACCATCGACTTTCTATAGATTCACAATTGCTCAAATCAACTAGCCAAAAACAAACCTGACTATTTTACACTTTCATAGTCCAACCACAAGTCTAAGTATATGTTTTCCTTATTAGAGTGGTTTTTTTTGAATCCTCGTTTAAATTCATCGTTTGATTGCAAGCTTTTTCGCTCTATTCTTCACTTTTCGCTCTCAAGCTCCAGTTAGAGTGCCGCTGTCTCCTCAAAACTCTTTCGATCGTTTTCTTCACTCAAAGTTCATTTCTGATGCTTGCATACAAGCTGGTCATTGACTCGTCAAAAAGTTTGATAAGAGAGAGGACTCAAGGAGGAGTAAAAGGGTTACAAAAACAAAAAACGCAATAAGAGACGATACTAATATAGACGAAACGAACAACAGAAAACTTTGAAGAACAATGTTCTACACTGAGCTACTTGTCCTGAAACAGTTGCTAGGTGAAGAAATAAAGATCGACAGAAGAATAAAGCAAAAGTTCGCATGAAGCATCAGTCCATCCAGTTCTTCACATAGAATGAATGTTATGGGGACGACACGCTACTCATTGCACAAAGAGAGGGTGATTTACAACTATTTCAGTTAAAAATACTAATTTAGCATTTTTAAATTTCCGGTTCATTCTGTCTCTATTGCTTAGTTCTTCACGTTAAACTACAGTTGAAGAACGTAATTGTTTCTTCATTCAGTTCAAGTTGATTTCCTATGCTTTCATACAAGCCTGTTATTCAATCGTCAGAATGAAGGCTGAGAAGAGAGAAGACTAGAAGACTAGAGTATATACCATAAATAAACGCATTTAGTCGTAATAACATAGACGAAACTAACAACAGAAAACTTGGAAGAACAATGTTCTACACGAAGCTAACTGCTCTTATACCGTTGCTGACTGAAGAAATAAAGATCGACAGAAAATTAGAGCAAAGGTTCGCATGAAGCATTAGTCCATTCAGTTTTCACATAGAATGAATGTTATGCGGACGACACACTACTCATTGCACAGAAGACGATTTACAACTATTTCAGTTAAAAATACTAATTTAGCATCAGTTTTCTCCAATTCTTCAGGTTTAGCCAAGAATTCAATTTGCGTTTCCACTCTATTCTTTCTCTGTTGCTTAGTTCTTCGTCTTAAACTACAATTAGATATAGTCGTTGTTTCTTCAAACCTTTTTTTCAATCGTTTTCTTCAGTTAAGTTCATTTTTGGTCAAGCTTGATATTGAGTGGCTAGAATGAAGAATGATATACTTATCAGTCCTCTCTTTAGAGGACTTAAGAAGTAGTAAACGGTACTCACAATTGCAGTAAGAAAAGATAATAAAATGGACAAAACACACACCAGAAAACTGCTCTAAAACAGTTTTGAACTATTTCGAAAATATAAACTTCAAGAGCAGAATAAAGCAAAGGTTTAATAATTTTTATAGAAGGGAGACACATGTTTTCACATATAATGAATGTTATGCGGACGACACACTACTCATTGCACAAAGAGAGGACGATTTACAACTATTTCAGTTAAAAATACTAATTTAGCAACAGTTTTTAGCAATTCTTCGGGTTTAGCCAATAATTCAATTTGTGTTTTCCCTCTATTCTTTCTCTGTTGTTTAGTTCTTCATCTTAAACTACAATTAGATATAGTCGTTGTTTCTTCAAACCTTATTTTTGTCGTTTTCTTCAGTTAAGTTAATTTTTTGTCAAGCTTGATATTGAGTGGCCAGAATGAAGAATGATACACTTATCAGTCCTCTCTTTAGAGGACTTAACAAGTAGTAAAAAGTACTCAAAATTGCAGTAAGCAAAGATAATAAAATGGACAAAACAAACACCAGAAAACTTCTGAAACAGTTTTGAACTGAAAATATAAACTAGGCAGAATGAAGCAAAGGTCTATTAATTTTTATAGAAGGGAGACACCTGTTTTCCCATAGAATGAATACTATGCGGATGACACACTACTCATTGCACAAAGAGAGGACGATTTACAACTATTTCAGTTAAAAATACTAATTTAGCAACAGTTTTTACCAATTCTTCGGGTTTAGCCAATAATTCAATTTGCGTTTCCCCTCTATTCTTTCTCTGTTGCTTAGTTCTTCATCTTAAACCACAATTAGATATAGTCGTTGTTTCTTCAAACCTTCATTTTGTCGTTTTCTTCAGTAAGTTAATTTTTGTCAAGCTTGATATTGAGGGGCCAGAATGAAGAATGATACACTTATCAGTCCTCTCTTTAGAGGACTTAAGAAGTAGTAAAAAGTACTCAAAATTGCAGTAAGCAAAGATAATAAACTGGACAAAACAAACACCAGAAAACTTCTGAAACAGTTTTGAACTGAAAATATAAACTAGGCAGAAATGAAGCAAAGGTCTATTAATTTTTATAGAAGGGAGAACACATGTTTTACATAGAATGAATGTTATGCGGACGACGCACTACTTCATTGCACAAAGAGAGGACGATTTACAACTATTTCAGTTAAAAATACTAATTTAGCATCAGTTTTACCAATTCTTCAGGGTTTAGCCAATAATTCAATTTGCGTTTCCCCTCTATTCTTTCTCTGTTGCTTAGTTCTTCATCTTAAACTACAATTAGATATAGTCGGTTGTTCTTCAAACCGTCTTTTTTACGTTTTCTTCAGTTAAGTTATTTTTTGTCAAGCTTGATATTGAGTGGCCAGAATGAAGAATGATACACTTATCAGTCCTCTCTTTAGAGGACTTAAGAAGTATAAAAAGGTACTCAAAATTGCAGGTAAGAAAAGATAATGAAAATGGACAAAACAACACCAGAAAACTGTCTAAAACAGTTTTGAACTATTCGAAATATAAACTTCAGAGCGAGAATAAAGCAAAGGTCTATTAATTTTATAGAGAGGGGACACATGTTTCACATATAATGAATGTTATGTGCGGACGACACACTACTCATTGCACAAAAGAGCGGAGACGATGTTACAACTATTTCAGTTAAAAATACTAATTAGCAACAGTTTTTAGCCAATTCTTCGGGTTTAGTCCAATAATTCATTTGCGTTTCCCCTCTATTCTTCTCTGTTGTTTAGTTCTTCATCTTAAACTACAATTAGATATAGTCGTTGTTTCTTCAAACCTTATTTTTGTCGTTTTCTTCAGTTAAGTTAATTTTTTGCCATGCTTGATATTGAGAGGCCAGAATGAAGAATGATACACTTATCAGTCCTCTCTTTAGAGGACTTAAGAAGTAGTAAAAAGTACTCAAAATTGCAGTAAGAAAAGATAATAAAATGGACAAAACACACACCAGAAAACTGCTCTAAAACCGTTTTGAACTATTTCGAAAATATAAACTTCAAGAGCAGAATAAAGCAAAGGTCTATTAATTTTTATAGAAGGGAGACACATGTTTTCACATAGAATGAATGTTATGCGGACGACACACTACTCATTACACAAAGACACGACGATTTACAACTATTTCAGTTAAAAATACTAATTTAGCACCAGTTTTTTCCAATTCTTCAGGTTTAGCCAAGAATTCAATTTGCGTTTCCCCTCTATTCTTTCTCTGTTGCTTAGTTCTTCATCTTAAACTACAATTAGATATAGTCGTTGTTTCTTCAAACCTTCTTTTTGTCGTTTTCTTCAGTTAAGTTCATTTTTTGTCTAGCTTGATATTGAGTGGCCAGAATGAAGAATGATACACTTATCAGTTCTCTCTTTAGAGGACTTAAGAAGTAGTAGAAAGTACTCAAAATTGCAGTAAGAAAAAATAATAAAATGGACAAAACAGTCACCAGAAAACTGCTCTAAAACAGTTTTGAGCTATTTCGAAAATATAAACTTCAAGAGCAGAATAAAGCAAAGGTCTATTAATTTTTATAGAAGGGAGACACATGTTTTCACATAGAATCAATGTTATGCGGACGACACACTACTCATTGCACAAGAGAGGACTATTTACAACTATTTCAGTTAAAAATACTAATTTAGCAACAGTTTTTACCAATTCTTCGGGTTAAGCCAAGAATTCAATTTGCGTTTCCCCTCTATTCTTCCTCTGTTGCTTAGTTCTTCATCTTAAACTACAATTAGATATAGTCGTTGTTTCCTCAAACCTTCTTTTTTCGTTTTCTTCAGTTAAGTTAATTTTTTGTTAAGCTTGATATTGAGTGGCCAGAATGAAGAATGATACACTTATCAGTCCTCTCTTTAGAGGACTTAACAAGTAGTAAAAAGTACTCAAAATTGAGGTAAGAAAAGATAATAAAATGGACAAAACAAACACCAGAAAACTGTTCTAAAACAGTTTTGAACTGAAAATATAAACTAAACAGAATGAAGCAAAGGTCTATTAATTTTTATGGAAGGGAGACACCTGTTTTCCCATAAAATGAATACTATGCGGATGACACGCTGCTCTTTGCGAAACACAAGACAGCATTTTAATTTAGCAACTGGTTTTTAACCGAAAATACAGTTTGGATTTTCTTTTCATTCTTTCTCTATTGCTTAGTTCATTCCTCATCGTTTGATCAGCCTAAACGACTCCAATCAATTGGGGAAGCAAAAATATTTTGAATTGATCACAGTGAGAGACAAAGGACAAAAGACATGAAACTTTACACTGTTTGTGTTTTTGTAATTAATTTATTTTTATTTGTCTGCTTAATTTTCTTTTTCGTTTTTTTGTTTCGGTTTTTCCTTTATTTAGTTGATGACGATGTCTACCTATAGTGGAAGTAGAGAAAGTTTTATCAGGCCATCGAACCGATTTTACACCAACGAAGAAAATCATGTGGATTCTGTGGCAGTTTTTCGTCCCTTCATGTCATCAGCTCTTAAGCTTCTATACACTCTATTGCGCGTTTTTCCAGTTGGTTCAACACCCTACAACCGTCTGACTTCTTCTTCGTCTACCTCTCGTTTTCAGGTCGTGAACGAAATGGGTTTTTCATTCATCTGACCACCCGGCTGACCGAAAACATCCCAATCCCTGGTAATCGTCCCGGTATTCAAATCTTATCGGAAAAAATCGAAAAATATGCAGATCGGCCAGATTGCCGAACTAATCGCCCGGATCAGAATAGATAAGAGGATCAGACATGTTTCTGTGTTAATTGACTTGTGGAGCCAGTGGCGCAACAAGAGCACAGTCGACTCGAAACAGGGTGTTTCGCTTTGTTCAAGCTCGCGCTTGGAGGAACGCCATTGTGGCAATGGCAATTTCCATGAATAAGCCATTAAAATTAAATGTCAGCCCGTGTAATGGTTGACGATCTGCCATTAAATAAATCGATTCTAAATAAAAAATCAAGAGGCAAACATGGATTTTTCGGGGCCGTTATTATCTTCGCGGAGGTAACTTTGCCGCTAATGGCGCGTGGTCATTTGACTCGTTTCCATTGGGATTTTCATTCATAAATCTACTTGGTTGGTGGTAAATTTACAAGAAATGGGTGTGAGCTTTGGAGGGTTTCTGCATTCGTTCCAGTGATGGGAAGAATCACGTGAAATGATTTAGAGGTAGCTTAATTCCAACTAGAATATAGAAGTTGAATATGAAACAGACCTGATGTCTGTTGATCGCCAGCATGCATTTAACATGTCGGACATATTACGCGATCGTTCAGTCCTTTTAGGGAAAGAGGTTTACCTACTGCCCAGGGCGCTTCCTTTTGCTCCAACGGTCTACCCGAAACCCGCAACTGTTTAGAGGCGCGAACTTAATTTATGCCCGGTAGAAAGTTATGAAGTCACACTTTTTCTTTCGCACAGCCCGAATAAATTACGGCCAATTAATCTATTATTTAGTCATTAGCACGTCGATGCGATTATGGTCGATGGCTGTCTAATTAGAGGCGGAGACACCTCCAGTTCCAAATATGGACGATTATTGCCGAAATTATTAATGCCCGCTTGATCCAATCTGGCGCAGCTGATTTTTGCCGAAACTTTCCACCATTGGTTAATCATTGATTGTTAAGACATGGAGAGAAAGATCAGTTCAAGTCGATTCATTTTCGACCCCAACGGCCAATGCATCAGCCAATGAAATCCTTTAGCCCAAGTCAGTTTGCATAATGCTGTTTCATCTCAATGTGACTCAAGCACACGCCCCCATATGTAACGTACAAGAAAAAAGTCGGAACTCCTTCGGAAAAAGGCAAATCCTAGGCGAATTTGATGCCAGAATTGGCAAAGGCTCATTTGGAAGTTGTGGACGGTGAAGGAGAAACTATAGAAGCAAAGAGTTTATACAGAAATGTGAGTTGGGGCTGACAAATACACTGCAGGAAGTTGAATGCAGGTAAGAAAGACCTCATTGTCACACCGAACAAGAAGGACAGTTGACACATTCTCACTCCAGACATATACAGTTATGGGAGGAGGAGGACGAGGTCTTCTTAATAGGCAAAAGGATGATGGCCAAAACATGATGTGAGGCGACAGTATAAGGAAAAACCACGGTAGCAAGGAAGAATGCAACTTCAAAAAGTTTAACTGCTATAAAAATCCAAACGCTGCAATTTTTGCAGGTATATGTAGAACAAGGCAAAGTGAACTCCTACAAGATCCTTTCCACAGGACCAGATGCAAAACCAATACAAATCCTGAAACTTCTTTAAAAGACCCACAGTTCTTGTTCTTACTTTAACAAAATTGGAATCCTCTTAAAATAGGCCCTTGTACCAAGGTTGATGAGTTCCGTTTCAAAGGTCTCTTTCTTCTTCAAAAGATCTTCATTTAATTACATACCTTAACATATGGAGGGAGCCAGAGCTTCGTCCACGAGGTCCCCATGATTTAAACACAACAACAAAAGTCGTTTGATTGCATGAATAATGGCAGACCAATATGTGATACGCGGACGACACCGTACTATTAGCAGACAGCAACGTTGATCAACCAAAACCACTGTAATTGCAGAGAGAAGCGAAATAATGGTAATCAGCCAGAACAACAGTCTATGGGAAACTTGGCAATTAATCGAGACAACTAAAGCAGGCCCAGAAGTACAGATATACAGGATGTTTGACTGAACAGGCCAGAAACACTTTGACGCAAAAGGGAACAGCGAAAATTAACACCACTTGGCATCTTATGAGCGCAGGAGATTGGGAATTTTTGCAAATAATTTTCAAGGTAAGATTGAAGAAACGGAAAGTCCAGGCCGAAGAACAGACAATAGTATGCTAAATTTTGAAGAGGATTGGACAAGTGATGGAGAGGAAAGTGTACTAAAGTCAGGGCCTTAAGGCTTTATTTCCTAGGAAAGTCGGAGTAGTTTGCCTTCCAATCCACTTGTCATAGACGATAAGAACCAGGCGCATATACCGGGTGTCCCAATATAATGACTTCGGTATTACTTAGTTCCCAGTGGCACACCCTTTATATTGGTTGTCTCTTACAGGTTAATAATGTCTTTTCATCGTCACGACTTTTACAATTTTGTAATTTTATAAATAAAATATTTCAAAAACACGTTAATTCCTTCCAGAAGAACTTGGAAGCTTCGATATGTCGATACACCGATGTAACTTTTTTATGACCTCAGCCCCCGCCCAGATAAAAATCCTGGATTCGCCACTGGTTGTTCTTCAATGGTAAAAAAAGAGCTCCCTGGTTTCAATGAACATACAGAGTGTCCCAAAACTAAACCTTCAATTCTGTAGTCAATTTGCTGCTTTGTAAATGTGTTTGAAGATCATTCTTTGACTTTGTTTAGAATGAGTTAATCTAATTATGGCATGTAAGAACTTTAGGGGCACTAAGAGAGTTTACAGGAAAAATGGACAAGCATTCGAAAAATCTGCAAACACACAAAAAATCTTCAACTCAATGCCTTTAAAGATACTCAAGCAATGACTGTTTTTCTTTGTTCAATCATTTGTAGTTAAATCGACCAATTTATCCACCGATTGGTAGAGCCAGCGCCAAACAGTAAAACGAAAGAATTCACACATAAATTAGCCGTTTTTCCTGCATTAGCTTTACCAAGATCGCCGTACATTGATCACAAAGTTGCAAAAAGAGGCCAGTGACATAACACGACACGAAGATTGGATTGATTTATGACCGTTACAGTAACTTATTGGCGATGCTCTTTCGACTCGTTTATAATTGCTGAAACATGCAGAATAACTTTATAGTTTGCTGAACTTCATCGATCAGCAGCCAGTAAAGCATTTTTTCCAGCAATTTTCAGTTTGACTTGCAAGTGAAACCGTATTTTTCCGAAAGATCCAGTCGTTTCAAAATCATTAACAGCAACTAAAAATTTTCAGTTGATCCTCCGACAGAAGAACTAAGTGAAAATCTTGTTGTTATCTGGACTAAAATCAATCAATCTCGCAGTAGAACAAAGCGACAATCTGCCACATCTATTTGAACAGGCCGAAGTGAAAACGGCTTCGGCAAGAGGACATGTTGAACTGAAGAGATGCAAGGAAGAGGTTGTTTAAAACAATTAATTAACAGGTAGTTTAAATCTATGGACTGCGGCGACAAGATGTTGAATAAAATTTACCTATTTAATTGTTTTAAAGGCATTCTTTGTGGCGGAGAAACTGTTTTCAGTACTGTTAGAGATGTTTGCTATCGGTACAAGTGCGTAAATAAGTGTCCGTATAAGGCGTTTTCCCGAGTGCTAACTATTTTACACTTGGAACGTGTAGTACGAAGCGGAGATATTCTAATTGTGTGTGTGCCATTATTTCCTTTGCGGAAAAAAGTCGTTTTTAATTTCAGGATCTTTTCCATAACCCCCTGACCCTGGATGTCAAAGGCCAAGTCTTTCTCTGGGCCATTCGTGGTTCGATATCGTTCCAGGAAATCTGGTTTGGTTTGGGTTATGTCTCTTTCGTCTTCTATCGCTGGTTTATCTCGGCAGGTTGCCGCCCGCAGCCAATTCCTCGTATATTTTTAGCTCGGAGAACTTTTAAATATTATCTTTAAAACGGGCCGTTTCTTCGTTAAATTACAACTCTCCGGCATGTTAAAGAGAACGCATGAGCCGGAGCGTGCTAGAACGATCGGAATGGCTACTGAATTCTGTAGCTAGGCGTAAATAAATTAAAATTTTCTTGCCGTATTTTTGCCCATCCGCAAAGGACACAGTGGAGTCACAATTTAGGGCCGCAAACGTTTAGCAATTTAAATAAAGTTACGTAATCGATGGCCCCGTAATTTACGCGCTAATTTTCGGGCAGGCCGTAAATTTTTCGATTACGCCCGATTCGCCACCACTTACGGCTATTTTTTGTAACAGCTCTTACAAACGATTATCGCCGATGAATAACAATTTTCCCGTCCGTGTAATTTACCCGAAATTTATCTCTGGCCCGAAAACGTTACTTAATTCGTCGATGCAATTTCGTTAAAACTCCGTCACACTCGATAATAAAGTTTTCAAAATCAAACCCAGGCGAACATGGGATTTTTTTATTGGTGAACCCAGTCGAACGCCTTTGGTGTATCCACAAAGCGCAAAAAAAATGTTCATCCACTCTTTTTTAGTTGAGTTGAGTTTTGAATGGAGCATTGGAGCAGAAGAAAGAACTGGTGCAACTGATGGACACTTTAACTGCCAGAGAAGACCAGGTTGAAACAAGAATGATGCTAGTGCAGAATACTTTTTCCTTCTAGACGAATTGGAAGGCGAAAATTGTGTAATCGTGAACGCTTTTTTTTTTCGAGGTACACGGTGTTTAAACTAGAAGTTTTAAGGAATACTTTTCTTGAAATTTAGACTTTTTTGTGAAAACTGCCGAGTTTTTCCAAGCGATGCTTCACCTCGTACAAGCGCCAGTTAATGCTCTATCGAGTGGTGTAGGAAGGAACCCTAGAGCTCAATCTGTTCCTGAGAAATGAGCATAATTGTGGTGGAAAACATGAAATTTTTTGCTAATCTTGCACCTAAATGTGATATTGAAATTTCGCGTTTTGTGTGAAAATTAAAAGACAACCGGGAAAAACCTGCAGTTTTTGGGAAATTTTTGCTTTTTCGGTGAAAACTGCAACTTTTTCCAAGCGATGCTTCACATAGTAAAAGCGCCATTTAATGCTCTATCGAGTGGTGTAGGAAGGAACCCTAGAGCTCAATCTGTTCCTGAGAAATGAGCATAATTGTGGTGGAAAACATGAAATTTTGGGCTAATCTTGCACCTAAGTGTGATATTGAAATTTGCGTTTTGTGTGAAAATTAAAAAACACCCGGAAAAACCGGCAGTGTTTGGGAAATTTTTGCTTTTTCGGTGAAAACTGCAACTTTTTCCTAGCGATGCTTCACATAGAAAAAGCGCCATTTAATGCTCTATCGAGTGGTGTAGGAAGGAACCCTTCAGCTCAATCTGTTATAGAGAATTGAGCACAATTGTGGTGGAAAACATGAAATTTGGGCTAATCTTGCACCTAAATGTGATATTGAAATTTCGCGTTTCTGTGAAAAATTGAAAGGCAACCGAGAAAATCTGCAGTTTTTGAGATATTTTTGCTTTTTCGGTGAAAACTGCAAATATTTTCCATAAGCTTTATCTTTTTAAGGGCTTTTTTGCTTTCTCTTTGTGCTCTTGAATACAAACAGAGCGATGCAAACGCACAAAATTGTGTATTCGTGAACCCTTTTTTTTAGAGGTACACGGTGTTTAAACTAGAAGTTTTCAGGAATACTTTCTTGAACTTTACACTTTTTTTGTGAAAACTGCCAAGTTTTCCCAAGCGATGCTTCACCTTGTGGAAGTGCCATTTAATGCTCTATCGAGTAGTGTAGGAAGGAACCCTAGAGCTCAATCTGTTCCTGAGAAATGACCATAATTGTGGTGGAAAACAAGAAATTTTGGGCTAATCTTGCACCTAAATGTGACATTGAAATTTCGCGTTTTGTGTGAAAAATTAAAAGACAATCGAGAAAAACCTGCAGTTTTTGGGAAATTTTGCTTTTCGGTGAAAACTGCAACTTTTCCAAGCGATGCTTCACATAGTAAAAGCGCCATTAATGCTCTATCGAGTGGTGTAGGAAGGAACCCTAGAGCTCAACTGTTCCTGAGAAAGAGCAGAATTGTGATGGAAAACATGAAATTTTGGGCTAATCTTGCACCTAAATGTGTATTGGAAATTTCGCGTTTTGTGTGAAAAATTAAAAGACAACCGGAAAAATCTGCAGTTATTTGGAAATTTTGCTTTTTCGGTGAAAAAACTGCAACATTTTTCAAGCGATGCTTCACATCGTAAAAGTGCCATTTAATGCTCTATCGAGTGGTGTAGGATGGAACCCTAGAGCTCAATCTGTTCTGAGAAATGAAGCATAATTCTGGTGGAAACATGAAATTTTGGGCTAATCTTGCACCTAAATGTGGTATTGAAATTTCGCGTTTGGTGTGAAAAATTAAAGACAACCGGAAAAATCTGCAGTTTTGGAAAATCTTTGCCTTTTCGGTCAAAACTGCAACTTTTCCAAGCGATGCTTCACATAGTAAAAGCGCCATTTAATGCTCTATCGAGTGGTGTAGGATGGAACCCTTCAACTCAATCTGTTCCTGAGAAATGAGCATAATTGTGGTGGAAAACATGAAATTTTGGGCTAATCTTGCACCTAAATGTGATATTGAAATTTCGCGTTTTGTGTGAAAATTAAAAGACAACCGGGAAAAACCTGCAGTTTTTGGGAAATTTTTGCTTTTTCGGTGAAAACTGCAACTTTTTCCAAGCGATGCTTCACATAGTAAAAGCGCTATTTAATGCTCTATCGAGTGGTGTAGGAAGGAACCCTAGAGCTCAATCTGTTCCTAAGAAATGAGCATAATTGTGGTGGAAAACATGAAATTTTGGGCTAATCTTGCACCTAAATGTGAAACTGAAATTTCTCGTTTTGTGTGAAGAATTAAAAGACAACCGGGAAAAACCTGCAGTTTTTGGTAAATTTTTGCTTTTCGTGAAAAACTGTAACATTTTCAAGCGATGCTTCACCTTGTAGAAGTGCCATTTAATGCTCTATCGAGTGGTGCAGAGGAACCCTAAACCTCAATCTGTTCCTGAGAAATAGCATATTGTGGTGGGAAAACATGAAATTTTGGGCTAATCTTGCACCTAATGTGATATTGAAATTTCGCGTTTGTGTGAAAAATTAAAAGACAACCGAGAAAAACCTGCAGTTTTGGGAAATCTTTGCTTTTTCGGTCAAAACTGCAACTTTTCCAACGATGCTTCACATAGTAAAAAGCGCCATTTAATGCTCTATCGAGTGGTGTAGGATGGAACCCTTCAATCTCCAATCGTTCCTGAGAAATGAGCATAATTGTGGTGGAAAACATGAAATTTTGGGCTAATCTTGCACCTAATGTGATTATTGAATTTCGCGTTTCGTGTGAACATTAAAAGACAACCGGGGAAAACCTGCAGTTTTTGGGAAATTTTTGCTTTTCGGTGAAAACTGCAAATATTTTCCATAAGGTTTATCCTTTTAAGCGCTTTTTTGCTTTCTCTTTGTGCTCTTGAATACAAACAGAGCGATGCAACCGCACAAAATTGTGTATTCGTGGACCCTTTTTTTTAGAGGTACACGGTGTTTAAACTAGAAGTTTTAAGGAATACTTTTCTTGAAATTTACACTTTTTTGTGAAAACTGCCAAGTTTTTCCAAGCGATGCTTCACCTTGTAGAAGTGCCATTTAATGCTCTATCGAGTGGTGTAGGAAGGAACCCTAGAGCTCAATCTGTTCCTGAGAAATGAGCATAATTGTGGTGGAAAACATGAAATTTTGGGCTAATCTTGCACCTAAATGTGGTATTGAAATTTCGCGTTTTGTGTGGAAAATTAAAAGACAACCGGGAAAAATCTGCAGTTTTTGGGAAATTTTTGCTTTTTCGGTGAAAACTGCAACATTTTCAAGCGATGCTTCACCTCGTAGAAGTGCCATTTAATGCTCTATCGAGTGGTGTAGGAAGGAACCCTAGAGCTCAATCTGTTCCTGAGAAATAAGCATAATTGTGGTGGAAAACATGAAATTTTGGGCTAATCTTGCACCTAATTGTGATATTGAAATTTCGCGTTTTGTGTGAAAAATTAAAAGACAACCGGGAAAACCTGCAGTTTTTGGGAAATTTTTGCTTTTTCGGTGAAAACTGCAACTTTTTCCAAGCGATGCTTCACATAGTAAAAGCGCCATTTAATGCTCTATCGAGTGGTGTAGGAAGGAACCCTTCAGCTCAATCTGTTCCTGAGAAATGAGCATAATTGTGGTGGAAAACATGAAATTTTGGGCTAATCTTGCACCTAAATGTGATATTGAAATTTCGCGTTTTGTGTGAAAAATTAAAAGACAACCGAGAAAAACCTGCAGTTTTTCGGAAATTTTTGCTTTTTCGGTGAAAACTGCAAATATTTTCCATAAGGTTTTCTTTTTTAAGGGCTTTTTTGCTTTCTCTTTGTGCTCTTGAATACAAACAGAGCGATGCAAACGCACAAAATTGTGTATTCGTGAACCCTTTTTTTCAGAGGTACACGGTGTTTAAACTAGAAGTTTTAAGGAATAGTTTTCTTGAAATTTAGACTTTTTTTGTGAAAACTGCCAAGGTTTTCCAAGCGATGCTTCACCTCGTAGAGGTGCTATTTAAGTCTCTATCGAGTGGTGAAGGAATGAACCCTAGAGCTCAATCTGTTCCTGAGAAATGAGCATAATTGTGGTGGAAAACATGAAATTTCGGGCTAATCTTGCACCTAAATGTGATATTGAAATTTCGCGTTTTGTGTGAAAATTAAAAGACAACCGGGAACAACCTGCAGTTTTTCGGAAATTTTTGCTTTTTCGGTGAAAACTGCAAATATTTTCCATAAGCTTTATCTTTTTAAGGGCTTTTTTGCTTTCTCTTTGTGCTCTTGAATACAAACAGAGCGATGCAAACGCACAAAATTGTGTATTCGTGAACCCTTTTTTTTAGAGGTACACGGTGTTTAAACTAGAAGTTTTCAGGAATAGTTTTCTTAAAATTTAGACTTTTTTTGTGAAAACTGCCAAGGTTTCCCAAGCGATGCTTCACCTCGTAGAGGTGCTATTTAAGTCTCTATCGAGTGGTGAAGGAATGAACCCTAGAGCTCAATCTGTTCCTGAGAAATGAGCACAATTGTGGTGGAAAACATGAAATTTTGGGCTAATCTTGCACCTAAATGTGATATTGAAATTTCGCGTTTGTCTGAAAAATTGAAAGACAACCGAGAGAACCTGCAGTTTTTTGGGAATTTTTGCTTTTTCGGTGAAAACTGCAAATATTTTCCAAATGGTTTACTTTTTAAAGGACTTTTTTGCTTTTTCTTTGAGCTCTCGAATACAAACAGAGCGATGCAACCGCACAAAATTGTGTATTCGTGAACCCTTTTTTTCTCTAGATACACGGTGTTTAAAGTAGAAGTTTTAAGGAATACTTTTCTTGACTGCTTTTTCGGTCAAAAACTGCAACTTTTCCAAGCGATGCTTCACATAGTAAAAGCACCATTTAATGCTCTATCGAGTGGTGTAGGAAGGAACCCTTCAACTCAATCTGTTCCTGAGAAATGAGCATAATTGTGGTGGAAAACTTGAAATTTTGGGCTAATCTTGCACCTAAATGTGATATTGAAATTTCGCGTTTGTGTGAAAAATTGAAAGACAACCGAGAAAACCTGCAGTTTTTGGGAAATTTTTGCTTTTTCGGTGAAAACTACAACTATTTTCTATAAGGTTTTCTTTTTTAAGGGCTTTTTTGATTTCTCTTTGTGCTCTTGAGTACAAACAGAGCGATGCAACCGCACAAAATTGTGAAAACTATATACTTTTCTTGAAATTTAGATTTTTTTGGTACAAAAACTGCCAGAACTTTTTATTTGGTAGCTGGAATCGACTAATTTTTTTGAGTTTTAGTTTCCTAGTTTTGAACATTTTTGGACTCATTTTCGTAGCATTCGTGGTTTTTGCTCAAAAAAATTAATTTTGTTCTCTTTGTCTCTGAACGCGAAAACTTCAACAGTTCTTTCACCAATTAGGATCACCATCACCAACAACCTTAAATAGTGATTTAATTTGGGCTTGAGAAACTTTCAGAACAGTATTCAAAGCTCCTTTTACAAATGTGAACTTTAAAGAATCCTAAAAATTCACTTTTCTGTTGGTTAAACGGGACCTGCAATATTTTGATTAAGAATCAGTCATTTTTTCATCAATTTTTTGATGTTTTATCCCACTTTATAGCTGAAACAGTTTGGTGTTTTATAAACCAATTTTTTTTATAGTTTGAAAACTCAAAGTCACATTAAATCGTGTTGGTTGAGATACAGATATTCAGTGGATTTTCTCATGTTCAAAGCAGGTTCCAAAGGGAAAAAAGAACCAGCTTCTTCTCTTGCTTTGGAGATGCAAATTTGCCTCTTCAGCCGAAAAATTATGAACGTTCGGTGAATTTATGCGCTTTAGTCATTTTCATTCACTGTGCACAAGAGGCTTCCAAGGCAATTGAAGATTTTCGGCTAATTTGAGGGTTTTAAAGTTGCTTTTGCCATGTAAATTTTCTTTTTCAAATTTCAAAAATACGAAAAGGTCAATGAATTGTCGACTTTTTTTAACATTCAGTCACATTGAAAAATGGTGCTTTAAATAAATGTAGGCTAATTTTCAATTCTCAGAAGAGCTGACAAAGATTGATCTACAAATACGAATTTTCATTTTGCTTTCCATGTTCCAGGTCTTCAGGAAATATAGTGGATTTTTTAAGTCACTTTCAGACAGGGAACTTTTGGACATGGATTTGAGGGACGAGCATAAAATTGTCAGTTGGCAAGAGGACAGAAATAATTTTTTTGCGGTAAAGCCATGACAGCTACGAGATTTTACAAAGAGGGTAAAAATGTCAAAAGAGGACTAGTGCATCAACTGAAAAAAACTCAGTTGGTTCCAGCTACCGGATAAAAAGTTCTGGTCGTTTTTGTACCAAGAGACTCACAAATTCCTCACAAGCCCAAAGCGGATCAACTCGGTGGCTTGATGAAAACATGAGTCTTTCATAGGAACAAATGCACAGCGAGGTTCATTAAAACCCATCCTCCCGATAATTCAAAAAATAAATGTTTTTTGAAGAGACATTTTTTTTAGTAAAAGTTGGGTCGCAAAAGATCGTCTTTATTTGATCCAAAGAAAATAGCATTACCCTTTTGGATGCTTTGTGCTTACAGGACACCCTGTATATTTCACTACAAACTAATAAACCTGGAATTTTTCAATCAACTGCATCAATTTACTTGTTGAACGGTACAAAACAATGATGGGCTATTAAAACCGTGAATGATATTTTCGATTGGTACTGGTGAACATGCAGGAGATTTCGGGCCTTAAGGCTCCAGGAAATTAAATGGGACGCTAATGCATTGATTTGCTGGCATAATGATACAGTGCCACCCAATAAACTCGGCTGCATTGTATGGATTGCTGCTGATGGCAATTTTAAAGCCATCGCAAAGTCCGGACACTTCCTGCATCCATCATGCGTGCGCTGGACAAATTTTAATTAACGGTTTCGGTTAATTAATTTTTCGTATAATATTCAGGAAAATAAATCTTCCGGTGACGTATTAGGTAGGCAGTCAACTTTCCGGGTCATATTCGATAGGCTGGTGTGTATGCAGTAAATTTGCTTAACTCAAAGTATATATAAATCTGGGTGGTCTCATTTTCCCCCCGGTCTGGTTTTTCTCTTTTTGCTTTTGGCCCAAAACGCACTCGCCATGGGTTACATGCAAATGTCGATCCGGCCACAATATATATTTATATTTATGCACAAAATATACTTTTACGGAATATTAAGACGTATTTATAGGTCGTTTTGGTGCGGCTGGAATGGCGGATTTCACAAAAGGTATTTTTATTGCGTTTTGTGCAACGGTCGATCGCCACTCACACTTACCATCAGTAGCTTCAGCCATCAAGTGAATCGACGTTATTTGTCTCGCAGACATTTTATTGCCTGAATTAACGTTATCAGAAATACATAATACACATTTTCGGTATTTGGAATGCAAGAATGGAAAGCGAGTTTTTAGTCGACATCTCTAAATTGGTGTAGTTTAGTCGGTAGAATCCATATTTTGCTGGAAATGATACAATTGACGCTGAAACTCACATTTTCATTCCACCTTTCTGGACCAGAATCCAGAAAAATGTGGATCCTGCCCACTAAACTGAAAAAATTTAAAAATTTTCAAAAAACGCCACGTTCCAAAAGAACTCCGTGCTCATATTCTAATGAAATTTTCTTCGGTTTCAGCTGGAAATGTCTTTTTGTATGTGCCTAAATTTGCACTCGCTACTTCTGCTAAGTTGGGAGTTGCAATATTTTGTTCAGCTGCACTGCAAATTGGACGAATGATTGATTTTCAAGTGCAAGTTCAAAAGTCTCCAAAAAATCAGCCGATTTTTGGATTCTAATAGAAGCTTGTTGGTTTTTAGCTCAGAACTCTCTTTTCGCTCTGTCGGGATTTTAAATTCCTACTTCCACTGGCTTGGGAGTTATGAATTTTTCCTTGCCACTACTGCAAGTCAGGTGCGCTCTTGAACTTCAGGTGCAAATTCGAGAATTTCTGAAAAATTAGCCGATGCTCAGATTCTGAAAAAATTTTCCCCATTTTCAGTTTAAACTGTTCTTTTGCCTGTGTCAAAATTTGCAGTCGCAACTTTCACCAATTGGTGAGTTGTAACTTTTTTCAGCTAACTACAAATCAGGAGAGTTCATGAATTTTGGCTGCAAGTTGAAGAATTTCTGAAAATTCAGCCGATGCTTACATTTAAAGCAAATTTCCTCAGTTTACAGCTCAAAAACTCTCGTTTAAATCACCAGAATTTCAAGTTGCCATTTGCACTAATTTGGAAGTTATGTTTTTTTACCTCAACTGAAAATCAGGAGGTTTCAGATAAAAGTTTATAGATTTCTGAGAAAATAGCTGATACTCACATTCAAATAGAGTTTCTTCAATTTATAACTCAAAAACTCTTGTTTATTGCTCCAAAATTTCAGGTTGTTTTTTGCACAATTTTAGGAGTTATGATTTTTTTAGCTCGACTGCAAGTTAGGAGGTTTCAAAAACAACTTCAAGAATTTCTGAAAAATCAGCCGATGCTCATATTCATATGTTTTTTTTTCGTTTATAGCTCAAAAACTCTTGTTTAGTGGTCCAAAATTTGAAGTAGCAATTTGCGCTATTTTGAGAATTATGATTTTTTTAGCTCAACTGCGAATTAGGAGGTTTCAGATGCAAGTTCAAAAATTTCTGAAAAATCAGCCAATGCTCATATTCAAACAAAATTTTCTCAATTTAGAGCCCAAACCCTCTTGTTTAGTGCACCAAAATTGGTAGTAGTAGATTGCACTATTTTGAGAGTTATGATTTTTTTAGCTCAACTGCAAATAAGGAGGGTTTCCGATGCAAGTTGAAAAATTTCTGAAAAATCAGCCAATGCTCATATTCGAACAAAATTTTCTCAATTTAGAGCCCAAACCCTCTTGTTTAGTGCACCAAAAATTGTAAGTAGCAATTTGCACTATTTTGAGAGTTATGATTTTTTTAGCTCAACTGCAAGTTAGGACGTTTCAGAAACAAGTTCAAGAATTTCTGAAAAATCAGCCGATGCTCATATTCACATGTTTTTTTTTTCGTTTATAGCTCAAAAACTCTTGTTTAGTGGTCCAAAATTTGAAGTAGCAATTTGCGCTATTTTGAAAATTATGATTTTTTTAGCTCAACTGCAAATTAGGAGGTTTCAGATGCAAGTTCAAAAATTTCTGAAAAATCAGCCAATGCTCATATTCAAACAAAATTTTCTCAATTTAGAGCCCAAACCCTCTCGTTTAGTGCACCAAAATTGTAAGTAGCAATTTGCACTATTTTGAGAGTTATGATTTTTTTAGCTCAACAGAAAATTAGGCGGTTGCAAAAGCGAGCTCTAAACATCGCAACTTTAAATGTCTCAAATTATCCGAAACTATTAAATTGCCTTGAAAGCCTCTTGTGCACGGTGAACGAAAACTCATAAATTCAGCGAATGTTCATAATTTTTCGCATGTAACGAGACGAATTTGCATTTCCCAAGCAACAGAAGAAGCTCGTTCTTTTTGCCCTTTTGAACCTCTTCTAAAAATGAAAAAATCCACTGAATCTCCGTTTCTCCTGCTTCCTAAACACCACCTGTTTTAAGCTACAAAGTGCGAGAATATTTATAAAAAATTGTAAACTGCACCAAAGAATTCTTAAGCAAAATATCCCATTGCAGCTCCTGAGTAACAGACAGAAAAGTGATTTATCAGAATTCACGAAGCGAGCTTTGAACACTGTTCTGAAAGTGTCTCAAACACAAATCACTTAATTACTGCTGAAAATCACTGAAGAAAAATAGTGTTTTTTTTCCAAAATCACCGGAACAAGGTGTTGGCAAAATGTTGTGCCATAATCCCACATAATTTCCCATTAAATGCCGTCAGAACATTGAAAAGTTGACCGGAGGAGAAGGAAAAATGAGAATTCGGAACCAGCTCGTACGCTGGCAGATAGGGAACATAAACAATGTCTGAATTATGCCCACCTTAAATTGTTTTCAATTTCCAAGTCCATTGTAAAAGGCCATATTGTAACCGGGCCCCTATTGTTAAGCCGGCCACAAAAGTATTTTCTGCCACCAACATCATATATTAAGGCTGGCGGCGTAACAATCGCAAGTGTGCAAATGAAAGTAACATAAATCGTTACGATCATTAAATTCAGTGACAATATTTTAACCAAATACATGATAAATCAGCCGGACAATTCGTAATTTTGATTTACAATCGGGGCCAGGCGCTGGATGGCGCATAAATTAGGTGCGAAAAGAATTCAATCGGAATTGATGATGATGATGAATTTGGGCTTAAAAAAGTTTCTGTAGGAACATTTTCAATTAAATCAGGAACAATTAAAGCGAACTGTCGCTGGACAACTAAATTAATTACCAACTTATGATGGTAGGTACCTACCAAGGCAATGTCAGATTACCGGCTCACCACAGTGCTACCATTATACGCTAGCTCGGCCATGCTGTAAAATAAGTTATTTGCAGTTTTTTCGACCCGCTTGCCTGTTTTATTTGCATAACATCGAGTTTATAATGGAAACTGTTGTAGCGCTTCCCTAAGAACGCCACTCGCTGTAATAACCATGGCAAAATATGGGATCGGGCTGGACAAAACGCTGTTGTGACCACCGTTTGATTGTTATTGGCAGCGGAAATTCTATTTTACGATTTTAAGCCGATTGCTTGCGGAATTTACGATTTTCTGCTCCGATTTTTCGCTGTGAGTTCGTTTTAGTGGGTCAGCGAATAATGGCTATTGTATCGGGGTACAACTGAGTTGATCTATGGGCTGGGAAGTTTGCTAGATGAATTCCGAGCATTACTGCAAAGGAATCCTTCGTTATTTAAACCTTTGAAATCAAACCCAGAGGAATAAAAAAGCCCTGAATTGAATGATATTTTCAATAAACCAACCAGGAATGTGGCCAAGTTTATTTGTAATGCTTTTACCACCCAAACATAGTCGTTTGGCATCTGAGAGAAATACGCCCACGGCCGGCAATAAACTGAAAGTCCCATCGCTTGGCCGTCGACATTAAGCAACAAATTGAAGAGAAAAATTGAATATAACAGAAAATAACAAGACTGTCGGTCATATGGGCCTTTACTAATGAACATGTCAACGTATTTTATAAGCGTCGCTTGGTGAAAAGCGTATAGAATCGAACAAACGACCCGGCTCCGTTTTTATTTAAAGAATACTGCCGCTTTTGTCATACTCGATTTCACCCATAACGAGGCATAAAGTTACCTTTTTTTGTTCTGTGGCCACTCATAACATCCTTCGGCTCTTCAGTCTTGCAACGCGACTTCATTGTATGCGGCCCCGATTTTTTCCATAAAACCCATTATTGGTTTCAATAGCTAATAGACTAGTTGGAAATGGACATTTTTCAACCGATTTTTCCATGCTTACTCCAGCTAGTTTCTAAATATTCGGTTTTATTAGAAGCTTCAATTCAAATTCAGCCATTTGTGCTTCTGGCATTAGTACCTTTCTTGCCCCGGCTCTTGAGTGAACCTCAAAGCTGCAAGAGTTGCAAAAACAATCAATGAACCAAATTGATACTTGCAAAATTGAGTCTGTCTTTACTTCCTGCTTTAGTACCATTCTAACGGGCGAAAGTTTCATCCGGCTCTTGAGTGAAACTCGAAGTTGCAAAAGTTGCAAAATAGGAAGCAGTGAAGAAAGAGGAAGCAAAGTAGAATTTGCAAAAGTAAGTCCCTTTATGTACCACTGGAAGCGACGAAAAGCTTCATCCGGATCTTGAGTGAAGCTCCCAGTTGCCAGAGCTGCAACAGTGAGAAGCTGTGAAGGAAAATGAAGCAAATTGGCCCTTGCAAACTGGAGTTCCTCGTTGTTTCCTGCTTTGAAAAGGGCGAAAAGTTTCATCCGGCTCTTGAGTGAAACTCGAAGTTGCAAAAGTTGCAAAATAGGAAGCAGTGAAGAAAGAGGAAGCAAAGTGGAATTTGCAAAATTAAGTCCCTTTATGTACCACTGGAAGCGACGAAAAGCTTCATCCGGATCTTGAGTGAAGCTCCCAGTTGCCAGAGCTGCAACAGTGAGAAGCTGTGAAGGAAAATGAAGCAAATTGGCCCTTGCAAACTGGAGTTCCTCGTTGTTTCCTGCTTTGAAAAGGGCGAAAAGTTTCATCCGGCTCTTGAGTGAAACTCGAAGTTGCAAAAGCTACAATATAAGAAGCACTGAAGAAAAAGGAAGCCAAGTGGAATTTGCAAAGTTAAGTTCCTTTATGTATCGTTGGAAACGACAAAAGCTTCATCCGGATCTTGAGTGAAACTCCAAGTTGCCAGAGCTGCAACAGTAAGAACCAGTGAAGAAAAATGAAGCAAATTGGCCCTTGCAAAATTGAATTCTTCGTTGATTCCTGCTTAGAAAATGGCGAAAAGTTTCATCCGGCTCTTGAGTGAAACTGGAAGTTGCAAAAGCAGCAAAATAAGAAGCAGTGAAGAAAAAGGAAGAAAAGTGGAATTTGCAAAGTTAAGTCCCTTTATGTACTGTTGGAAACGACGAAAAGCTTCATCAGGATCTTGAGTGAAGCTCCAAGTTGCCAGAGCTGCAACAGTGAGAAGCAATGAAGAAAAATCAAGCAAATTGGCCTTTGCAAAATTGAGGTCTTCGTTGTTTCCTGCTTTGAAAAGGGCGAAAAGTTTCATGCGGCTCTTGAGTGAAACTCGGAGTTACAAAAGCTGCAAAATAAGAAGCAGTGAAGAAAAAGGAAGACAAGTGGAATTTGCAAAGTTAAGTCCCTTTAAGTATCGTTGGAAACGACGAAAAGCTTTATCCGGATCTTGAGTGAAGCTCCAAGTTGCAAGAGCTGCAACAGTGAGAACCAGTGAAGAAAAATGAAGCAAATTGGCCCTTGCAAAATTGAGTTCTTCGTTGCTTCCTGCTTTGAAAAGGGCGAAAAGTTTCATGCGGCTCTTGAGTGAAACTCGAAGTTGCAAAAGTTGCAAAATAAGAAGCAGTGAAGAAAAAGGAAGCAAAGTGGAATTTGCAAAGTTAAGTCCCTTTATGTACTATTGGAAACGACGAAAAGCTTCATCCGGATCTTGAGTGAAGCTCCAAGTTACCAGAGCTGCAACAGTGAGAACCAGTGAAGAAAAATGAAGCAAATTGGCCCTTGCAAAATTGAGTTCTTCGTTGTTTCCTGCTTTGAAAAGGGCGAAAAGTTCATCCGGCTCTTGAGTGAAACTCGAAGTTGCAAAAGCTGCAAAATAAGAAGCAGTGAAGAAAAAGGAAGCAAAGTGGAATTTGCAAAGTTAAGTCCCTTTATGTACTCGTTGGAAACGACGAAAAGCTTCATCCGGATCTTGAGTGAAGCTCCAAGTTGCCAGAGCTGCAACAGTGAGAACCAGTGAAGAAAAATGAAGCAAATTGGCCCTTGCAAAATTGAGTTCTTCGTTGTTTCCTGCTTTGAAAAGGGCGAAAAGTTTCATCCGGCTCTTGAGTGAAACTCGGAGTTGCAAAAGCTGCAAAATAAGAAGCAGTGAAGAAAAAGGAAGCAAAGTGGAATTTGCAAAGTTAAGTCCCTTTATGTACCATTGGAAACGACGAAAGCTTCATCCGGATCTTGAGTGAAGCTCCAAGTTGCCAGAGCTGCAACAGTGAGAACCAGTGAAGAAAAATGAAGCAAATTGGCCCTTGCGAAATTGAATTCTTCGTTGTTTCCTGTTTAGAAAAGAGCGAAAAGTTTCATCCAGCTTTTGAGTGAAACTCGAAGTTGCACAAGCTGCAAAACAAGAAGCAGTGAAGAAAAAGGAAGCAAAGTGGAGCTTCCAAAGTTAAGTCCCTTTATGTACTGTTGGAAATGACGAAAAGGTTCATCTGGATCGTGAGTGAAGTTCTAAGTTGCAAGAGCTGCAACAGTAAGAACCAGTGAAGAAAAATGAAGCAAACTGGTACTTGCAAAATTGCGTTCTTCGTTGTTTCTTGCTTTGAAAATGGCGAAAAGTTTCATCCGGCTCTTGAGTGAAACTCGGGGATGCAAAAGTTGCAAAATAAGAAGCAGTGAATAAAAAGGAAGCAAAGTGGAATTTGCAACATTAAGTCCCTTTATGCACCATTTGAAACGAGGAAAAGCTTCAGCCAGATCTTGAGTGAAGCTCCAAGTTGCCAGACCTGCAACAGTGAGAAGCAGTGAAGAAAAATCAAGCAAATTGGCCCTTGCAAAATTGAGTTCTTCGTTGTTTCCTGCTTTGAAAAGGGTGAAAATTTTCATCCGGCTCTTGAGTGAAACTCGAAGTTGCAAAAGTTGCAAAATAAGAAGCAGTGAAGAAAAAGGAAGCAAAGTGAAAATTGCAAAGTTAAGTCCCTTTATGTACCATTGGAAACGACGAAAAGCTTCAGCCAGATCTTGAATGAAGCTCCAAGTTGCCAGAGCTGCAACAGTGAGAACCAGTGAAGAAAAATGAAGCAAATTGGCCCTTGCAAAATTCAGTTCTTCGTTGTTTCCTGCTTTGAAAAGGGCGAAAAGTTTCATCCGGCATTTGAGTGAAACTCGAAGTTGCAAAAGCTCCAAAAGAAGCAGTGAAGAAAAAGGAAGCAAAGTGGAATTTGCAAAGTTAAGTCCCTTTATGTACTGTTAGAAACGACGAAAAGCTTCATCCGGATCTTGGGTGAAGCTCGAAGTTGCCAGAGTTGCAACAGTGAGATCCAGTGAAGAAAAATGAAGCAAATTGGCCCTTGCAAAATGGAGTTTTTTGTTGTTTCCTGCTTTGAAAAGGGTGAAAAGTTTCATGCGGCTCTTGAGTGAAACTCGAAATTGCAAAAGCAGCAAAATAAGAAGCAGTGAAGAAAAAGGAAACAAAGTGAAAGTTGCAAAATTAAGTTCCTATTTGCTTCTTGCATTAGAACCATTGTAAAAGACGAAAAATAGTTGCAAGTGATACAAAAATAAGAACAGAAGGAAACGGAAGCCAAGTAGTACTTGAAAAATTGAATCCCTCTTTACTTCTTGCTTTGGTACGTTTGTAAAAGACGAAAAGCTTTATCCGGTTCTTGAGTGAAACGCGATGCTGCAAGAGCACTTGCAGGCTACAAAAAGAAGAAGCAGTGAAGAAAAACAAAGGAGATCAAAGTGGTACTTGCAAATTAGCAGAGTTGCACAGAAAAAAGAGATATCAGTGTAATTGTGACAAGGTAACCTATGTGTAGGCCATCAAGTGCGACGATTTATGGCGAATAAAAGCGGTACGAGGATACGCGATATATCGATATAAATCCAACATTACATCCCGAACAATATTTACGATTACTTGTCCGTCTAATTGACCGTCGTACGCAGAGATTTCTGCTACGCTCTCTCCGAAAATGCCTCAACTAATTAATTTACGATGTGACATCGCCTGAGCGGCTTAAAGGCTTAAAATCCCGAAATAATACCCGGGATTTGAATAATTCGAAACTTGATGTTTGAAGCGCGGCTATAATTAATACTAGAACAAGGGTATTTGGGCGCTTATTAATTTTCCATATCGGGTTTCGGCCGTTTAAGCCGTTATTTGTTGTGACAGGGCCTCAAGGCGACTGCACCGAAGGAAATGGGCATTTTTCCGAGAACAGAAGAGATCGAACATGTGCCAACCGCAAAAGTGGCCCACGTTGGACCTTTTGTGAAGAGTATCGCCTTACAAAACATCTTCGGCAATTAATTACTGTGTCGCAATATGACCGAACCTTGCCATGGTCCGGTAAAGTGAAAATGAGCCCATAAGCGGTACAAGCGCGACTCGAAGGCGCCAAACACCTCCTAAGCAGGTTCTGCTGGAGGGGACCCCCAACAATAACACTTTCCCGGCCAAGTTTTCTCACATTGGCTGCTTTTTTCCCGACAGTGTCTCTCATTGGGAACCTACATTCGCATTCATTTTAGTGGGAATTTGTCGATGATAAAAGAAAGGCAGACGAGCATGTCTGATGAGTCTGCACCATCAGCCTTCCACGCAATATGAAGAATCCTAACTGAATGATCTGAAGCAAGAGCGAGCTCCAAATTTCCATAGCTCATAATCTGCAAAACCTGCTACTTTCTTTTGAATGGCAGAATGACAGAATGCAGGAATTCCTGCAGCTCATAGAAGAGAATGTATTCTAGAAAAGCTGCAAAAGCTGATTTTTCTGGGCTTCATATGTAAAGGTTTTCACAAAAGTGCAGGGTTTTCTTAAAAAGTTCCTTACCTCTCATCTAAAGCAAATAGCAACTAGAAATTCGCCCAGCCTGCAGAAGACGATTTAGTGTAAAAAAGCTGGCAATTTCTCTTAAGTCGCACTTAAGGTTAATTTTTACGAGTCTTGTGAATAAGAGCATTGAAATAAAGACTTTTAAAAAAATGTCTGAAATCTAATCCACGACATGTTGAAACTTGAAATTTTTGCTGCCTGTAGAAAACACCAGAGTCCATAAGGTCTGCAATTTTTTTTCAAATCATGCTAAACTCTGATCATTTTTTTGATTTATAAATAAGGACTTTGAAATGTAGATTTTTTCCTGGTACACACTCTTCTTTAAAAAATCGCCACGTTTAATCAAAAGCAAGTAGCAACTTGAAATTTTGACAGCTCGTAGCAATTAGTCAGGTCTAAAAAGTCTGAAAATGTCCTTTAAATTGTGCAAAAATTCTGAGTTTTACAAGATTTTCAAAACCTGATCTAAAAATGAATATTTTACACCACGACTCGCTTTGGCTGTGGCAATTGTCACTTCCAACCTGATGACCGTAAGGACGTGAAATTTTCAGAACTCAAAGCAATTACTCGAGTCTAAAAGCTCTAAAAATTTCGTTCAAATTACACTGAATCCTGATTTTTGCGAATTTTATAAGTGCTGGTCTAGAACAGAAAGTTAGTATGCAACTGCACGCTCTCTTTAAAAAATTCCTAAATTCCAACATATTTCCAGAAAGCTTTTGAAATTCTCGCAGCTCATAGAAAACTTCTGAAGCAGCTGAAAACCCTAGAAATCTCATTCACATCGTGTTGGACTCGATTTGTAGCTGCATTTAAAATGCACGTTTATGCAAAACTCCCCATTCTTCTTTGGAAAATACCTAAAGTGCCACCTCCAGCAAGTTGCAACTTGAAATTCCTTCAGCAAATAGAAGAACTGGCCAAATCAATCTAGTTCAAATAGGGCAAACGAAGATGTAAATGAAGAAATGGAAAGTATTCGCTGATTCGATTTCAGCTTGCACACTTTTTTGCTGACAAAGAAAATTGAATGACTGTGTGATTAGTCGTGCTTTTATATAGAAAACCAAAAAAACATTTTCCATAGCGCAGCCTCAGTTGGTGCTAGAAAGACACTTTAGGACTAGCAAGAAAAATGAAGTTGAAGTTGCAATTAAAAGTAATGAAACTATCAAAAGTCCTTAGAGAACGGGCATGTAAAAAGTGAAGAAGGAAAGCTAAGGAAGACACTAGAAGCTTAGTAATGAGTTCACGTCAAATAATCAAATTTGTTCAAGACAGAATTGATTTAACAAAGCAAATGAAGAGCAACAGATAAGGAAACAGAGTGCCGAATGCAGAAGAAAAATGAATCCCTACTTTTAATAAAAGTGTTTTTCATTGGCGTCCAGCTAAGTCTTGAATGGCTTCTTCCACCATGTTGTACTTTACTGCGCTGCTCCGAATCAAGATAAATGAGTGGGAATTTGAACTACCGAGAATTTGGACTGTCGAAAATAGTGTTCATTTAATTACAGCGAGGCAATAAAATTCGGGTAAAATGTGTGAAAGAATCCTGGATGCGCAATTAAGCGCGATCTTGATGGTCGTGGCCGTAATTGCGCCTAAAAGGGCTAATTAAAAAAAAAGCATGCAGCTAATTTGTAAAAATGGACGAACACGACGGGCCACGAACCGAACATTTAGCGTCCAGATCGGCTAATGAGAATCCTAATTAAATCTTTTAATGTTCGAATTTTTGCGAGATCCGGGGCAGACGCGTAGCGCCTAGTGATTTCATCGTGCCAAATTAAAGGCGCTTTTCCTACGTGACCCGACAACTGCAAGATAAACCGAAGAAGAACCATGTGAAAACAAGCGAACAAATTCCCAGGACTCGTCAACCGTTTGGGACGCCCTGTATATTATCGGGGCGCGTCATCTAGAAGACATTCGATCATGAAAAATCCTGACGCGTTCTTCTCGAGAGATCGTATTTATAACGACACACTAAAAGATAATTAATGGATAACTTATGTGTCTTCGTGTACACAATCAGCACTCAATCAGATGTTCTCGGATGTTTTTGAACTTGGCTAATAGCGTGTAATGAACCTTATCATCTGAGAAATATCTATCGACATCTCGTTTCTCAAATATTTCACCGGCCATCGAATATCTTCGTTAATGCGATGGGTAGTTATGGTGCGGATTGTGCATTGACAGCATTTTCGACATGATCATTTGTCCGCTATTGATCAGTTTCCATTGTTATCCAATTCAATTAGCTCGTCAAAAGCGGCAAAAACACACAGTAATTCCACTGGTGGAACCTTACAAGAACCAATCGCTGATCCTCACCAAGTGATGTAACCCAAGTCTAAAAATGAATGTACTTTGATGATACCACCATTAAGGAATCAGGTCCTCACTGTGCTTCTGAGTGAGTTTGAGTGAAGAAACTGCCAATCGTGAGTAAGAAACAAAAAGAAGCTAAATGAAGCAAAGAGAAGGAAAACGAAGCAAAGAGGAGCGCTTTCGAAGGATTTTTCGACGAGCTAATGAAGCATTAACAATTCAATTGAGGGTCTAAAAAGCGATGTTTTCTTTAAACACAAAACTTTTCAACCGATGGCACCAAAAATCTTAACCATGTCACATATACAGGGTGTTTTATTAAGGGTGGATAGCGCTCATATCTCCGAAACGTGTAGTCGAAGTGCGCTGACATTATTGAAAAATTGAGGAAAAGAGTTGAAGGCCACACCACAAAAAGAGCCGGGTTTTACCGTTTTAATTCATGTTTTTAATGGAAATTTCGTTGAAAATGCTTCCACATTATATAGTGGAAGACCCATAACAACAATTCGCCAAAAACTGCCGCAAAATGTGGCAAATTGTGCCAATAATAGAGCGAAGTTTTGTCGGTTTCGTGGTGCTTATACACATTTTCACTCTGTTTTGTGTTTTAAACAGTAATTTTTCGAAAGTAGTGACACAGTGTAGTTGCATAGAAAAACTGCGCAGATTTTAATAAAAAATTCTTCCAAAAATTCGCCAAAACCTGACGAAAAAAGTGGACAAGTTGCCAATTGCGCCCTCAAGAAAGCAGGTTTATCGATTTAGTGGTGCTAATAGGAATTATCCGTTTATTTCCTAATTTGGGAGGCAATTTTATAAAAATACATACATAATCTTTAAAACTTCAATATACTTAATCGACCTTAACCTAATCCTATTCCTAACTTAACCTAATACATCCCCTCTTGCTTCCTAAACTAACATCTTCTTCATCTTCGTCATCGTTCAATTCATCAACTTTTGGTTCACGTCTTCTTCTTAAGCTGTGTCCGCAGGGAGCGGTCTGCTGTCACCCCGGAACTTTTTTATGCAAGAAACCCTTGCAGAGGATTCTTTCAGAGGACGTTAAGTTCCTGATGTGATCCAGCAGGTCTTCTGTCTGCAAGGTCTCGCCAGCTCTGTGTGTTGTATCTGACATAGTAGGGAACCTTTGCTGCCCTCCTCAAGATCTTGTTTTGCTGAGCTGCCAACTTCTGTTTCTACGTGGTGCAGGCCGTGGACCAGGCATACCATCCATAGGTCAGCACCGGGCGAATCAGCTGTTTGTAAGCTCTCACCTTGGTTCGCAGGAGTAGCTTACCAGGCAGCATTGGATAGCAGGCATGAAGCAGGTATCTTGTTTTGGCAAAGATATGTAATCTTGGACCTCCATGGTAGCCTTTGTCCTTCGAGTTCTAGTAGGCTTGGAAGTGGTTTCCTTTCGGCTGAGAACTTGAACTTCGTTGTCTTCTCCGGGATAAATTCCATTTTCCAATCCCTGCCCCATTTCTGGATCTTGACGGGATGTCTTTGGAGTTTGGCTTTGATGCCAGGACCTTTTCCAATCGCAGTGAATGCTACATCGTCTGCGTAGACGTAGCTCCCCGTGTCTTTGGTCGTTGGAATGTCTACCATATAGATGTTGAATAGCGATCATCGTTCTGATGGTTGACATCTGATCATGGACTTTGACTGGGAAGCTGCGTCCAGAGAAGTAGCTGCGGATTAGCTGGATTTGGTGCACAGGAAACCCTGCCTTGATCATCTGGGCAATTAGGCCCTGATCCCAAACCTTGTCAAACGCCTTTGCCATATCCAGGAAGACGGCTCCTAAGTTGCGTCGGCGGTTTAACTGCTGCAGGATTCTTGTTGTTAGCCGGCCGGTGAGAGTGTTTGTGCCATGTCCCATGTTGCTCTTCCAGCAGCACTTGCGTGTCCTCTATTGTATCCTGTAGGTGGTTCATCATACACCTCTCCAAGACCTTGCTCAGTGTAGGGAGTAGACTGATGGGCCTGTAGGACGTGAGCAGCTTCCAGTTCTTGCCTTTTTGGGTACCAATATCATTATTGCCTTCTTCAAGGTGGTCGGGAAATATTGAAGGTCCAATATTCCATTTGCCACTGTGGTAAGGTCCTCAATAGCTGTTTGCGGTAGCTTTTTGAGGACTTCGTTTGTGATTCCATCGTGTCCAGGGGCCTTTTTTCTCTTGGCCCCCCTTGATGATGTCCTGGATGATCTCTTTGGTCACTCTTTTGGGTTTGGTGGGCTGCCAGGTTTGGAGGTGAGCGGCTACCAGCTCAAGGACTATCCTCTCTTGTTCTGGGTTTTCCCGGAATTGGAGCTCTAGGTGGGTGGCAATGGTAAGGAGGTTTAGGCCGCAGTCATTTGTATTAACTACGAGTTTCAAAGTTTCCGCGTGTAGCATTATAACTCGTATCACTTCGTCTCTTGTGATGTCAGGACTGGGTTCATTAAATTTGCCGTTTAGGGGTGGTTGGTCGGGTCGAGTGTCTTTGAAGAGGGTTTTAACACACTCTTCCCATCTCTAGATTCAGTAATTTTTCAAACAGCCACTGACTTAGATTGATATTTCGGATAAAACCCAGCAACTTAAAACAGTGAAACGCATGAACTGTACTCATCTGAGTCACGTTATCTCCGCTACGTTTTATTATCCCATCTTTATTCAGAAACATCAACGAGTGCAGTTCGTATACACGGCATTCGGACAAGTTTATTGGTTAAAAAAAGTATCAGATTTCACTCTTGTTATTTTATATTTAAGACACTAAACATATCCCGAATCTGTTCATAAGAACGGGAATTTACATGGCGAGATAAAGATGCTATCGGGGGCCTACGCCTACAATTTCCGGCAAACAACCGGGCACGTGCTTTCCCATCATTCGCATTTCTTCTGGTAACCGGGAAAATTCCAAACCATTTCAATTCAAATTCTTCAGCTAATTAGACAATGCGCGGAAAATATGTTCATCACGTTCGCTGGTTGTTTATGTGCTGCCATCGTGAATAAATCGATAAATAAATCAGAATCGATTCCATTTAACATCACAGATCAAACGAAGCCGACCTGAGTAACTTGAGCATCTCGATCTCCACCAATCGGCAATTAACTAAAAATAGCAATGGGTCCCTGGGATGGAAATAAATTACGCTCATTTTCTCGTTCAATTTTCAACTAGCAGCGCGCTTCTGAGTCCCCGGTTTCAATGGCTGAAAATCCGTTTGACCAGCGTTTTCCCAAACCCAATTTAGCAATAAATCAAAATCGGAAAAAACCAAAATTGCGTACAGCCGCATTTGAATACACGTGGACGTGCGAAGAAATGTTGAGGTAATAATATAATGCGGCGCATAAATCAAGCCGAGTGGAACCTCGAAAGACAGAAGCCGCAGGCCAGCATTTAGCCATAAATCCATTATCAAAGACCTGCTTTCAATATACAGAGTGTATTCTTCCCTCGGTATTTCGGTGGAGGTTGTTCTTTGAGCAAAACTGACTTGGGCGATAGAAACGAAAGTGAAACATGTCCGACCAGGCGAAGGACTGGACAGTTGAGCGTGACAGGCCAAACACCCCGGCTCGCGCTGTATTTATCTGTTGGGTTTGCGCGATAATTATCCGGATAGCTGTGTTTAGAAATAATTTACTATCACCTTAATTAATTAAGTACTTGATGTGTGCCGCAATTATGCGGCAATTTTTGCACCGAGCGCCCATATTAGCGTGACTTGGGCACGGTTTGTTAATTGATTGCGAAACGGATTGTTGCTGGCTGGCTTCAAACGAAAATTGAGATCTCAGGAGTTAATTAGATGTGGCGGGCAAAAGAGCCGTGCACTTACTTAGATTGGCCTGTTTCGAATTCATCATTTGCTCGCGATTTGCCACCGAAATGGGTTTTTTTTTGACAAACCCAAAGAGAACCCATCAAAGAAATCGACTGGTATCAATCATATAGTCGAATATTTGACTCTACTTTGAAAAGAAACCGGAAATTAGGCAAAAATGGAATAAATGCCTTGCAGCCTCAGGAGTTTGTCACCTACGAAGCGTCTAGATTAGCACATCAAAACTGAAGCTCCTTCAAAGTGAGGAATGGACGAAATTTTACAAAGGATTGCACCATTAGGCGATTAATTACAGTAAAACCTGCTTCATCCAGCTACTTTCAATTGAAAATATTGATAAATGAACCTTCTAAGATCCATAAATTTCGAGAAAAAAAAACGATCCAGAGTAGCTTGAGGATGAAATCTGGTTTTTTTGCCACAACATGCGCTACTGATGATCTGCCCGAATTTTAAAGAAGAATCCTGGAAAGAAACAATGTGAAAGTGAAATCCCGCCCAACAGATTGTTTCAGCATAAAATGAGTATAAAATGAGGATCTTTTAACAGCAGCAGTATTTTCCATGCAGGACTTTGACTAAGGCGAAAAAGCTTTGTTGTGAAGAAAGTTTCCAAAACTGCAGATTTAGTTACAACATAGTGGAAATTTTAGAATTTTATTGAACAGTTCTTCGACTGAAGAATCTGCGGGTAAATTATGGGTCTTCATTTGAAGAAATTGCGTTTTCCTTTCCTTAAAAGAACGCAGTGAAATTCATATGTTTAGAAGAAGCTCCAAAATTCCGAAACTGACTGAAACCTGTGGATTAGTTCCACTTTGGAGAAGGTTTCTAAAAACATTGGTAAAAGTGAACAGAACAGAATTGAAGAAAACTGAATTGATGAAGATAATGAAGAAAGTCCCGATGATCAAAAATCTGTAGTGTTGCGAAGAGAACAATAATTTTCAAAACATGAGCAGTCAGTGACTCGAAAACTAGAAGAAATGTTTGTTACGTAGAATATTTAGTTTCACAACATTAATCCCAAAAAAAAATGTTTGCTGTGTCTATTTGGCTAAATTGAGGTTCAACTAGAAAAGCGATAACTGACAATTTTCTTTCTTTTGAAGGAAATTAGTTTCACTTTGAAAAAGATTTCTAAAAATCGACACAAAAAACAGTCTAAGTAAATATCTAAACGCAGAAGAGTCTAATGTAGTTGTTGTGCCGAGCCCTTCGGGGACGACACTGGTTTGAAGGCATAAAACCTTCCTAACTATCTGAAATTTAATTGGTTGTTCCATAACCAGTGTCAGGCTCGAAGGGCTCGGCACAACAAATACATTAGAATCTAACGGATGTCCAAACAAACTTCGACATCCAGTAGAGTCTAATGTAGTTGTTGTGCTGAGCACCTCCGGCACGACACTGGTTTTAAAGCAATAAAAGCTTCCCAGCTATCTGAAGTCGATTTTTTGTTCCATTATCAGTGTCGTGCCCGGAGGGCTCGGCACAACAAATACGTTAGAATCTCACGGATGCCCAAGTGAACTTCGATATCCAGTAGAGTCTAATGTAGTTGTGCTGAGGCTTTCGGGCACGCTTCTGGTCTTCAAGCAATAAAACCTTCCTAATTGTCTAAAATCTAATTTGTTGTTCCATAATCAGTGTCATGCTCGGAGGGATCGGCACAACATATACATTAGAATCTAATGGATGAATGTCCAAGTGAACTTAGACATTCAGTGGAGTTTAATGTAGTTGTTGTGCCGAGCCCTTCGGGCACGACACTGGTTTTAAAGCAATAAAAGCTTCCTAACTATCTGAAATGTAATTTGTTGTTCCATAATCAGTGTCGTGCCCGGAGGGCTCGGCACAACATATACATTAGAATCTAATGGATCAATGTCCAAGTGAAACTCGACATTCAGTGGAGTTTAATGTAGTTTTAGAGCAATAAAAGCTTCCCAACTATCCGAAATCTAATTTTTTGTTCCATAATCAGTGTCCATTTCGGAGGGCTCGGCACAACAAATACGTTAGAATCTAACGGATGTCCAAGTGAACTTCGACATTAGCTGGAGTTTAATGTAGTTGTTGTTCTGAGCCCCTCGGGCACGACACTGCTTTTAACGCAATAAAACCTTCCCAACCATTTGAAATCTAATTTTTGGCTTCACAATCAGTGTTGTGCCCGAAGGCTCGGCACAACAAAAACATTAGACTCTACTGGATATCGAAGTTCACATGGACATCCGTTAGATTCTAATGTTTTTGTTGTGCCGAGCCCTTCGGGCACGACTCTGATTATGGAACCAAAAATTAGATTTCAAATAGTTGGGAAGGTTTTATTGCGTTAAAAGCAGTGTCGTGCCCCAAGGGCTCGGCACAAGAACTTCATTTAACTCCACTGAATGTCAAAGTTCACTTGGACATCCGTTAGATTCTAACGTATTGGTTGTGCCGAGCCCTGCAGGCTGGACACTGATTATGGAACAAAAAATAAAATTTCAAATAGTTGGGAAGCTTTCATTGCTTTAAAACCAGTGGCGTGCCCGAAGTTCTCACTACAACAACTACATTAGACTCTACTGGATGTTGAAGTTCACTTGGTCATTCATCCAGTAGATTCTACTGTATTTGTTGTCGAGCCTTCCGGGCACGATACCCGATTATGGAACAACAAATTACATTTCAGATAGTTAGGAAGCTTTTAATGCTTTAAAACCAGTGTCGTGCCCGAAGGGCTCGGCACAACAGCTATATTAAACTCTTCTGCGTTTAGATATTTACTTAGACTGTATTTAGTGTCGATTTTTAGAAATCGTTTTCAAAGTAAAACTAATTTCCTTCAAAAGAAAGAAAATTGTCAGTTATCGCTTCTCTAGTTGAACCTCAATTTAGCCAAATAGACACAGCAACATTTTCTTCGGGCAAGACACTGGTTTTAAAGCAATAAAACCTTCCTAACTATTGAAATCTAATTTTTGTTCCATAATCAGTGTTGTGCTCGGAGGCCTCGGCACAACAAATACATTAGAATCTAATGGATGAATGTCCATGTGAACTTCGATATTCAGTAGAGTCTAATGTAGTTGTTGTGCCGAGACTTTTGGGCACGACACTGGTTTTAAAGCAATAAAAGCTTCCCAACATATTTGAAATTAAATTTTTTGTCCCATAATCAGTGTCTTGCCCAGAGGTCTCGGCACAAAAAATACAAATACATTAGAATCAAATGGATGAATGTCCAAGTGAACTTCGACATCTAGTAGAGTCTAATGTGGTTGTTGTGCCGAGCCCTTCGGTCAGGACACAGGTTTCAAAGCAATGAAAGGTTTCCAACATATTTGAAATTTAATTTTTTGTTCCATAATCAGTGTTGTGCCCGGAGGGCTCGGCACAACAAATACATTAGAATCAAATGGATGGTCAAGTGAACTTCGGCATCAACTGACATCAACTGGAGTCGAATGTAATTGTTGTTTCGAGCCCTTCACGCACGACTCTGGTAGTGGAACAACAAACCAGATATCAGATAGTTAGGAAAATTCTCTTGCATTAAATCCAGTGTCGTGCCAGAAGGACTCGGCACAACAAAAACTTTATACTCTTCTGGACGTGGAAATCTACATGGACATCCAATGTCCAATCCAGACCCCAATGTGTTTGTTGTGCCCGTGGCACTGTTTCATATATTCAGCTTCATAACACTTTTAGCGGAAATTGCTGCATACCTATGCAAAAATCAGCTAATTTACTAACAGGCACTTAAAGACCAAAAAAAAACAGTTATTAAGCGACATCAAAATGCAATGAAGCTGGGGGAGTTTATGACTCATCTCATGTTTAAAATTACCCGGCAAATTACGGTGTAATAATGAGTTGTATGCATTGCAATCTTGGCTTATTGAACAGTTCAGCCCATCTGCTAGATCGATCCAACACAATGCAGTCCTGCAATTTCAGGTGTTAAACATCGAACAAGAGCGCTTTAACAATATGGTATGAAGATCGCGTTTTGCCAATTAGGCAAATCTCGACAATAGCAAAAAAAATAATTTACGGTTCTTGAAATGGAAGACGTATAATCGAAAACAAGTCCGAAGAAACTATTTTCATTTCGTGAGAAGCTGCAGAAGTGGAAGACGTGGACAGTGATCACCATTGAGAAGAAGTTAACGAAAATATGAAGAGAGTTTCACTGATTGAGTTTAAAGCTCTAACTTTAATGGAAACTATAAATTCATGTAGGAGAGTGAGATCAGAGGTCCTTTGCACTTCAACGGGCATTTTTTTCGGGCGGAAATGAAATGGTTTTAATTGCAAAATAGTCACTTCACTTAGCAGACCATAGCGGAATCAAAGAGTCAAATCGCTGATAAATGAGCTTTGGGAAGTTTGGGTGGTCAAAAGTGATTTCCCACGGATCGTGTAATGCCAACATCTTCTTCAGCTTTCGGAAAAGGCAGCTTTGGCCAACTGTTTAAATGCTTTGAGCAATAATTCACGCCGACTAGGCCGGCTTCGATCCGGGCAAAAAGCGCATTAAAAACAGATTGATCGCAGCGGCATTTAAAAGATATTACTCCCATTAAACCCATAACTATTTCCCATACCATTTCGGGAGACGAGCCGGCCTTTTTCGGCCTTAAGTGTCTTTTCGCGAGTGACGTTAGGCATTTAAACAATTGCTGATCAAGACTTATCCGCGGGAACATACGTTTCTTAGTGAACACTATCTGATTCTTACGCCGCTCGTACACCAATCAAACGGAGTTCAGCAGGTATTCTTCACCTGTCGGATGATATCTGAGCGTCCTGCGGGTAGTTTGCGAGATATCTCTCACAGTTTGATGGATGCGACAAAGAGCGACGTACATGGAAGTCGTGAGTCCATTTGAATTCCTCGACCTTTTTTCCTAATGGGAAAGTGCCATTTCTATGCGTTTCTTTCACTCTGTTGCACGCACTAATCATGCGAATTTGCTGCAGTGGATTTTTGCTCTCAATCCAGTGCGGTTTCCCGAGCCCGCAGGATGAACAGTGGGTTTCCTGCTACGGCCGGCCGAAATTTATGTTTGCTCTCAAATATTAATTACTATGTCAAATTAATACCGTGAGGCAACGGGGGCATATTTCATTTTTGGGCAGACGAGAACTCCTGCTCGGTAACAAACAATTAACACCGGGGTGCACTGAATTATTGGGCCTCAGCTTTAAACCGCGGCCCCCCGACAAAGGAGCCTCTTTTAATGCCGATGTTTCTGCAATAATGCAAAATTGATTTTCGCATCTGATCGCAGCGATGTAATTTGCAGCAATTGTACTGCCAAATTCCCTACAAGCTTTCATCAGTTCCATCATTGCCAATTTTTATTTTATTATCAGCTTCGCTTGTTTGAAAGTGTATTTAAGTCGCGCTCGAGACCGTCTGAAACAGTGTATGCTGTAGTCGAGTTGGGATTAGTATTAGTATTCTTTTGACGATGGTGGCAGATGCTCTAACCGAAACGTTGTTAGAGAATCAGCGGAGTAACACAATGGAAGTTATCTCCCCTTCGGGCTGGTTTCAAACCAAGACTATCTTTCTAACTATCTGATGTATCGTTTGTTGTTCCGCTACCAGTGTCGTGCCCGAAAAAAAATTTGAGTCTAATGAATCTGAAAATACATTTGCATACTCAGAAGTGTCCAATGTAGTTGTTGTGCCGAGCCCTTCGGGCACGACACTGGTACGGAAGAGCAAAGTAAACATCAAGGAATTCGGGTGGTTCTTTTTGCTTTAAAATCAGTTTCGGGCCCGAAGGGCTCAACACAACAACTACATTAGAGTCTAATGAATCTCCAAATAAATTTTTACACTCAGAAGTGTCCAATGTAGTTGTTGTACCGAGCCCTTCGGACACTACACTGGTACCGAAGAGCAAAGTAAACATCAAGCAATTTGGGTTGTTTTTTCATCTTTAAAATCACTGTCGTGCCCGAAGGGCTCGTCACAACAACTACATTAGCGTCTAATAAATTTCCACACTCAGAAGTGTCCAATGTAGTTGTTGTGCCGAGCTCTTCGGGCACGACACTGGTACGGAAGAGCAAAGTAAACATCAAGCAATTTGGGTTGTTTTTTTATCTTTAAAATCAGTGTCGTGCCCGAAGGGCTCGGCACAACAACTACATTGGACACTTCTGAGTGTGGAAATGTATTTGGAGATCCATTAGACTGTAATGTAGTTGTTGTGCCGAGCCCTTCGGGCACGACACTGGTACGGAAGAGCAAAGTAAACATCAAGCAATTCGGGTTGTTTTTTCTTCTTTGAAATCAGTGTCGTGCCCGAAGGGCTCGGCACAACTACCACATTAGAGTCTAATGAATCTCCAAATAAATTTCCACACTCAGAAGTGTCCAATGTAGTTGTTGTGCCGAGCCCTACGGCACGACACTGGTACGGAAGAGCAAAGTAAACATCAAGGAATTCGGGTTGTTTTTTTCTCTGTAAAATCAGTGGCGTGCCCGAAGGGCTGGGCACAACTACCACATTAGAGTCTAATGAATCTCCAAATAAATTTCCACAGTCAGAAGTGTCCAATGTAGTTGTTGTGCCGAGCCCTTCGGGCGCGACACTGGTACAGAAGAGCAAAGTAAACATCAAGGAATTCGGGTTGTTTTTTGCTGTAAAGTCAGTATCGTGCTGGAAGGGCTCGGCACAACAGCTACATTAGAGTCTAGTGAATTTCCAAATTAATTTCCACACTCAGAAGTGTCCAATGTAGTTGTGTGCCGAGCCCTTTGGGCACGACACTGGTACGGAAGAGCAAAGTAAACATCAAGGAATTCGGGTTGTTTTTTTGCTGTAAAATCAGTGTCGTGTCCGAAGGGCTCGGCACAACAACTACATTAGAGTCTAATGAATCTCCAAATAAATTTACACACTCATAAGTGTCCAATGTAGTTGTTGTGCCGAGCCCTTCGGGCACGACACTGGTACGGAAGAGCAAAGTAAACATCAAGCAACTTGGGTTGTTTTTTTATCTTTAAAATCACTGTCGTGCCCGAAGGACTCGGCACAACAACTACATAAGAGTCTAATGAATCTCCAAATAAATTTCCACGGTCAGAAGAGTGCAATGTTGTTGTTGTGCCGAACTATTCGGGCACGACACCGGTACGGAAGAGCAAAGTAAACATCAAGCAATTTGGGTTGTTTTTCATCTTTAAAATCAGTGTCGTGCCCTAAGGGCTCGGCACAACTACCACATTAGAGTCTAATGAATCTCCAAATAAATTTCCACACTCAGAAGTGTCCAATGTAGTTGTTGTGCGGAGCCCTTCGCGCACGACACTGGCACGGATGAGCAAAGTAGCAGCAGAGTAAGAGAAAGCAATTGGGAAGGTTTTTTTTGCTTTAAAATCAGTGTCGTGCTCGAAGGGCTCGGCACAACAACTACATTAGAATCTGATAAATGGCCAAATAAATTTCCACACTCAGAAGTGTCTAATGTAGTTGTTGTGCCGAGCCCTTCCAGCACGACACTGATTTTAAAGCAAAAAAAACCTTCCCGCTTGCTCGATGTTTCATTGCTCTTCCCCACCAGTGTCGTGTCCGAATGGCTCGACACAACAAACTCATTTCACTTATATAAGATTCATTAGGCTCGAATGTGTTTGTGGTGCCAAGTTCAATTTTCAGTCAGTTTAGTTCACCAAACTGCTGCACTGGAGTTGATTTATCTCGCTTGCACCTACGACAGAAGCAAAGGAGCCCTCTAATGCAGGATGAGGGTTTTGCTTAAAGTGCAGAAAAGTTGAAGTGCCCGCTTCTATAATCTTCCTGGCTACAGGCAACATCCGAATGAACTCGTTAACAAGACTGGGTATTTAGCTGAAGAAAACGGCGCTACCGTAATCCGCATCGGAGCCTACCACAAGCATTGTTCAGAGAAGATAATCCCGTCTGGGTCCCATAATGCGCGCGTGGTAGTATTGTTTTACTTATTATTATTATTATCCGGCGGCCGTTTAAGACTTTGACTTTGCGTAACTCGATAAAATCGGGAACCACCCACTTTCGTATTATTTTAGAAGGTGGCTCGTTTGTACGGGCCGCCACAGTACCACCCACCCAACGAACATCACAGCTGAAGAATTCAGAGTGGAATTGTTCTTGTAGATCTTGCGGAAGATTCTCCTGGTCTTTCTCCTTTAAGGTCATGTTTTTGATCATAGGGATTCTAAATGTTGTTCCTCTATTTCCTACATCTTTTCAACTGAAAGTTCTCATCATTATAGCTGAAGAACGTGAAGCAAATTGTGACCGAAATGCCGTGAAAGAGTCGAGTAATTATAAAATCGACCACCTAGATAATGTGAGACTGCGGGCCCCTCTTTAACGCTCCTAATTTGACAGTTCAATGAGATGCTGACTTTGGGTATGCGGACTAAATTGTAATTATAGGACCACTCTATGCCAGAAAAACGACGACGTAATTACAGTCATTACAGCTTCAAAGTGGCATCTTAAGGTGTCGGGGCCGTTTTTTCTCTTTGGTTTGTCCGTTGATTAAATATCTAAAGGCGAATCTTTAAGTCAAAGACTCTTTTGTATCGGACGGTATTTTAATTTCGAGCGGACGCGCGGAGTCGGTTAAAATACATAAAATGTTATCCGATATTAATTAGCTCACTCTTCTCGGTATTGGTATGTGCTTTTTCCGATCACTCTGCCTCCAGTTGCTTTCGCTGCACAGTTACGAAGAACTCGGGCTTGGAAAAAGGCCAAACCGGAATCCATCGGCACGTGGCATTTGGCTGCAGCCAAAGTTTCTTCCAAAAATCAGGAAATTTCTCTGGTAGCAGTTTTAATAAGGGAACAAGAATGACAATGAGCCGCACAGTCCGATCTGGCCAGTAACATCGATTCGACAAAGTCGTTTTCACTGTATGAATGACGATAAGTGTCGCTTGTCACAATAAACAAACTGAAAATTTGAATGAAAATAGCCGATATTCAGGTGGAACAAAGCGGGACCTCCCACACCGGCCTATGGGGCATGTTATAGAAAACACACTTTATGGCTGCCATTTAATGCATCCGTAATGTAATCAAAACACTCTGTTGGATGCATCTTTTCGATGCAGGAATGGCATTGTGCTAATAAATGTTCACCAGGACTTTTTCCATGTAGTTGAGTTGAGAAGTTTACTTGAAAATTGAGCGCTTAATGGGTCAGTGAGACTCTTTCTAACTCGCGAAAGTTCAATATCTCGTCCTTTCGCTAAGCAAATCTGAGCTGCAGTCATTCAGAGAAGCCACACTCGGTATAATGAAAAAATATATAAAGATACAACTCTAGGAAATGAAAAATAATAATTACAATATAAATAAAGCTAGTGAGTTTTGAGCTGAAAAAAGAAAGCCCAAAAAACCATCAGTTTTGCGTCGGAAAATACACTTTGGTTTTTAAATTCCAATTGAATAATCCGCATTTTCCTGAAGAAAATTTTGCAGAATGTGCCCTCAAGCCAGTGGGTTTTCACCCGTAAATTTCACTTTATCTGTCTATCTATTTATCTGTATATCTGTTCCGACAGCATGTAGACACTCGAAGGTATCTTGTACGTGCAGATTTTCCTCTGTGAGAAGAGTAAGCGCAGGAGGAGAAGCCAATATTAATTAAAAAGTTCAAACAATCGCTTCAACTGATTAAAATGGAAAACTCGTTTATTTTTCACTCAAATAGTAAAAATTAATGAAACTGGTGAGTTTTTGAGTCTTAGATCGTTGTGGAAAAGAATTTATTTTCTTTCGGAAGGAGAAAGCCCGAAAAACACACCAGTTTTGCATCGGAAAAACTCACGAAAAGTCCAGAAGGAAATTTGGCAAAAGTCTTCAAGCGAACGAAAAAGGTTGCAGTTTATATGGAATCGGGCTTTATTTAGCACACTTTGTTGTGGCAAGTGGTTTTTTGAAAATTAGTTCTTAAATTCCATTAAAATAGCTAGCATTTTCCTGCAGAAAAATTGGAAGATTGTGCACTCAAACCAATAGATTTTCACTGGCCAATTTCCCTTTATCTATCTATCTATTAAGTCTGCATGTAGACACTCGAAAGTTCTTTATATATGAAAAATGTTCCTCTGTGCAGCCCATGGGGGAACAGCAAGGAGGAAAAACCCAGCAGTAATTAGAAAGTTAAAATAATCGCTAATATAAAAAACATTAAATCACAACTAATTAAAATTGAAGACTTTTCATTTTTCATTCAGTCTTGAGGCTCTGTAAGCTTGAAAATACGTTTACCTTTTTCCTTGGAGGGTAAAAAACAGTTGGAAAAGCCATAGACAGAAGTGAAGATCCAAATAAATCATAACTAATCTGAAGGAAAATAAGAATTAATTGAAAGAATATTGATTGAAAAAGAGTGAGAAGTTGATTAAAACACAAATGAAACTCTTAGATAAAAGTTCGAAAAAAATGCGAATAGTGTCACTTTCAGAATTATCCGGATGTAAAACGTTACCAAAAATCCTTTGAGTATTTTCGACCTCAATCGGTGGATTAAGAGACACCCAAACTACCGTTTTTTAATGCAAAATTTAAAAAATGCAACTATGAGAAACTCTGTCGTTTACTGAACGTAAAGGCATATGAAAAACACTTGTGCTTTTTCCCCAAAATCTTGTTTCAAAATATTTAAAATAAAAGGCGAATTCTGTGCTTTTTCCTGTTTTTGTGCTCTAAAAAAAAGCGTGCTTTAGACATCAACTGATTAAAGAAAGAGACAGAAAAAATGTTGTATAAGTACTAAAAAACAGTCAGTTAAATAGAAGAAAACACACCAAAATTTCGGAAGCTTTTTGAAATTAAGTTTCTGTAATGGATTCGGCACTCTAAACATTGGAAAAACTATCAGTATTAAATAAATAAAACTAGCAATAAAAACAAATATTAAGACTTTAAATTAAAAGTACTAAGTTGACGACGAATATGATAAAATTTTGAGATACGAGTTTGTAAGATACATTTTTTTTAAAGTATTTAGTGGAGCAAGCACAGGAAGAAGAAACCAAGGAGGAAAACTTTTTGATTTTTCACTCAAATAGTAATAATAATGAAACTGGTGAGTTTTTCGAGCCTTTAGATCGTTGTGGAAAAGAATTTATTTTCTTTCGAGAGGAGAAAGCCCGAAAAACCCACCAGTTTTGCACCGGAAAAACTCACGAAAAGTTCCAGAAGGAAAATTCGGCAAACGCCACCCAGGCGACCCGTCCCTCTGACGAAGGCATGGATCAGTCTCCACTCAAGGAAGACTATTCGATGCGGGAGAGTGTGGAGGCCCCGAGGAGGCGCCTAGTAGTAGACGACCAACGAGGCACTTTTGATGTTGAGCTTAAATTGCAAATATTCTTTCCAGCGAATTATGCGTCTAGGAAAAGCTTCGTATTTTGCTGCAAAGGAAAAAGACAGCAGGTTTTCAAACCGGGTCCGCAAGAAGTCGCACTTAATGAAAGTTTCACAAAGACAAAAGATGTTCAGCGAAAAATTACAAAATTAGCAAGAAGAATTAGAAGCAGGTGATTAAGTGTCACTAAAACATGAGTTTTTCCAGCTTGGAGACCGTCGTGAAAAAGAACTTCTCCCTGACGTTTCGCAATGCACCAGTAGCTTGCATCTTCAGAGGTGTTTTCGCTCGAAACCTTCCACTGGGCAACAACAGTTTCATTCTGATCACCTGTGGATTCATCTAATCTTCACTCCATATTCTTTCTCTTGCGACTCAACCCGTTTCCTTTCCATCGCTTACGTTCACTTCATCAGCTGCAAAAGCAGCTGTTGTGTCAATTTGTGCAGAAAAACATCTCGCTTGACTTGACGAAGTTGCAGGAATTGAAAAAAAAATGAAAATGAATAATTGAAGAAACCAACAAGCTCTCAACAACCGTTTCCGCTCGATTATCACGTACACAATGCAGCCAATTCAACAAGTTGCCACAGGACGGCAATAGGCAAAGAATGCCATTATACAGGGTGATTGATAACTAGTGGGCGTGCTGGCTCTCGACTGCTATTACTAATTGACAATGTGGGCGAGGAAATATCGCCGATCTGGATTAAACCACGTGCCCAAGCCGGTATAAATACATCATGTCCTTTGTGGGGTTGTCAGCGTGTCCTGTCCAAATAGATCGCCGCCTCAGTGGCCTTTGTGATGGCCTTGCTGGTGTCCATAAATAAGGCCAACCGGGCTGGCTCTAAGAAATTGCTTGCAAATCGCTCACTTGTTTGCCTGTTGGAGCATGCAAGGAAAATGTTACTCTCGATGTGAACCTTTTGTAGATTTGTCTCCAGATGATGGGAAAAAAATTGCAAAAGCGTGATTTTTTAAATGGTCAAAATTACCAAGTGCTTTTGTGAAAGGTCCGCTGTGGAAATTGGCAAAATCTTCAAAATGTAGTGGCAGGAAGATTCAATGAAGCAAAGAAGCTCCCACACGTGGAGTTAGATAGGAAACTTACCAGTTTCAGTTACAGTGTCTCTTTACTCGTTGTTAATTTGTCTTCTGGTTGTTTTCTTCAGTTTCTTCTAAATTAAATTTTGATTTATTTCATATTATTTAAGAGGAGTTTCATGAGCTTTAACAGTAGTAAAATCGTTGTTTGCAGTTGTATCGATGACACTATTTCTGGATATGAAGAAAATGTGTCCGAAAGGACCTGCAGCATAATTTTTGAACAGTCGCGTTCCTGGATTCTGCAAGATGGTTTTAAAAAAATCGTTATTTTCCCGTATAGAAAATTGCAGATATACATTTTTTCTGGAGATACACTCAAGTCAGGAAATTTTAGGACCCCAAGTCCTGCAAGATTTTGTTGAGTCCTCAACAGACCAAAAATCGCTTCTTCCCGGTGGTCGATCACTTTGATTACGCCTTGAGTAGATGTTTTGCTTCATCAGATAATTTCCATCAAAATCGTGTGTAAAACACACAAAAAATGCCGGTTCCATCGGCGCCTTATCAATGTTAATTCGCCTTTTAGAGAAATTGATGCGTTCCAACATAAATCTGTTAGAAGACAACAAAACTGCTGTCCTAACAGTTTTTTCAGGCCCATTAAGCCGCATATCGAATCCTTTAGTTTGGGTTAGTTGCACGCGTGTGGTCGCATTTTGCAACTGTTCCATTAGACCATATACGAATATTCGGCGTATGATTCTTTTACAATCAATTTCTGATTATAATAAATGTTCGAAATTAAGTTTATGTTAACCGAGGTTAGCTGGAAGTAGGTCGTTGCGCTCACGTGTAGTGGAGGGCGCCGACAAATAGGCGCCATCAATCCGAAGAAAGAACGATTTTTTTCAATTCCAAAAATCCCCATTTTCCTGTTTGGGTTATTTAGTGTTTTCCGCATAAACTGGGGCAAATCCGCAAATTAAGTGTTCATATATCAGGGAACAGGCGTCGCCCACACAAGTGGCTAAAAAGACAACACAAAAGAATGAGTGAAGAGCACGCATTTAAGCAATTAATTACTCACGGCTGAAATTAACGTATGGATGCCCCGAGTGTGTGTGTGTGTCGGACGTATAATTAAAATTAAATTAAATTTGCTTGTAACCCGATAGCCGGCCAGAGTTTCTGCAATTATGGCAAAGATAAAACGTCTTATTTATTTAGTCGGGCGATTCAACATCTTTTCGGATTCCATTGCCGAATGCTTCGGAAGCTTCGCTAATCTCCAGGACCAAAAAAGCTGCATTTTTGTCTTAATTTTATTCACCTGCCAGTGTCGTGCCCGAAGGGCTCGGCACAACAATTAGATTAGTGTCTAATGGATTCCTTCCAAGAAGACTTCGACGGAAGTGGAGTTTAATGTAACAAAATCGATTTTTTAATTTTTTTTTCTCGAAAAACAAGCCTCCAATGGAAAAAAGATATTCTTTATAAAAATCTCCGGTTGGTTAAACTCCATTCCTGAGAAAATCGAGAAAATGTAATAAATTGCTATTCTTCGGGACCTGATTCGAAAGCTTTTGCAGCAAATTCTAAAGATTTCCATGTAACTATTTGTTATTGTCGATTTTTTCTGTGCTTTTTCCTTAAACACTGTCTAGCTTTATTTTGCATCAAAATACTTCAAAAAAATTGTATCTTACAAACTCGTATCTCAAAATTTTATCATATTCGTCGTCAATTTAGTACTTTTAATTTAAAGTCTTAATATTTGTTTTTATTGCTAGTTTTATTTATTTAATACTGATGGTTTTTCCAATGTTTAGAGTGCCGAATACATTACAGAAACTTAATTTCAAAAAGCTTGCGAAATTTTGGTGTGTTTTCTTCTATTTATCTGACTGTTTTTTAGTACTTATACAACATTTTTTCTGATCTTTCTTTAATCAGTTGATGTCTAAAGCACGCTTTTTTTTCGAGCCCAAAACCAGGAAAAAGCGCAGAATTCGCCTTTAATTTTAAATATTTTGAAACAAGCTTTTGGGGAAAAAGCACAAGTCTTTTTCATTTGCCTTTACGTTCAGTAAACGACAGAGTTTCGCACAGTTGCATTTTTTTAAATTTTGCATTAAAAAGGGGTATTTTGGGAGTCTCTTAATCGATCGATTGAAGCCCAAAATACTCAAATGATTTTTAGTAGCGTTTTACATCCCGATAATTCTGAAAGTGACACTATTCACATTTTTTTCGAACTTTTATCTACGAGTTTCATTTGTGTTTTAATCAACTTCTCACTCTTTTTCAATCAATATTCTTTCAATTTTAATTTCAATTAATTCTTATTTTCCTTCAGATTAGTTATGATTTATTTGGATCTTCACTTCTTTCTATGGCTTTTCCAACTGTTTTTTACCTTCCAAGGAAAAAGGTAAACGTATTTTCAAGCTTACAGAGCCTCAAGACTGAATGAAAAATGAAAAGTCTTCAATTTTAATTAGTTGTGATTTAATGTTTTTTATATTAGCGATTATTTTAACTTTCTAATTACTGCTGGGTTTTTCCTCCTTGCTGTTCCCCCATGGGCCGCACAGAGGAACATTTTTCATATATAAAGAACTTTCGAGTGTCTACATGCAGACTTAATAGATAGAAAGATAAAGGGAAATTGGCCAGTGAAAATCCATTGGTTTGAGTGCACATCTTCCAATTTTTCTGTAGGAAAATGCTAGCTATTTTAATGGAATTTAAGAACTGATTTTCAAAAAACCACTTGCCACCACAAAGTGTGCTAAATAAAGCCCGATTCCATATAAACTGCAACCTTTTTCGTACGCTTGAAGACTTTTACCAAATTTCCTTCTGGACTTTTCGTGAGTTTTCCCGATGCAAAACTGGTGGGTTTTTCGAGCTTTCTCCTTCCGAAAGAAAATAATTTCTGTTCCACAACGATCAAAAAACTCTCCAGTTTCATTATTTTTACTATTTGAGTGAAAAATAAACATGTTTTCCATTTTAATCAGTTGAAGCGATTGTTTGAACTTTTTAATTACTATTGGCTTCTTCTTCCTGTGCTTCTCCTCCTGTGCTTGCTCTTCTCACAGAGGAGAATCTGCACGTACAAAATACCTTCGAGTGTCTACATGCTGTCCGAACAGATGTACAGATAAATAAACGGTTGGTTAATCTCCATCCAATAGAAAAATGTCCCACTTTCCATTCCGACCAGTTTTCGAGACCATCGAGAAAATTCAATTTCATAACGTTGAATTAAAGATCATAACAACTGCACAATTAGATCATGAAAAGTAAAGGATAACAATTTGTGGGAAGAACAAAGCAGCAATACGAAGCAGGCAAATGAAAAACACAGAAAGCAAAGACAAGCAAAATGTATGGGGATTGATTTAAAAGTAAGAAACCTGAAAACTTAACAACCGGCAAGAAAACTTGCATATATTCACAAACATCCAGAAAAACCTCATGCAAGTGAATCAAAGCCCAGTTTCATAAAGAGTTTGACCCGCAAAAAATCACTTTTCCAATAGTTTCACAACATCTCAAAGAGAAACTTTTATAGTTTGTTTTTATTTATTTTTTCTTCAATTCACTGACCTTCTGATTTTTACCGCCTCGTTCTTTAGTTATTTGATGTCTAAAGCACGCATTTTTTTCTAGCGCGGAAGCATGAGAACAAAATTGCATTATCCTCTTTGATTTTGCATTAAAAAAGGCCTTTTATGACGGTAATCGATTGATTATTTCCTAAACCACCCAAAACTACGAAGGATTTTTAGTAGGGTTTTACATCCCGATAATTGAGTGAACTTAAGCGATGGAAAGTAAACGGTTTGAATCGCAAGAGAGAAACTATGGAGTAAAGATTAGATGAATCCATAGGTCATCAGAATGAAACTGTTGCCCAATGGAAGCTTTCGAGCGAAAACACCTCTGAACAAGCAAGCTACTCGTGCTTGCGACACGTCAGGGAGAAGTTCTTTTTCACGACGGTCTCAAAGCGGGAAAAACTATTCTGCTTTGGTGACCTTTAATCTGCCTCAATTTTGCTGTATTTTATTGATGCATTACAAATTTTTGGGTTTTTTTCGCTGAACATCTTTTGCCTTTGTGAAGAAACTTTCATTAAGTGCGATTCTTCGGGACCTGATTTGAAAATCTTTGCAGCAAATTCTAAAGGTTTTCATGTAACTATTTGTTATTGTCTATTTTTCTGTGCTTTTTCCTTAAACACTGTCTAGCTTTATTTTGCATCAAAATACTTCAAAAAAAATGTATCTTACAAACTCGTATCTCAAAATTTTATCATATTCGTCGTCAATTTAGTACTTTTAATTTAAAGTCTTAATATTTGTTTTTATTGCTAGTTTTATTTATTTAATACTGATGGTTTTTCCAATGTTTAGAGTGCCGAATCCATTACAGAAACTTAACTTCAAAAAGCTTCCGAAATTTTGGTGTGTTTTCTTCTATTTAACTGACTGTCTTTAGTACTTATACAACATTTTTTCTGTCTCTTTCTTTAATCAGTTGATGTCTAAAGCACGCTTTTTTTTCGGGCACAAAAACAGGAAAAAGCACACAATTCGCCTTTTATTTTAAATATTTTGAAACAAGCTTTTGGGGAAAAAGCACAAGTGTTTTTCATTTGCCTTTACGTTCAGTAAACGACAGAGTTTCTCACAGTTGCATTTTTTAAATTTTGCATTAAAAAACGGTAGTATTGGGGTGTCTCTTAATCCACCGATTGAGGTCGAAAATACTCAAAGGATTTTTGGTAACGTTTTACATACGGATAATTCTGAAGTGACACTATTCGCATTTTTTTCGAACTTTATCTAAGAGTTTCATTGTGTTTTAATCAACTTCTCACTCTTTTTCAATCAATATTATTATCAATTTTTAATTTCAATTAATATCTTATTTCCTCAGATTAGTTATGATTTATTTGGATCTTCACTTCTGTCTATGGCTTTTTCCAACTGTTTTTTACCTTCCAAGGAAAAAGGTAAACGTATTTTCAAGCTTACAGAGCCTCAAGACTGAATGAAAACTGAAAAGTCTTCAATTTTAATTAGTTGTGATTTAATGTTTTTTTATATTAGGGATTATTTAACTTTCTAATTACTGCTTGGGTTTTTCCTCCTTGCTGTTCCCCCATGGGCTGCACAGAGGAACATTTTTCTAGATATAAAGAACTTTCGAGTGTCTCTACATGCCGACTAATAGATAGAATGATTAAAGGGAATTGCCAGTGAAAATCCATGGTTTGAGTGCACAATCTTCCAATTTTTTCTGCAGAAAAATGCTAGCTATTTTAATGGAATTTAAGAACTAATTTCAAAAAACCATTGCCACCACAAAGTGTGCTAAATAAAGCCCGATTCCATATAAACTGCAACTTTTTCGTTAGCTTGAAGACTTTTACCAAATTTTCCTTCTGGACTTTTCGTGAGTTTTTTCCGATGCAAAACTGGTGTGTTTTTCGGGCTTTCTCCCTTCCGAAAGAAAATAAATTATTTTCCACAACGATCTGAAGGACTCAAAAAACTCACCAGTCTCATTATTTTTTACTATTTGAGTGAAAATAAACGAGTTTTCCATTTTAATCAGTTGAAGCGATTGTTTGAACTTTTTAATTAATATTGGCTTCTCCTCCTGCTCTTACTCTTCTCACACAGGAAAACACGTACAAAATAACTTCGAGTGTCTACATGCTGCATAACGTTGGATTAAAGTTCATAACAATTGCACAATTAGATCATAAAAAGTACAGGATAACAAGAAGCAATGCTCAATTTGTGAGAAGAGCAATTCTAAGCAAAGACAAACGAAAAACACAGTTTACACAAACCTGAAAAGTGAACAACAGGGAAGAAAACTTGCAAATGTTTACAAACATCCAGATAAAGCTCAAGCGTGTGAATCAAAGCCCAGTTTTTCTCCAATTTTCCAATAGTTTCACAACTTCTCAAAGAGAAACTTTCATAGTTTGTCAGCTTATTTCCTATTTTGTTTTGCTGTCCGAACCGAACGAAGCAAAATATGACGGGACAGCATAATAATGGAGCTTTTTAATTCGCCGATGCATCGCGTATTCAACATATTATTCACGAAATGGCGCACAGCGCACAATATGCAATTAAAAGCGAAAGAAAAGACGAACACACGAGCAAAAAAAAGCGGAAAAATTCGTCGGCCTTTTATCGCAAACCCTTTTGACAACCGGTCATTTATTTCGATTACGTTGCATATTAAACTTTTGGAGAAGGGATACGCAAAGTTTCTTGCTGCATGATTTATCGGCCACCCGCCTAATTGATGGCAATGGATTTTCGAAAAGAGAAAATACCGGCCAGTTCGTTAACGTTTACTTTAAAAAAAAACTTAGAGTTTCCCAATTAATTGCGCCACAAAAATCTATCATCTAGATCTTGCTCAGAGGAAGTGCCCTGTTATTTTACCAATTAATTGATTTAATTGTCGCTGGCACATATACATAAATCATTTCCTCCGAACGTGTTCAATTAATTAATTTAAATGCGGGATCGAATTACCATTTGATCATTTATGGGGTGATTTATGTTAGTTGTCTAGTGGCAATTATTACGTAAGTTCTACTGAGACCTTCAAAATTTCATAACCGGACATGCTTTCTTATAACTTCAGATCTTGATTTCAACACAAATTTATACAGGGTGATTCAAAAGTGGCGTCATTCCTCTGGGGGTGTTTTGGGAGTAGAGGAAAAATAGTAAAAAAAAATTAATTCGTATCAAAAACTGAGATATTTGAAAAAACTAGATCAGAATTACGGCAACGACGCTTCGCAAGGTAATAAGCCTAATTAACATTACATAAATACCTGTTGCTTATTAATGATCCAGAACTCGGGTAACCATAAGTAAACATTGAAGGCAAAATTATATTTGATTGGTGTTAGTACAACGCTGTAAAGAGCTTCTTCCCCTGTCTGTCAGTTGGTCTGTTCGGAAATTAATATTTTATACTAGTGATGACGTCATTTGCGAGTACTAATTTGCTAGTACCTTTTTGTATTTAACTAATGTTTCAATGCAATTCCAGATTTCGGAAAATAAATGATGCGAAACAAAATAATTTTCACTAAATAAGAATATTTTTAAATACGGCGCGGCTTAATAATTTGAAAATTCAATTTGATTTCAATAATACCTCCAATAAAAAGTTATAGCTTAATGAAACCAACCTACAGTAATTGAAGAACCTATAAAAATTGAGTCATTAACCTTTAAATACGAAAATCATTTCGGTGCTTGGTGGTAAAACGGAAATCTTAGATATAAATCTGTGGTTCTAAAAAGTGAGTTGAGCAGCTTCTTGTATCAGTGTAACTAACTCCTGCTCATTTTGTACAGGTGTTCGATAGACAAGAGATTTAATGTGTCCCCAAAGGAAAAAATCCATAGGAGTCAGGTCAGGAGACCTTGGTGGCCAGTATACTGGTCCATTTCGGCCTATCCACTTGTCCGTGTGCTCCTGATTCAGCCAAGCTCTTACCGGAGCAGCGAAATGGGCTGGAGCCCCGTCCATTTGGAGCCACAGATTTTGAACGGAGGCTAGTGGCAGATTGTCAACAAGATTTTTTGTCACCATTGAGCCGATATGGCAAAATTACGGGTCCCAGTAGGTGAATACCCAGAATACCTGCCCAAACAGTCACACTAAAACGGTTTTGATGATGTTGCGAAATGGAAGCATGTGGGTTGTCGGTGGCATAAACATGAGAATTGCGGGAGTTGAAAAATTCATCTCTACTGAAATTGGCTTCGTCGGTCCATAAAATATGTGATAAATACTGAGAATTTTGTCGATTTTGCTCCAAAAGCCAATTACAAAAACGTTGCCTTAATGGAAAATCTGACGGGTAAAAGCGCGTGTGTCTTACATTAATGGTAAAGATGAAGCCCTTCCTCGGCAATAATCCTCGGTGTACAGTGATTGGGAAAGCGTCAGTTGTTGCGCAATACTCCGTGTACTCCTGGAAGGATCTGCTGCAATGATATCCAATACATGTTCCTCTATGTCTGGAACCCGAGCACCTCTTGGTCGTCCAATATCTACTTCAATTACAGGAGCCAATCGTCCAGTATCTCGAGTAAATAAGTCACAATTTGACAAATGCTTGTTGTTCTTGACAAAAGATATCTACCTGTGACTACCTGATAATGCAAAAAACATCATTGCCGCTTTGACTTTTCATCAAAAAATTGTAGATGAGTACTTTTTTAATATCGAAAATTTTCGTAATTTGAAGTAAAGATGGTAATTTATCTTTTCGAATGGTTAAGTATTCCAATATGCTACCAATCAAACATGGAACAATTTCAGCATAATGCTTAATAACAAAGTTGAAATTCGATTTTCAACTGTTAATATCTTCTATAAATTTTCGAAAAAAAAGTTTTCAATATTTTTCCCGTACTCTCCAAGTGAGCCCCTATTACCCCTTAAAAGGAATGATACGCCACTTTTGAATCACCCTGTATATTTGATCGCCGGTCAAGTGAAAGCTTCATTTATCCCCCAACATTTTATTTTCACTACTGTGATCAACAAGTGATTGTGATCACTAACGTGATCAACAAGTCAACTTGGCACTTAGACGATTCGCTATAATTTTTGTAAAAAGTCTGTAAAATATGGACTCCAGACTTATCGGTCTGTAGTTGTTAATGTCTGTACAGTTGCCCTCTTTGTACAGTTGGATCACCTCTGCATTTCCCCAGTCATCAGGAATTTTCCCCTCTTCGAGGCACTTGCTCAAGAGAGGAAGGATTGCTTTCTCGAGTGCTACACCTCCCGTCTTTATCAGCTCGCACGTTATCCGGTCTTCTCCAGGGGCTTTTCGGTTTTTCATTTGATGTAAAGCCGCTCTTAATTCCGATTCATCTATTAAAGGCATGTCTTCTGAACCTACATTTGTGACCTTTAGGTTTCTTGGATTTGGAGGGTTTGGAACCGATTGGCTATAAAGTTCTCGGTAGAAGTTCTGAATGATCTTCTTGATGCCCACTTTCTCTGTTATAATCTCTCCTTGATTGTTCTTCATTTTGTGAATTAAAAGTTGTCATTTTGATCTTTTGGATCGCGAAGGTTTTTGGTTTTTGTTTCCCTAATCATCCTTAGCTCAGACAGATTTTCAACGATTTATTAATTACTTCATACATAGAGGCGCGCTAAAGATGCTTGTTACGCCACTGGACACCTATGATCGTCTCTTGATTGGGTCGAAACATTCAAAACAATTTTACGTTTGGCTGATTATTGGCAAACATCAAGACCCCGTTATGCAACTGGGTGCATAATGCATCGACTTTTGAACAATCAATTTTTTTTAACCCAGAAGAACTTAAACGACGCCTGTTACGCCACGGAAAAGAAGTTAACTTTCCTCTAATCGTGCCGAAAATTTCGCAAAAATCTAAGTCCTATCTGAGTTGTGGGGACTTTTTACTCAGCAGGCTGCCATTATTCCTCTAAGCTTTATAGTGCAACTGAGTTTCCAAAATTTGTCTGGTCCGATACAAGCTACAACGAAGCATGTTACGCCACTGAAATGAGGTGCCCTTCTTCGTATAATGCTGAAAATTCAACTAAAATCGAAGTGGAAACTGAGGTTTGGCGATTTTTCATATACCGAGCTGCTGTGCCTCTAAACTTTGTAGTGCAAAAAAAAAGATTTTTGTGAAACCGGATCTGTTGAAACAACCGTTGTTACGCTACTGACATGAGTGTACATTCCTCCCATAACAGCGAAAATGTTATTACAATCTAAGAGGCTTCTGAGTTTTGGCCATTTAAGTGTCTCTGAATATCGTGGTGCAAACAGATTTTCAAAAAAGTATTTCTCTGAAACCACATGAGCTCCAGCGACGCTTGTTACGCCACTGTAATGAGTTGATCTTCTGTTGATAGTGCCGAAAATTTCCCTAAAATATTATCATTGGCTGATTTTCGTCGACGTTTTACTCACCAGGCTACTTATGACTCTAAACATTGTTCTGCAACTGATTCTCAACAATTTATTTCTGCAAAACCAGACAAGCTGCAAAGACTCCTGTTGAGCCATCGGAAAGAGTTGGCTTTCTGCTTGCAGTGCCGAAAATTGCATTTAAATGTAAGTTTTCACTGGCTGTTGGCACCAAGCTGCTTCTGATCTTTTAAAATCGATGTAAGATCTGCATTTTAACACTTTAATTTGCTAACGCCAGACCCTCGACAACAGTAACTGTTACACGCACATCCTTGTTCTTTGCTTTCTTCGTGAGTTTAAAACAATATTTCTCGCAATTTTCAACATAAAACGTGTTCTTCATTGTCTCATCGCTCTTCTTGCTCATTCCGTTTGCGTATTTTATTTATTGTTGTTTAATGGCAGGTTTTATTAATTTGTAATTTCCTCGATTTGCTTGCCATTTTTTAACTAACATTTTCTATTACCCTTAACTAAGTAAATTAGTCTTCTATTTATCCTTCACCACTTCAATTATTCTTTTCGTTTCACTGCCAGTTGAACCGTCCGTTCTGTTCAAGTTTTATGGCTGATTTTTGGTCAAATTTTAAACATCAAGACCTCGTTATGCAACTGGGTGCATAATGCATCGACTTTTGAACAATCAATTTTTTTTAACCCAGAAGAACTTAAACGACGCCTGTTACGCCACGGAAAGAAGTTAACTTTCCTCTAATCGTGCCGAAAATTTCACAAAAATCTAAGTCGTATCTGAGTTGTGGGGACTTTTTACTCAGCAAGGCTGCCATTATTCCTCTAAACTTTGTAGTGCAACTGATTTTCAAAAATTTATGTCTGTGCAATCGGACAAGCTACAACGAAGCATGTTACGCCACTGAAATGAGGTGCCCTTCTTCGTATAATGCTGAAAATTCAACTAAAATCGAAGTGGAAACTGAGGTTTGGCGATTTTTCATATACCGAGCTGCTGTGTCTCTAAACTTTGTAGCGCAAAAAAAAAGATTTTTGGGAAACCGGATCTGTTGAAACAACCGTTGTTACGCTACTGACATGAGTGTACATTCCTCCCATAACAGCGAAAATGTTATTACAATCTAAGAGGCTTCTGAGTTTTGGCCATTTAAGTGTCTCTGAATATCGTGGTGCAAACAGATTTTCAAAAAAGTATTTCTCTGAAACCACATGAGCTCCAGCGACGCTTGTTACGCCACTGTAATGAGTTGATTTTCTGTTGATAGTGCCGAAAATTTCCCTAAAATATTATCATTGGCTGATTTTCGTCGACGTTTTACTCACCAGGCTACTTATGACTCTAAACATTGTTCTGCAACTGATTCTCAACAATTTATTTCTGCAAAACCAGTCAAGCTGCAAAGATTCCTGTTGAGCCATTGGAAAGAGTTGGCTTTCTGCTTGCAGTGCCGAAAATTGCATTTAAATGTAAGTTTTCACTGGCTGTTGGCACCAAGCTGCTTCTGATCTTTTAAAATCGATGTAAGAGCTGCATTTTAACACTTTAATTTGCTAACGCCAGACCCTCGACAACAGTAACTGTTACACGCACATCCTTGTTCTTTGCTTTCTTCGTGAGTTTAAAACAATATTTCTCGCAATTTTCAACATAAAACGTGTTCTTCATTGTCTCATCGCTCTTCTTGCTCATTCCGTTTGCGTATTTTATTTATTGTTGTTTAATGGCAGGTTTTATTAATTTGTAATTTCCTCGATTTGCTTGCCATTTTTTAACTAACATTTTCTATTACCCTTAACTAAGTAAATTAGTCTTCTATTTATCCTTCACCACTTCAATTATTCTTTTCGTTTCACTGCCAGTTGAACCGTCCGTTCTGTTCAAGTTTTATGATCCCACACTTAATTCAACGTGTGGGCAGCTTGAAGTTTCCCGTATTCACAGTAGTAATTTAATATCCTAAATTATATTAAATTCTAATGACTGTCTTTAATAATAATAATGGAAATTGCTTTTCCATTCACTTTTATTTCAAGCTTATAAAGCTGAGAATTGATGATGGATGGGTTGTAAACCGACAGAAACATAGAGAAATGGTGTGGTTACCGATTTTTCCGATTTCCTCTCGTTTCGATGGAAAGAAAACTTGATGAAAATTTTCTGGATTATTGGATGCAGGACAGATTTATAGAGGGATAACGGCGCTTTACCATATCTCTTACTGAGAAAGGAACTTTCGAGTTTTCCTGCTGCAGCGCACGCAAACCAATCTGCAGCTGTTGAACCGCAAATTATTAAGTTTAGAAGAACAGTGTGTTTGCTGCATCTGACAAAGGCTTTTGATATGATAGAGCATCAAAGTCCGCTGCTGTAAATCCACGCCTCAACATACCAATCGCGATTAGCAGAACTGGCGTATGATTTTCTTGAGATTGAACCAAACTAGGAGCAAGATAATGGCCACTAAAGAAGGCATTTAAAGCCAAATTTAGCTATCATTACAATTACACGTTGTGCGTATGTTCATCACATGCTGTCAGGAGATCTGCTGATTTTTTTGTCGATTTTATATGCTCGGTCAATATTGCGCCATTTTCAGTTGCCCGGTTTTTTGCCTCGTTAAACTTTATGACCGATGCGAAATTACGAAACGGTCTGGGTTACCTTAAGCAGAACTGGGAGAACGGATAAATTAATTATTTGGTAAACAATGCACTAGAAGACGTGCCTTGAACAAGTGTGGAGAAAAGCGCAAATTCAGCCAAAACTCTTTTGGAATGTCGGCTAATTAAGGCAAAGACAATTAGGACCATGCCAAGGGCATTTTCAATACAATAACGCCTGCATTGGACGCAAAAATCTCTTCGAAACGGATCCGGAATATTAATTGGGAAATCGGTTTTGGCAGCTTATTTAGTGCCCGATCGACCGACTTTCAATTTCGCCATGAATAGGACGGGTTTTGATCCGAATCACGGTCCTTAATTAGGCGATGGACAACCGATCAAAAATGTTTGAAAAGGATTTTTAATTAGTTCTTTGGCTCTGGTCGATACTGTTGGCTGAAAGAGCATCAATTTGGCGGTTAAATGGCTTTTAAATTCTGCAAATGCATTCTTAAAGAGCTGAGATAATGGACATTCTTTGATGAGCTGCTGGCAGTCAACAAGCGCTCGCAGGAGTAAAAGTTGCTGCAAACAAGTCAATTTTTATTTCCTTTAAAATGCCTTTCGGTTCTTTAATTTGCGCTCTAATATATGAAGAAGCTCGAAGATGGATTGAACGAGCAGCTTTCAAGGGCTGTTTGACCGATTTGTTCCAAAGTCGGCCGAAAAAATGGGGAAAAATATCACAGCAGCTTTTAGGTTTTTCACTATTTTTTTCACAGCTAAACTGTTTGATATGTTTCAATGTGTATATATTCCAGATAGGGGATTTTAGGAGCCTTCAAAGCTTATTTGTTGCTTTCAAAACTGTCCATTGAATTTTCAAAATCGGTCGAAAAATAGCAAGAAAATTTATATTTTTGCGCGAAGTGGAAAAATTATTGGTTTTCTTCAAAAGAGCTTTGTGAACAGATTCAGGAGATGGAATTTTAGGAGCTTTCAAAGCTTATTTCAGCGCAATTTGTTTGTTTCAAAAATGTCCATAGGAGTTTAAAAATTGGTTGAAAAATACCAGGAAAAATCATAGTTTTGCGGAAAACACTTAGAGATCAACGACAGAGTGAGCGACCAGGAAAAATTGCGGTAGAATTTTTTCAGATGAGGAATGGAAAAAGTTGGAGCAGCTGGGGACGAAGGAGTTCTAAATCTGGAGTAAATCTAATCTACAAAAGTCCATCAAAAGTTAAAAACGTTGTAAAAACGATGAAATTGAAGAGAAACAGCAGCAAGTAAAGGTTTCACACCCAGTTTGTTTGAATGTCACGTTCAATCCATCCTCACCGTCTCCCACAATCTCTCCAATCTGATCCCAACAACACCATTAAGATAAGCAGCAAATATCTATTCAATCTCCGGAGATAAACCGCTTGTTCACACTGGTGTAACGTAGATAAAGGTGGCGATCCACTTTACATACTTAAAGAGTGAAAAAACGATTCCGCGCACACTTTAATTAATCAACGAACAAAACGGTATGTTCCGTACAAAGAACGTCCATTTGTTAGTTGCGGGGTTCGATTACGAAATCCTGCTGGAACACTAATATTCGGGCATTAAGATGACGAATGCATGTCAGCCACTAACAAGAGTAAAGCAATTACAAGAACATGGTTTTTCGGAGCCGTTTATTTATTGGCTGCGGCCCAGCCTCGAATCGGCTAAATGCTGCTGCGTTTTTGGGGCTCAAATCGAGATGAGTTATTGTAGAGCCTCCGCAGGAAAGCGTCGGTGCCTTTGACAGCATAAATTACTGGGGAAAAGCCATTCATTACCAACCTCTGCTAATGGATGTGCAAGTTCACTTGTAGCTTGCGGAAGCGCGCTGTTTCCCTCCTACAGGTGGAAATTTGTTTGCTGCCGATTTTCAGCGCAATTTTCAGTCGGGAAAACCGACGCATGCCTGTTTTCCCTGCGGCTTTCAGCTGAATTTCCCGCGTGTGGCGCCCAAATTAGCAGGAACGCAGGAGGTTGAGACAGTGGGGGCGTCGCGACGCCCGACTCAAACCTGCAGCGACGCTTCCATCGGGAAATCGATAAAAAGGAGGAGCAACCCAGGTATAGCCGGGCTTATTGGCTGGTCATTCTCGGCTAGCAGGAGCTGCAGCAATGGAAACTTAGCCGTATGGTCAGAGCGTCTTACAAGACTCTTTGTCCTAATATTTATTAACTTTTACCTTGAAATTGTAGTATAAATTAGTCGGAAAAAAGATGTTTTTAATGCACATTCTATAAAACAGTGAAACCTCAAGAGCATACAGTATACACTTTAATTATTGTTTTTGCAATTTTCCGAGCGAAAGTGCAACAAATACATTAAGCTCCGGTTGAAATCCGAAATTGCACCGTTAAAGTGTTGGTTGAGAAGTTGTGCTGAGCCCTACGGGCACGACACTGGTTGAAGCACAAGAAAACACTGTTTCCTGGCAGATCCGAGATTGTTTTATCGAATGAGTGTCGTCCCCGAAGAGCTCGGCACAACAAATACATTAAACTCTGGTTGAAATCCTAAATTGCACCGTTAAAGTGTTGATTGAGAAGTTGTGCCGAGCCCTACGGGCACGACTCTGGTTGGTGCACAAGAAAAACTATTTTCTGACAGATTAGAGTTTGTTCTATCATAACATTATCTATATTATCAATATATTTATATCAATTATCTATATTATCAACATATCTATATTATCAAATAATCATTGTCGTGCTCGAAGGGTTCGGCACAACAAATTCATTAAGCTCCGGTTGAAATCAGAAATTGCACCGTAAAAGTGTTGGTTGAGAAGTTGTGCTGAGCTCTACGGGCACGACACTGCTTGGAGCACAAGAAAAACTGTTTTTTGACAGATCAGATTTTGTTTGATCAAATCAGTGTCGTGCCCGAAGGCCTCGGCTCAACAAATACATTAAGCTCCGGTTGAAATCCGAAATTGCAACGGTAAAGTGTTGGTTGAGAAGTTGTGCCCACCCCTACGGGCACGACACTGCTTGGAGCACAAGAAAAACTGTTTTCTGACAGATCAGAGTTTGTTCTATCAAATCAGTGTCGTGCCCGAAGGGCTCGGCACAACAATACATTAAACTCTGGTTGAAATCCGAAATTGCACCGTTAAAGTGTTGTTTGAGAAGTTGTGCTGAGTTCTACGGACACGACACTGGTTGGAGCCACAAGAAAAACTGTTTTGTGACAGATCCAGAGTTTGTCCTATCAAATCAGTGTCGTGCCCGAAGGGCTCGGCACAACAAATACATTAAGATCTAGCTGAAATCCGAAATTGCACCGTTAAAGTGTTGGGTGAGAAGTTGTGCCGAGACCTACGGGCACGACACTGGTTGGAGCACAAGAAAAACTGTTTACTGACAGACCACGAGTTTGTTCTATCAAATCAGTGTCGTGCTCGAATGGCTCGGCACAACAAATGCCTTAAGCTCTTGCTGAAATCCGAAATTGCACCGTTAAAGTGTTGGGTGAGAAGTTGTGCCGAGCCCTACGGGCACGACACTGGTTGGAGCACAAGAAAAAACTATTTTCTGACAGATCATAGTTTGTTCTATCAAATCAGTGTCGTGCCCGAAGGGCTCGGCACAACAAATACCTTAAGCTCTTGCTGAAATCCGAAATTGCACTGTTAAAGTGTTGGTTGCGAATTTGTGCTGAGTTCTACGGACACGACACTGGTTGGAGCACAAGAAAAACTGTTTTCTGACAGATCAGAGTTTGTTCTATCAAATCAATGTCGTGCCCGAAGGGCTCGGCACAACAAATACATTAAACTCTGGTTGAAATTCGAAATTTCACCGTTAAAGTGTTGATTGAGAAGTTCTGCCGAGCCCTACGGTCGCGACAGTGGTTGGAGCACAAGAAAAACTGTTTTCTGACAGACCAGAGTTTGTTCTATCAAATCAGTGTCATGCCCGAAGGGCTCGGCACAACTAATACATTAACTCTGGTTGAAATCCGAAATTACACCGTTAAAGTGTTGGTTTAGAAGTTGTGCCGAGCCCTACGGATACGACACGGGTTGGAGCACAAGAAAAACTGTTTTCTGACAGACCAGAGTTTGATCTATCAAATAAGTGTCGTGCCCGAAGGGCTCGGCACAACAAATACATTAAGAACTAGTTGAAATCCGAAATTGCACCGTTAAAGTGTTGGGTGAGAAGTTGTGCCGAGCCCTACGGGCACGACACTGGTTGGAGCACAAGAAAAACTGTTTACTGACAGACCAGAGCTTGTTCTATCAAATCAGTGTCGTGCTCGAATGGCTCGGCACAACAAATGCCTTAAGCTCTTGCTGAAATCCGAAATTGCACCGTTAAAGTGTTGGGTGAGAAGTTGTGTGGAGCCCTACGGGCACGACTCTGGTTGGTGCACAAGAAAAACTATTTTCTGACAGATTAGAGTTTGTTTTATCAAATCAGTGTCGTGCCCGAAGGGCTCGGCACAACAAATACATTAAACTCTGGTTGAAATCCGAAATTTCACCGTTAAAGTGTTGGTTGAGAAGTTCTGCCGAGGCCTACGGGCGCGACAGTGGTTGGAGCACAAGAAAAACTGTTTTCTGACAGATCAGAGTTTGTTCTATCAAATCAGGTCGTGCCCGAAGGGCTCGGCACAACAAATACATTAAACTCTGGTTGAAATCCGAACAAATGCACCGGTTAAGTGTTGTTTGAGAATTTGTGCTGAGTTCTACGGACACGACACTGTTGGACCACAAGAAAAACTGTTTTGTGACAGATCAGAGTTGTTCTATCAATATCAGTGTCGTGCCCGAAGGGCTCTGGCCCAACAAATATCATTAAGATCTAGCTGAAATCCGAAATTGCACCGTTAAAGTGTTGGGTGAGAAGTTGTGCGAGACCTACGCGGCACCACACTGGTTGGAGCACAAGAAAAACTGTTTACTGACAGACTACGAGTTTGTTCTATCAAATCAGTGTCGTGCTCGAATGGCTCGGCCACAACAATGCCTTATAACTCTTGCTGAAATCCGAAATTGCACCGTTAAAGTGTTGGGTGAGAAGTTGTGCCGAGCCCTACGGGCACGACACTGGTTGGAGCACAAGAAAAACTGTTTTCTGACAGATCAGAGTTTGTTCTATCAAATCAGTGTCGTGCTCGAAGGGCTCGGCAAACAAATACATTAAACTCTGGTTGAAATCCGAAATTGCACCGTTAAAGTGTTGGTTGCGAATTTGTGCTGAGTTCTACGGACACGACACTGGTTGGAGCACAAGAAAAACTGTTTTCTGACAGATCAGAGTTTGTTCTATCAAATCAGTGTCGTGCCCGAAGGGCTCGGCACAACAAATACATTAAACTCTGGTTGAAATTCGAAATTTCACCATTAAAGTGTTGGTTGAGAAGTTCTGCCGAGCCCTACGGTCGCGATAGTGGTTGGAGCACAAGAAAAACTCTTTTCTGACAGACCAGAGTTTGTTCTATCAAATCAGTGTCATGCCCGAAGGGCTCGGCACAACTAATACATTAAACTCTGGTTGAAATCCGAAATTACACCGTTAAAGTGTTGGTTTAGAAGTTGTGCCGAGCCCTACGGATACGACACGGGTTGGAGCACAAGAAAAACTGTTTTCTGACAGACCAGAGCTTGTTCTATCAAATCAGTGTCGTGCTCGAATGGCTCGGCACAACAAATGCCTTAAGCTCTTGCTGAAATCCGAAATTTCACCGTTAAAGTGTTGGGTGAGAAGTTGTGCCGAGCCCTACGGGCACGACACTGGTTGGAGCACAAGAAAAACTGTTTTATGACAGATCAGAGTTTGTTCTATCAAATCAGTGTCGTGCTCGAAGGGCTCGGCAAACAAATACATTAAACTCTGGTTGAAATCCGAAATTGCACCGTTAAAGTGTTGGTTGCGAATTTGTGCTGAGTTCTACGGGCACGACACTGGTTGGAGCACAAGAAAAACTGCTTTCTGACAGATCAGCGTTTGTTCTATCAAATCAGTGTCGTGCTTGAAGGGCTCGGTACAACAAATACATTAAGATCTAGTTGAAATCCGAAATTGCACCGTTAAAGTGTTGGGTGAGAAGTTGTGCCGAGCCCTACGGGCACGACACTGGTTGGAGCAAAAGAAAAACTGTTTACTGACAGACCAGAGTTTGTTCTATCAAATCAGTGTCGTGCCCGAAGGGCTCGGCACAACAAATACATTAAATAATGTTTAATGTATATAGATGTATATTAGATAAATTCTGATTGCTCAGAGCGGTTTGGTTTCTGTTTGAAGCGTTATTGAGCCCCATTTGTTTTTTGTTAGTCAGTGTTTTAATAAAAAATTAAGCATCTCAGATACATTTTCTACAGGGCGGCTACAGTTTCGTCTACAGTAAACCAAACATTATTGTTACCCACTAGTGTCTTAAATTCTGTGTGTCTAAAAATAAATAAAAATAAATGAAATTCGATGCGTTGATGTTCATGTATATTTTTCCAAGCTGATCATTTGGGTGCATTGTTTTCATAAAAAAATTCAGTTTTCATAGAATTGTAATAAAAGCCGCAAAAAATTGAAATAAGCACAAAAAAGACGAAAGAGTCTAGAAGTCCGGGACCTAGTTGGGATTATAAATAGATTATTATTTTTCCTGACTGTACTTGAATTCATTCCAATGTATTCCTGGGTTTTCAGTCAATTTTATTGTCACTAATTATGGTGTTATGTGATGAGCCCTGCGTTTCGTCCCGGGTCTACCTATTGGTAGGTGCTTGGAAAAAAAAGCAGAATGGAACGAGTGGCAGCATCGGCAACACGGGTTGCCAACATCTCACCGCACAAGACCTACACCGGCTCGGTTCATTTACGTCCGAACGCGTATAACCGATGTCCGGCATATAAGGCAGGGTCTACCTAAGCCTTACTGACGAGTCCAATAGGTAGACCCGGGACGAAACGCAGGGCTCATCACATAACACCATAATTAGTGACAATAAAATTGACTGAAAACCCAGGAATACATTGGAATTATAAATAGAGTTAGGCTTTCGAGCGATTCCATGAACCTGGTGAGTTTTTCGGGTTTTTAGGTCGTCGGAAAATTGGTTAATAGAATAGAAAAGGCAGAAATTCTATTTTACGACGGCCTAAACACTCGAAAAACTCGAAAAATGACTATTGTTATGATTGAACTTATTTTTTTAGGCTTTTGCTGCAATACCAAGACCCAAACTTAACATGCAAGTTTTCACCTTAAAAACTAGAATCTCTTTTTCCAATTGTCCAATTTTCCGTGATATTCCCGAAAAACTCACTCAAATTTTTCCCAATCTGGACTGGTTATTTATATGTTTTCGTGTAGACAATCAGGCAAAAGGATGTTGTTAATTAAGAAAAATTAATGAAGTTAATCAGACGGTTTGATCTCGGCATCGTGTAAACAAGGTCTTCACATGAATAAATCTTCTGGAATCGAACAAATCAATAGACAAGGTGATAAAACAAGTAGCAATCGTGGCATCGGCAACTTTTCCCCCAATTAAAACAATCCGGTTAATGGAGGATTTTTGCGATTATTATGTTGACTGTTAAATGAATATTAATCCCCAGGACCCCTCCTAGGTGGTTTATTTACGATCGCCATTTGAAATGACATTTTCGATTTGATTTAGTGTTGTATTGAGCAGCTCAACGTACCGATGGTGACTTTGGCCTATTTTCCACATCACGTTTAACCTGCGAGTTTTATGAGGAATATTATCAATTCGTTTTGTTGCGCAACAAGGGACTTTTCAACATGCAAAGTCTGTTGTTCTTCCTGCTGGCGGCATCTTCAGCTAATTGTGACTCATTCTAACCCCGGCGACCTTCTTCTTTACGCGTCATAGGCCAAGAAGACGAAGATAACCTTCCGAGTCGGTTCAGTGAAGATACGGAGGAAAGCAGAAGACTTTATTAGCGTTGCTAATGTCACATGACTAAGCTTCGGGCCGGCAAAAGAGGCGATTTGGCTGCCAGATTTCAATCAAAAACACTCCTAGAAGATTTAAGTAGAATGAATTTTCCTCCTCTCTGGGTGTCGGTACGTGAAAGAACATCTGGATGTCTATTTTATGGCACTCGGGCGCATCGTTAGAGATGAAAATTTAATTATAAAATCTAAATTCGAATTATCCGGGGCGCTTTTTAAATAATTAACAGTGCTGTGGCTCAATAAATTCCGTTCACCAATTTCCATATTGTATTTTATGAATACGGGAGTGTTAAAACTAAATTTAATAAACCCGTAATGACCTACCCAGTTAGCCATATAAAAAGCTAATTTACTGTCTTTCTAAGGCCATTAGTTCGAACATTTTAAATTGAATAGTAAAAAGGCTGTCATCAGCTTGAATCATGGCCTTAATAAAGAAAAACCCTGTGAAAACTGGTGTCTGTTTTCTTATGCAATGGGAATTTGTTGCTTTCAATTAACAGACTTGGTTTTGAGTCCATTTAAGTTGCAATTTTTTGAAGATTAAATCTTTTTTGTCCTGTTTTGTCGCTGAATCGATCATCGATCTCTAGCAGAAATTTTCAGTTATCTTCAGTGCTTTTGCGAACATTTTCGAAATTCAATATGGGCAGTTTCGAGTGAAGGTTTTGGTTCAGTTCACATGCCAGGAAACTTTAAGTCTCTAAAACTTAAGACTTAATCGGCCGTTAAAAAATCGGCTTAAATTTTTTGATGTATTCAAAATATTTGAGGATTCGGAAAGTCCCACTTTCAAATTGTATTTTTCCAACTTTTGCAATCTGCCTAAAGGAAAAGCTTTGGCGCTTCAGAACAAACCGATAATAATTTTTGTCGGTCTAATTGTTCGTTGATCTTTCGTGGCTTCATAAAGCAGCGGCAACAGTATCATGTGGCGGTGACGAAGAGAAACTGTTTCAAGACTTCAAACTGCTGCAAGAAATTGCTTCAGAACGACAATCGCTAGAGTCTTTTAGATGCAGCGTCTACCCTTGAGAATGGAACAAGTTCCATCTTCGGCGACTGTGGATGTGGATGTGGACCATGGATGTGGGAGACGCAGCTGTAGCAGCCTCAACATAATAGTTCCAAAACAAAACCAGCAAAGACTGGTCAAAAATACGAGAAAATATACTCAGACGAATGTATGAAGGCAGAGAGCTTAAGTTGGCCATCAAAGAGCGTAAGCTGCAATGCATAGGACACATAATGAGAGGAGAGCGTTATGGGATCCTAAGACTCATCATTGAGGGAAAAATCAAGGGCAAAAGATCGATAGGAAGGCGACAAAACTCATGGTTCAGAGACTTACGGCAATAGTTCGGAAGAACATCAATGGAAATATTTAATTGCTGCCAGTTGGATCGCCAACCTCCGGATGGAGACGGAGTCCTAAGAAGAAGAAGCCTCACAAACCCCCAAACAGTGATTCTTTCCGATCTTTTCTGGCCGATTTGAGAATTCAATAAATGGGTCTAAAAAACTATATTTCCTTTCAATGTCCTAAAATTCGTATTTTTGTGTCTAAACGATTCTCAATTAAAAAACGTTGAGCAACTTTAGAAAAAAATCCTAATCTCTTTAGAAGAAGCAGCTGCTTTCCATAGAACTGTAATTTTTTTCGATGTTTTTCTGGCGGTATTTGGAAATTCAAAAAAAGGGTCTACAGAAACTGAATGGAACAGTCATTTTCTTTCAATGACCTGAAAACAGCATTCTTATCTTTAAATGATACTCAATTAAAAAACTAGAAGCATTTTACCAAATAAAAAAAAATTCTTTTGAACAACAGTAATTTTTTTCGATGTTTCCGGCCGATTTTGAAATTGAAAATTGTCTTAAAAATCGCATTCAAGTCGCTAAATGATTCTCAATTAAAAAAACTTCGAAAAATTTTTTTTTACAGTAAACATGTAATTTTATTCGCTGCTGTCCATGGAATTTTGATCCTTTTTCATGTTTTTCCGGCATTCTCTCTCTCTGGGTGGGACTACAACCCTTGGTGGGTCTTGGCTGCGTTAACCATTTCCCTCCATCGGTCCCGGTCCCTCATGGCCTCCCTCCAGGTCATCTACCTGCATAGTCTGTATCTCCTTCAAGATGTTGTTCCTCCATCTAAGTTTCGGCCGCCCCAGCGGTCTCTTCCTTGCTGGGTTTCCTTCCCATACTATCTTGATCAGTCGATCGTCAGATGCTCTTTGAACATGTCTGGCCCCTCTCAGACGTTGGGATGTTATTTTTTTGACTATATCTGACTTGGTATAGGTCCTGGACTTCTGCATTCGTCCTTATGCGAAATTGCTCCGTGTTTGGATCCTTTACGGGGCCAAATATTCTTCTCAAGATCTTCCTTTCAAACCGCTTTAGTAGAAGCTCGTTGGGTTTGGTAAGGGTCTACGTCTCACAGCCGTAGCAGACAATCGGTTTGATTTCAGCCTGATACACCCTCAGCTTTGACACTCTTGATACCGTTTTGGATTGCACGAGGCTTCGCATAGCAAAGAAACATCTATTGCCACTGTTTATTCGTGTTTTAATCTCTTCGTTGCTGTCATTGTCTGAGCATATCGTGGCTCCAAGGTATTTAAACTGTCTGACACATTCGAAGTTATAGGTGCCCATCGTTACGTTCTGACCGATTCTGTCCCTGGTGGGTCGGCGGGTAATATGCATGTATTTGGTTTTTTCCCCGTTGATGTTGAGGCCCGTTTTCCTACATTCCTTCTCGATTTTCAGGAAGCTTTCCTTGACTCCGACAGTACTTCCTCCGACCGCGTCTATGTCGTCCGCGAAGGCCAGGATCATCTGTGGCCCCTGGTTAGTATATACTTCCGTGGTGATGTTCGTCTTTTTGATAGCCATATCTAGGACTATGTTGAAGAGTATGGGCGACAGTCCATCTCCCTGTCTCAATCCACTCATGACCGAGAATTCTTCTGTTATCTGGTTTCCTACTTTTACGCGATACCTGGTATTGTTTACGCATAGTTTCGTGAGAGTGATGATTTTCTGTGGTATCCCTATACTTGCCATGGCTATCCAGACACTGTCGCGTATGATTGTGTCGTAGCTTGTCTGAAGTCCATAAACAGCTGGTGTACGTCTTTATTGAATTCCCAGTGTTTCTCTATTAGTTGCCGGACTGTGAATATCTGGTCCACTGTTGACCTCCTTGGTCTGAATCCACACTGATAGTCCCCAATTTGTTCCTCCGCATACGCTGATATACGGTTCAATAGCACATTGGAGAGTATCTTGTATGCTGCGTTCAGTAAGGATATTCCCCTGTAGTTGGTACATTTCATGCGGTCCCCCTTCTTATGGATGGGGATGATGATGCCTTCGTTCCATTCGTCTGCCAGGGCTTCCCGTTTCCATATGGCTAGTATTAGTTTATGTAGTTCTTTAGGGAGTTGTATTCCTCCATATTTTAGGTACTCTGCTGGTATTGTATCGCATCCAGGGGCTTTATTATTTTTCAGTTTGTTGATTGCCCTTATTATTTCTTGGAGGCTTGGCTCCTCTACATCTATTTCCGCAGTCTGGTATGTTGTGGTCACTGTTGTTATGTCGTTATCTGCATTGAGGAGGTTTCTGAAGTATTCTTTCCACGTTTTAAGTATTTCCGTCGTGTCAGTTATTAGTTCCTCCCCATCACTTTTTAGGAGACTGCTTGTTCTGAGTTTATATCCTTTTTTCATCTGCGATATTTCTTGAAAGAATCTCCTACTATTATTGCTTTTGGCATCCTCCTCTAGTTGTTGTAGTACTTTGTTCTGGGCCGCTCTTTTCTTGTTCCTCATAAGTTTCCTTGCCTCCTTTCTGCATGTTTGGAATTTTTTTATGTTGGCGTTACTATTGTCTTGTAACATGCGCAATCTGGCTTTATCCTTAGTGTTCTGGATTTGTTCGCATTCCGCATCATACCATTCTTTCCCTTTTGTCCTGTTTTTCTTCCCCAGTGTTTTCTTCGTGACTGCCAAGATAGTGGATCTAAGGTTGCCCCAGGCTGTTTCTATGTCCTCCATTTCCTCAATTTCGGGGGTGTTCTGTCGTAGTTGGTTTTCCATTTCGGTTTGGTACCTGGTTGATTTGATTGGTACCTGGCGAAATTGATCCTTCAAGGTCTTGAGAATCGCATTCTTCTCTCTAAATTATGCCCAATTAAAAAACTTGATGGAATTTGGCCCACTTTCGCATAAAAATCTTAATCTCTTTAGAACCAATAGGGAATTTTATTCGCTACTTTCCATAAAATTATGATCCTTTTCTGAGTTTTTCCGGCCGATTTTGAAAATTCAAATAATGGGCCTAAAGAATGGAGCGAAAAATATCTTTCAATGTCGCGAAAATCTCATTCTGTTCTCTAAAAGATTCTGAATTTAAAAAATGTTGCTCACCTTTAGTTAAAAATTCTTAATATCTTTAAAACAAACAGGGAATTATCTTCGTTCGCCTAATCGCTCGTCGATCTCTAGCAGCTTTCAATAGAACTGTGATTTTTTTAGATATTTTCCGGCCGATTTTGAAACTCTCTTTGGAAGCAAGATGGAATTTTATTTGCTGGCTTAATCGCGCGTTGGTCTCCAGTCGTTTTTCACAAAACTGCAATTCTTTCGGATGTTTTTCGGCGGATATCGAATGTGTTAGCTTCGAATGCGACATGCCTCTGAAGATGCAAACCAGGCGTGTTAGCGAAACGTCAGGACTGAAATATCCCATGAGGAATATTTCGGTTTGTTAAAAATAGAGATCATTATTCCAAGTTTTCCTGAAATTTTTATTTCTTGCTTCCAGCACATTCTTCTTTGCTGTCTTGCTTCTTGTTTGTCCTGTCCAAGGGCTTTTTTAGTGGTATTTTCAGAAACGACTTCTTCAGTTTTCTTTATTTCGAAGATGAATTCACATTGCAGAACCCTTCTTCCGAGTGTGAGATGGAGATCACATTAGGAAAACCGTTTTGCTAATTATGAACCGATTCATCATGCTTAGTGGACAGTTGACCGCCCCGATTCTGGTCGGCGACATAAATCGAATCCACAATGAAACAAACAAGTTATATCGTTGCAGTACAAGAGCGATATTATAAAGGCAAAAGCTAATATGAATATTTATTAGCGCATGGGGAGGTCTTGTTCGAGATACTTTTAAATCGCTAGACTGGTCATAATTCTAGTTTTTGTGGTGCTGACTGACTCGAAACTGTCGTCCAAAGGAGCTCTGGGGACATGCACTAGGAGGCACTACACGCGTTTTAACGTTTCGGAAAAATTCATTATTTATTGCATCAGTTAAAACAAACGAGAAACTCTTAGGAAATTTATCGAGAACTTTTTAACGCTTTTAGTAGGAGCTTGAAAGCTGATTGAAAGGGTTTTGGGCATTTAAACTCGAATAAACAGTTTTGGGGGCAAACAACAGCCAGTTTTACTAAGTCAGTTTGCCTTGAATATTCGAGAAAAACATTTACTTAAGAATTGTTGACTGAAGGATTAAATCGGGCACGTAAATTGGATGTATCTACACAATATCATTTAAACTTATCGTACGTTGGCTTCCTTTGAAAAACAGGCAATGCAGAATGCAGAATCCGAAAGAAAACTTCATTCTATGAGCCAAGTTTCTCTAAGCCAGTCTTGTGCTTTTTCAAGATTTATACGGTATTGAGTGCCTCAACTGCATCTCAGAAATAATGGCTAAATTTATTTAAAAATCAGCAGTTTTTTGATGATTAAAACTCCACATTGATTGGTCTTCTCAACAAAACAGTGCCTTCACCGGCCAAAATTTTATTGCCTGACTTAATGCAGCTGCAAAACTATCGTTCACATCCAAAAAGAACCTCACTTTAACCATTTAAAAGCCAACAAACACATCACCATCAGATGTCCTAAAACCCACACTTTTGCTCGTTGTTTCGTTACATCCAAACAACTGAAACCCAGTCTTCTGGTGGTTTCGTATCGATATAAACTCCGGAATTGGGCAGGCATCATGTTTTTTGCTAGCAGCGATGGCTAATTAAACAAACAATCGCCAATTCACACGCCAATCGGTGTCTGCAGAGCAAAAATGCGCCCAACAAATTCCTCCTCAGCTTCACATGACGTATTAGGCAGAGTTAATTAGCAGTTTTTGGTGATCGCCCGTCTCTCAGTTCTGCACCTTCCGAAGGCCTGGTTACGCGGGAAAATTTATTGTTGCTAATGATACGCTTCGATTAAACATTGAAAAAATGCCGGCCGAGGCTTATTCGGCTTGTTTATGGGCGATTTCGCATGGGAACAGCGGAGAAAGTCGCTTTGCAGCGGCAGCTAGAACTTTCGAGCGCCCTTCAAGTCCTGCTGGATTTCTTCCAGAGTTCTGCCGCGGGTTTCAGGGACGATGCTAAACGAGAGCGCGAAGGAGCCGAAAGTGCAAAGGGCAAAGAGAGCAAAGGGCGCATAGAGGCCGAGTTCATTGCTCAGAGTCTTGAAGATGGTGGCAGTGAAGAAGCAGATGACGCCCATGAAAACGTTGGACACTGCAAGGCCTTTGGCCTTGATGCTTGCTGAGAACAACTCCCCAGCCATCAAGCTGGGGAGGATGCCCAGGCCGAAAGCGTAGAAGAAGATGTAGAGGAGTAGGCCGGCAATGGGGAACCAGGTGAAGCTGGACAGGTCCAGCCCCGGCCGGAATTCGTCGATGAAGAAGTAGCAGGATTCGGCAGTCAGGCACAGGGCGCAGCCCAGGGCGGAGAGGACAAAAGACTTGCGTCTTCCCAGTGTATCCAGAGTGAAGGAGAATCCAGTCATGGCCAGCCAGAGCGCTCCAGAAAAAACGAGGGCCGATCCTTGAGGACTCAAGGCCGTAGGCCCAGCTTTCTGGAAAATGAACTGGAAGTATGTCTCAAACACCGCAATTCCTGCCAGCTGCTGCGCCCATCTGAGAAAAACGCAGGCAATCAGCGCCTTGCGATTGCTCCTGATCATCCACAAGTCCCTCCAGGTTCCTGTCTCAGACACCTGCCGCTCCACGTCCTTTTTCAGGCTCTGGAACTCTTCGTTGACGTTCTTTTTGCGCAGCAAAAATTGCAACGAGCTGCGCGCCTTGGCGTCCAGCCCTTTGGATATAAAGTAGTAGGGCGACTCGGGCATCCAGATAAAGAGCGCAGTGAACAGAACAGGCAGGCTCAGAAATAGATAGGCAGTGGTCTGGATGGTCAAAAAACTGCCTGAAATGAGCTACAGTTACTGAACCTAGTACATTCTGAGAAAGATATAGTGACAGATTGTAACCTTCATACTTTTCAAAGAGGTTTTGCGTTTTCTTCAGAAAAAACCTTCTGAGTCTTGGTCATTTCTGAAGACCAACACAGTCCCAAAATAGTGACCCCCTTTCCTTACCAGTGGCACTCATAACAAAGAACCCGGCATTAAAGGAAAAAGTCTGGCCGTTTCCCCATGTGCCTCTAATTTTGGGCGTGGTCACTTCTCCCAGATACATAGGCAGTACTGAGTACATGATGGCATCAGCTGCGCCCCCTACGAACCGTGCCACGCACAACCAAACAATATCCCTGGCAAATATGGTAATTATCCAGTAGGTGGCCTGGGGAATGCTCAGAAGGAGCAAGGCGCCCTTGGGGCCGATCCAGCAGGGCAGTTTGTAGAAGAATAGAGCAGGAATCGAACAGCCTGTAAAAGAGCAGGAGGGCAGCTGATTTCGAGCTCGTTTGGTTCGGTGGTACCTAAAGATGACACTATTGGAAGATAGTTGGCGTCGTTTTCCGAGATGTTGTACTGTAGTGGCAGGATGGGGATGTAGACCGAAGACCAGGTGAAGATCAATGAGCTGGTGAGGCCTGGAATGCAGGCTGGGACAGCCAAACCATTTGGGTTTAGACACTAGTTGGGTTCTCCTGGTAAAAGCTCACCAATGATGATGGTCAGGATTTGGGGCCATTCTTCTGCAGTCATCTTCACTTCACCACAGCAATATCAAGCAGGCACCAAAACCATTTGCCTAAACCTTCTAAATCAAGTTTCAAGATAAGGAAACAATCGACTGTTAATTAAACAAGTGGAGGAAAACTCCCCTAATCCTTTTAATCCTCCTCAGCCTCCTGCAGTAGTAAACGCACTTAATTTAGCCCACTTGATGTTTTTTTCTTTATCTTAGACCGAACAATATTAACTCAAGATCACGCGTACGATAAATGCATTATTAATAATGTGTTGTTAATTTGCTTCGAAGTGACAAAGGAAAAATCCAGTGGGCCACCGCGGAATGTCCGTGTGTGGGACATTTTATGGCTTGTGATGTACATTTCAAAAACAATCGACACTTCATTGATTGTATGCTAAAATCAAAGTTACACAGGACATTTTTGCCCCACGCTTAAGTTGATTGAGAAATTCCTTCAGTGTCATTTGTAGTGGTGGCCTTTAAAGGCCGTTCACGAAACGAACAAAAGTTGTAGAGAAAAAATGCTTCTGCTAAAATGCACCGACCTCGTTGTAGAATCGGTTAATTTGCTAAATTTGAAGATGCTTTAAAGCGACTGTTTTATAGTTATTTATTCAGATTTCTGCAAGTCACCACAACTGCAATCTTGATTCAAATAGTCCCACAAAAAAAAATCCAGTGGAGTTAAGTCACAACTCCCTGGAGGCCAGTTAACAAGTGTCGTCCAATAATGCATCCACTCGAGAAACCATACGAAAAAAATCGCGCAAAAAACGATCTAAAGCAATCAAAATTGAAAACAAAAAAACACTTTTCGAATCGAATCTGATCAAGAACGCAAAACTATCTCGAAAAGCTTTAGAAGATTCCCGCCTTTGTCCTTAAAAATAGCACAAAAACCTTCACAAAGCACTAAAAACTGAGATGAGCTTGAAGTTGCAAAAAGACGATATTAAGCAATCAAAATTAAAAACAAAAAAAACACGTTTCGAATCGAATCTGATCAAGAACGCAAAACTATCTCGAAAGGCTTTAGGAGACTCCCGCATTTGTCCTTTAAAACAACGCAAAACCTTCACAAAGTACTGAAAACTGAGATGAGGTTGAAGTTGCAAAAAGTCGATATTAAAAAATCAAAACTGAACACAAAAAAAAACACACTTTTCTATTCGAACCTGAAAAACCATGCAAAATAATTGTAAAAACCTTCGCAAAACTCCGTTTACTGTTCTTTAAAAACGACAGAAAAACATTCACAAATCAATTAAAACTAAGGAAAGTTCTAAAATTGCGAAAAAACGATCTAAAGCAATCAAAATTTAAGCCAAAAAAACATTTTTCAAATCGAATCTGATCGAGAACGCAAAACAATCTCTAAAAGCCTTAAAAGACTCCCTCATTCGTCCTTAAAAATAGCACAAAAACCTTCACAAAGCACTAAAAACTGAGATGACATTGAAGCTGCAAAAAGACGATCTTAAACAATCAAAATTGAAAACGAGAAAAAACAGTTTTCGATTCAGGTCTGAAAAAAACATGCAAAAGAATTGCAAAACCATCGCAAAACTCCGTTTATTGTTCTTTAAAAACGACAGAAAAGCACTCACAAAACACTAAAAACTGGGAACAGTTTTGAGATTGCGAAAAAGTGGTTTAAAGCAATCAAAATGGAATAAAAAAAAAACACTTTTCGAATCGAATCTGATCAAGAACGCAAAGAGTCTCTAAAAGTTTTAGAAGATTTCCGCATTTGTCCTAAAAATAACACAAAAACCTTCACAAACACTAAAAACTGAGATGAGCTTGAAATTACAAAAGACGGACTTAAAGAATCAAAAATTGAAAACGAGAAAAACACTTTTCGATTCAAGTCTGAAAAACCATGCAAAAAAATTGCAAAACCATCGCAAAACTCCGTTTATTGTTCTTTAAAAACGACAGAAAAGCACTCATAAAACACTAAAAACTGGAACAGTTTTGAGATTGCGAAAAAGTGGTTTAAAGCAATCAAAATGGAATAAAAAAAAACACTTTTCGAATCGAATCTGATCAAGAACGCAAAAGAGCCCCTAAAAGTTTTAGACGACTTTAGCATTTGTCCTAAAAATAACACAAAAACCTTCACAAAGCACTAAAAACTGAGATGAGCTTGAAGCTACAAAAAGACGATCTTAAACAATCAAAATTGAAAACGAGAAAAACACTTTTCGATTCAGGTCTGAAAAAAACATGCAAAAACCATCGCAAAAACTCCGTTTATTGTTCTTTAAAAACGACAGAAAAGCATTCACAAAACACTAAAAACTGGGAACAGTTTTGAGATTGCCGAAAAAATGGCTTTAAAGCAATCAAAATGGAATACAAAAAAAACACTTTTCGAATCGAATCTGATCAAGAACGCAAAAGAGCCTCTAAAAGTTTTAGACGACTTAGCATTTGTCCTAAAAATAACACAAAAAGCCTTCACAAAGCACTAAAAACTGAGATGAGCTTGAAGTTACAAAAAGACGATCTTAAACAATCAAAATTGAAACGAGAAAAACACTTTTTCGATTCAAGTCTGAAAAACCATGCAAAGAATTGCAAAATCCATCGCAAAACTCCGTTTATTTGCTTCTTTAAAAACGACAGAAAAGCACTCACAAAACACTGAAAACTGGGAACAGTTTTGAGATTGCGAAAAAGTGGTTTTAAAGCAATCAAAATGGAATAAAAAAAACACTTTTCGAATCGAATCTGATCAAGAACGCAAAAGAGTCCTCTAAAAGTTTTAGAAGATTTCCGCATTTGTCCTAAAAATAACACAAAAACCTTCACAAAGCACTAAAAACTGAGATGAGCTTGAAATTACAAAAGACGGACTTAAACAATCAAAATTGAAAACGGGAAAAACACTTTTCGATTCAAGTCTGAAAAACCATGCAAAAGAATTGCAAAAACCATTGCAAAACTCCGTTTATTGTTCTTTAAAAACGACAGAAAATCATTCACAAAAGACTAAAAACTGGGAACAGTTTTGAGATTGCGAAAAAACTATCTAAAGCAATCAAAATTGAAAACAAAAAAAAACACTTTTCGAATCGAATCTTATCGATCAATCGAAGAATCGAAAAAGACGATCTTAAAAAATCAAAATTGATAGCGAGAAAAGCATTTTTTGATTAAAGTTGGAATAAATATGCAAAAAACTTCTCAAAAGTCCGACAAATACTTTGAAAATGCAAAAGAAAACGATCCAAATGAATCAACACTGAAAACAGGACACACAAACTGAACACTGTTCGAATCGAATCTGAAAAATCGTTACATAGCACAAAGGACTGAGTTCAGCTTTGAAATTGCGAAAAGATCATAAACAATCAGAAGTGAAAAGACTAAAAAAAAAAACTATTTTTGAGTTAAATTTGAACAACCATGTAAATAAATTCCTAAAACTTAAGCAGAAAAAAACTGTCCTTTAAAAATAACTCCAAAATAAACACAAAACACTAAAAACTGAGCTCAGTTTTAAAATTACAAAATGACGATCTTAAACAACCAAAATTGAACACCAAATAGACATTTTTCGAATCCAATTTGAACAACCATGTGACAGAATTTCTCGGAAAAATCTCTGCAAGACAATCATAATTGAAATCGAAGAAAACTGCTGAAAAAAGTTTATGAAAATCCGTCAATTGTCCTTGAAAAACGACACAAAAAAAACAAAAACTGACAACAATTTGGCAAATTAATAAAAGACAATATCAGACAATTAAAATTGAAAAACACTTTACGACTTGAATCCTAGAAAAACGCACCAGAGCGATTGTAAAAATACAATTTCAAACAATCGAAAGGAAAAAACAGTATTAGAATCGCAAAAATTTTTCATATGGACTCACACTCTCCCGAACTGCCCGTTGGGGAGAGTGTGAACTGTAATCTTGTTTTTTCAACCCTGTTGCGTCCATACTTGAACATAAGTCTCCTTTACCGACTTCCATCTCTCGCGGTCTTTAGCATCATCATCGAACCATCTTGAATTCGGCCTACCTCTTGATCTTCCTCCCAGCCATGGTCTCCATTGTATTATTTTGAAGTCCCAACTCTCGTCTTGTCTCTCCTTGCTAATGTCCCATGCAATGTCCCATTCCATCTGGGTTATCCTTTCTATTACGTATATGTATTCGTTTGTCTTCCTATCTCTTAAAGAGATCATTGTCCTTTCTATATCTCTTTGTGTTGTTTTTAATGTTTTTATTGTATTTTTTGTAAGGGTCCACGTCTGCCCTCCATATGGACACTGGTCGAACACTTTTGTGTGTTCATTTTTAATCCCACATTTTTTTATTCCTCTTTCAATTCTTCTAACATTCTGGAATGATCTTCTTGATTGTCCGCTATTATTACTACATCATCAGCGAACCTCTAGGTGATTTAGCCTTTCTCCATTGATGTTGATACCTCTATTTGACCATTCAAGTTCTTCTAGCGCCAGCGTTGGGGACAATATGTCTCCTTGACGTATGTCTCTCTTTATTGGGATTGGTTGGGTATCCTCGGTAGGTATCTGTATCTACTATCTATCCGTGCGTCATCCATTTCTGGGTCATGACTACTCCAGTGTTCTATGCTATCAAAGGGTAGATTGTGGCTGCTTTCTCGATTAGGATCCTTATTGTTAGAAGGTGATCTGTTGTCCTGAACCCTTTGCGGAACGCTGCTTGCTCTGGAGGTTGGTAGTGATCCAGTTTTTTTGTTATAAAAGGTTTATACAGATGGGAAAGCAACCTTATGGGTTTGTGGTTTTCTAACAACCTTCTGCCTCCTTTTTTATGTAGTATGATCATGATTGCCTTGTTCCAGTTGTCACGATATCTTCCCTTCCTTTAAGCATGTATTACATAGTTTTGTTAACTTTGGGATAACTCTATTTTGAGCTTCCTGTACCATTTCTATGAGGATTTTGTCTTCACCCGAGCTCTTGTTATTCTTCATGGAAACTTACGGGGTGGATTACCTCTTCGTCATCTATTTCTTCTACATCCTCTGAACCTACGTTTGCCACCTTTCTCTCCATAATTTCCTCTGGTTTTACCACTTTTGTGACATAGGTTTTCATAGAACGTCGTAGTTATTATTTTGTCCTTATCTCTTTCTTCTTCCTTATTTTTATTTCTGATAGCTATAATCTGTTGTTTACCTTCTTTCCGTTTCAAGCTTCTTATATTTTTGTTCTTCTCTATGATATCTTTAGCCATTTCCTCATAGTAATTTTCAAGATCCTTTCTTATTATTTTCCTTTTTTGTCTATACTCATCCTTTGGTGAATGTTGGATGTATTTCTTCAGCGTGCTTGCGCTTCTGGCAACTAATCGGGAATAGAAAAAGCAAGTGAAACGTTGATTATAATCGGTCCGATGCAGGGCAAAATCCGGAACCATCAGAATGTCAGAGTGAACAGCACCCAAACATGGTGTTGCATTCAGGGCTCAATCCTCCATTTCCATTAGTGTGACTGGATGTGCACGTTTAACGAAACCCGAAGCTTGTCAGCCATCAGTCGAGCCATCACCCGCTGGCTGTATTGATAACAGATTGTGGTTCTGTTTGGTGTCTGCACCGTTTGGTGCCGCCGTTTAAGAACCGGCCGGGTCGAGATCAAGCCGCCGTTGCCATTCATCATTGACGGCCGATTGACCAGATCTGGCCCTAGCAGATTTCATAACCAGCCGATTAGTGAAAACGTAATAAAACCGGGCAAAATTCGTGTTTGTTTGCATCTTGCCGCTGAACATCGTTAGGTGTAATTGATATTCATAAAACCGCCGATACTGGGGAGCACGTACAAAGTACATTTACCAGCAGAAGAAGGAAAAAACGGTCGTTTCCAAGAGTGTCCCCTCGGCATCTTCAAAGTATCACGTCTAGTTGTGTGTGTGTGTCTCGCCCAAGTGACCTCTGACATTCGGCATAAAACACAAAGAGACAAATCTGCATACTCGCAGAGGAACCTGCTGTATACACCATTGTTTCCGAGATGCTGAAACACGATATCGGAGGCACTTTTTGTCGTGCTTCCTTGTTAGATTCGTATTATTAAACGTTATTAGTAAATTCTCCTTGTTTCGGAATTCCGAGTCACAACTCGAATAATATCTAAATCACGATTGGGCACCGTTACCCAGCCGAATCGAGGACGCCGAAGAGCACACTCTTCGTTAGCAAACCTTCATGAGTCTGATTCCGCATATTTCAACCATTTTTCCTCGCCAATTCAACCAAATTTGTGGCAAAAACACTTCTTCATGTCCATTTTTGTAAACCGATTCCCAACGCAATTTCCTCCAGATCAGTAGATTTCCTGCGACATGCTTTAGTATCGAGTTGTGAAGATCAGCTCATTTTTATATGCAAAGTGAGGCTAAAGGTTTACAAGAATGGAAAACTAGAAGAAACTCTTTTGATCCCACATCCCTCTAATTCTCCCGCAAAATATCCAAATGCTTCTAGTCTCAGTTTAGGTCTCAGGTTAAAACGGCCTCCAAGGCACAAATGTAACAACCCTAATGTTTTTTTATGTTAAAATAAAATGTTTTTTATTGTTATTTATAATTATATGTATTTTTATGTTTCTTGTTTTGCAGGTTAGAAGCCATCGACAACAACCAAAGTAAAAGACGTAAGGAAAAAGGTTGAAAACGACAGTGTATGAAACGAAGATATAAGTAGTATCGATTAAATAAGACAAAATACAAACTGCAACATTGCAAATAACAAAAGTATTAGAAAATTCTGACAAAACTTACGCAGATAAAAACGAAATAATATAATGGAAATATTGCGAAAATATACTAATACAAACCAGTAAAAAATGTGTGGAATAAACGGGAATATAAAAAATAGGGAGCAATCATTTGCAGGTTCACATGAATAAGTGCAAATGAGACAGAAACACACAAAATAAGTAGAGAAAAAATGCTAATGCCCTGAAGCACACACAAAGAAAAATAAGTTGCAAAAAGTTAAGAGAAGGTAATTGTACAATGAGGCAACAGCAAGAAAGAATAAGCGTTAAAAATAAGACATAAAATACCAAAATATTGGGAAGAACTTTTTTGAGAAATCCTAGAAGAGAATCTGAAATCGAAAAATCTGGAAAAGTTTTTAAAGTTTCTTGTTGCTGATTGACTATACAAGTGAATTCGAATGTCTTGCAGTTTATAAGTCATCGAATCAACAACCCAAGTAAGAGAGAAGTAAGAAAAAAGATGAAAACGACAGTAATAAGAATCGATTAAATAACACAAACTGCAAACGACAACATTGCAAGCAAAGATTGAGGCAAATCTACAGACAAAGTATTAGAAAATTTTGACAAAATTACGCAAATTAAAATGAAATAATGTAATGGAAATATTGCGAAAATATACCAATACAAACTAGGAAAAATATGTGTGGAATAAGCGGGAATATAGAAAATAGGAACAATCATTTGGAGGTTCACATGAAAAAGTGCAAATGAGGCAGAGAACACACATAATAAGTAGAGAAAAAATTCTAATGCCCTGAAGCACACACAAGAAAAATAAGTTGCAAAACGTTAAGAGAAGGTAATTGTACAATGAGGCAACAGCAAGAAATAATAAGCGTTAAAAATAAGACATAAAATACCAAAATATTGGGAAGAACTTTTTTGAGAAATCCTAGAAGAGAATCTGAAATCGAAAAATCTGGAAAAGTTTTTAAAGTTTCTTGTTGCTGATTGACTATACAAGTGAATTCGAATGTCTTGCAGTTTATAAGTCATCGAATCAACAACCCAAGTAAGAGAGAAGTAAGAAAAAAGATGAAAACTACAGTAATAAGAATCGATTAAATAACACAAACTGCAAACGACAACATTGCAAGCAAAATTGAGAAAAACCTACAGAAAAAGTATTAGAAAATTCTGACAAAACTTACGCAAATTAAAATGAAATAATGTAATGGAAATATTGCGAAAATATACCAATACAAACTAGAAAAATATGTGTGGAATAAGCGGGAATATAGAAAATAGGAAGCAATCATTTGCAGGTTCACATGAATAAGTGCAAATGAGACAGAAACACACAAAATAAGTAGAGAAAAAATGCTAATGCCCTGAAGCACACACAAAGAAAAATAAGTTGCAAAAAGTTAAGAGAAGGTAATTGTACAATGAGGCAACAGCAAGAAAGAATAAGCGTTTAAAATAAGACGTAAAATACCAAAATGTTGGGTAGAACTTTTTTGAGAATTCCGAGAAGAGAATCTAAAATCGAAAAATCTGGAAAAAGTTTTTAAAGTTCTTGTTAGCTGATTGACTACGCAAGTGAATTCGAATGTCTTGCAGTTTAGAAGCCATCGAATCAACAACCAAAGTAAGAGAGAAGTAAGAAAAAAGATGAAACGACAGTAATAAGAATCGATTAAATAACACAAACTGCAAACGACAACATTGCAAGCAAAAATTGAGAAAAACCTACAGAAAAAGTATTAGAAAATTCTGACAAAACTTACGCAAATTAAAATGAAATAATGTAATGGAAATATTGCGAAAATATACCAATACAAACTACAAAAATATGTGTGGAATAAGCGGGAATATAGAAAATAGGAAGCAATCATTTGCAGGTTCACATGAATAAGTGCAAATGAGACAGAAACACACAAAATAAGTAGAGAAAAAATGCTAATGCCCTGAAGCACACACAAAGAAAAATAAGTTGCTAAAAGTTAAGAGAAGGTAATTGTACAATGAGGCAACAGCAAGAAAGAATAAGCGTTTAAAATAAGACGTAAAATACCAAAATGTTGGGAAGAACTTTTTTGAGAATTCCTAGAAGAGAATCTAAAATCGAAAAATCTGAAAAGTTTTTAAAGTTTCTTGTTGCTGATTGACTATGCAAGTGAATTCGAATGTCTTGCAGGTTAGAAGCCATCGAATCAACAACCCAAGTAAGAGAGAAGTAAGAAAAAAGATGTAAACTACAGTAATAAGAATCGATTAAATAACACAAACTGCAAACGACAACATTGCAAGCAAAAATTGAGGAAAACCTACAGAAAAAGTATTAGAAAATTCTGACAAAACTTACGCAAATTAAAATGAAATAATGTAATGGAAATATTGCGAAAATATACCAATACAAACTAGAAAAATATGTGTGGAATAAGCGGGAATATAGAAAATAGGAAGCAATCAGTTGGAGGGTCACATGAAAAAGTGCAAATGAGACAGAAACCCACAAAATAAGTAGAGAAAAAATGCTAATGCCCTGAAGCACACACAAAGAAAAATAAGTTGCTAAAAGTTAAGAGAAGGTAATTGTACAATGAGGCAACAGCAAGAAAGAATAAGCGTTAAAAATAAGACGTAAAATACCAAAATGTTGGGAAGAACTTTTTTGAGAATTCCTAGAAGAGAATCTAAAATCGAAAAATCTGAAAAAGTTTTTAAAGTTTCTTGTTGCTGATTGACTATGCAAGTGAATTCGAATGTCTTGCAGGTTAGAAGCCATCGAATCAACAACCCAAGTAAGAGAGAAGTAAGAAGAAAGATGTAAACTACAGTAATAAGAATCGATCAAATAACACAAATTGTAAACGACATCATTGCAAGCCAAAATTGAGGTAACCCTACTGAAAAAGTCTTAGAAAATTCTGACAAAACTTACGCAAATTAAAATGAAATAATGTAATGGAAATATTGCGAAAATATACCAATACAAACCAGAAAACTATGTGTGGAATAAGCGGGAATATAAAAAATAGGAAGCAATCAGTTTGGGGTTCACAGGAAAAAGTGCAAATTAGACAGAAACCCACAAAATAAGTAGAGAAAAAATGTTAATGCCCTGAAGCACACACAAAGAAAAATAAGTTGCTAAAAGTTAAGAAAACCCAAGTAAGAGAGAAGTAAGAAAAAAGATGTAAACTACAGTAATAAGAATCGATCAAATAACACAAACTGCAAACGACAACATTGCAAGCCAAAATTGAGGCTTCTTATAATTCTGACAAAACTTACGCAAATTAAAATGAAATAATGTAATGGAAATATTGCGAAAATATACCAATACAAACTAGAAAAATATGTGTGGAATAAGCGGGAATATAGAAAATAGGAAGCAATCATTTGGAGGTTCACATGAAAAAGTGCAAATGAGGCAGAAACACACAAAATAAGTAGAGAAAAAATGCTAATGCCCTGAAGCACACAAAGAAAAATAAGTTGCAAAACGTTAAGAGAAGGTAATTGTACAATGAGGCAACAGCAAGAAAGAATAAGCGTTACAAATAAAACGATAAATACCAAAATTTTGGGAAGAACTTTTTGAGAATTCCTAGAAGAGAATCTAAAATCGAAAAATCTGAAAAAGTTTTTAAAGTTTCTTGTTGCTGATTGACTATGCAAGTGAATTCCGAATGTCTTGCAGGTTAGAAAGCCATCGAAATCCAAACCAAAGTAAAGAGAAGGAAGAAAAAAATGAAAACGACAGTAATAAGAATTGATTAAATAACCAAACGCAAACGACAACATTGCAGTAAAAATGAGGCAAACCTACAGACAAACTATTTGAAAATTCTGAACAAAACTTACGCAAATTAAAGGAAATAATGTAACGGAAATATTGCGAAAAATATATCCAATACAAACTACAAAAATATGTTGTGGAATAAGCGGGAATATAGAAAATAGGAAGCAATCATTTGCAGGTTCACATGAATAAGGTGCAAATGAGACAGAAACCACAAAATAAGTAGAGAAAAAATGCTAATGCCCTGAAGCACACACAAAGAAAATAAGTTGCTAAAAGTTAAGAAAAGGGAATTGTACAATGAGGCAACAGCAAGAAAGAATAAGCGTTTAAAATAAGACGTAAAATACCAAAATGTTGGGTAGAACTTTTGTGAGAATTCCAAGAAGAGAACCTAAAATCGAAAAATCTTAAAAAGTTTTTAAAGTTTCTTGTTGCTCATTGACTATGCAAGTGAATTCGAGTGTCTTGCAGTTTAGAAGCCATCGAATCAACAACCAAAGTAAGAGAAAAAGTAAAAAAAAGATGAAAACGACAGTAATAAGAATCTATAAACGACAACATTGCAAGCAAAAATTGAGAAAAACCTACAGACAAAGTACTAGAAAATTCTGAAAAAACTTATTCAGATTAAAATTAAATACTAGAATGAAAGTATTTCGAAATTTATGAATGGAAACCAGTAAAAAACGTATTGAACAAGCGGAAATATACACAATCAAAACAAATCAGTTTGGTGTTCTCATGAAAATAAGAGCCCTGAAACAGACACAAATAAAATGTTGTTGTGAAGAGTTAAGAGAAGGGAATAGCAAGAAATAATCAGCATTGCAAATAAAACTGAAAATGTTGGAAAGGAAATTTTTTACGAATTCCTACAAAGGAATCTAAAAGAGATTTTCAAGTTTCTTGTTGCTGATTGACTATGCAAGTGAATTCGAATGTCTTGCAGTTAAGAAGCCATCGAATTAAGCATCTTACAATACAAGAAGCTGCATTTGTGGAGTGGAATCCGAATAGGTAGCATTCATAATCTTATCGACAAAGAGCCAACATCGAAATAAAATATAAGACAATTTAGATAACAGTATCGTTAGTTTTAGGCGGAAAGGTGCCAGTTGACACGCGATTTTGTCCTTAGGATGGGAATTAATTGTTCAAATAGAGGACACGCACCGATTTATCGGGTTATTTTGATAAGCCGGACAAATGGACAGCCAACACCGAAGATCTCTTCGGATAAATGGCCCGTTTGCCTTATTGCCCTGGCGGATGGAACGACATTTTATTGCGATATTATTGAGGAAATTTACATATTACAATCCCGAGCGAGCCTATTCCATAATAAAGTTATTTTTATTGGAACCTATTCGGTTTTGGTGCTCGATTCGGGCGAGCGAGAGCTTTTATACATTTCATCCAAAATAAGCCATTTACTTTGAAGTGCTACAAGCGCTACACGGCCGGAAACTTGGAAGATTCGTTTCTTGATACTTGGAATGGTGGTGTGTTTAGAATTTTATCGAGGAAATCAATTACAGCTCAACCTACTTACACTCGAGCAATTTCCATGGAAAACTGACCGATTTCGATGGCTATCAGCGACCAGTGCGATCTTATCCGGACGTGTAAATAATTCCTAAACATGTAAACACATTCGGAGTGCGTTCTAATTAAGGCCGTTTTGGCCGGCATTAACGTACAAGGCGACAATTTAATATTTTAATTTGTTTATCGCAGCACAGAATCGATAGAATTACACGCGAGTGTACAAGAAACTGGCCGAGGACAGGTTGCCTGACCCAATCAGTTTACTCATTGATTAACATTTAAACAGCCAAAGACCTCGTTGACTGTTGAGGAAACCTACTAAAATAGCCAGTGGAATGTTCAGCTATTTTCACATTTATTTGCCACAACGGCCCTTTTCTTTATTTTATTAGTTTTCGCTATTTTTCAGCCAATTTCCTCTGGTCGCTTTATGACGGCTTTTTAATAAGCTCCTCCTAGTTCATATCTTCCGCAAGCAAAAGTGATTGTGTTTATTAGTGATGATCTATCAAAAGAAGAACGATCAGTTGGAATGGAACAATGGAATGTTGAAAAGGATAATGGAAGTTATGAAAAGAAAGGCAAAACGGCAGAGAAAGTTTTGGAGAAAAAAATCATATTGAAATAAACTTGCAAATGCACAAGCGAACTCTATGAAAAATAAACGGACAATGCAGGCAACAAACTAATTTAGAAGCAAAAGAAATGAGCAAGAAAAATGCAAACATCACAGAAACAATCGAGGAATTATTGTTGTTCAATTTGCTGCTTCCTGGAAGACTACAAAAACTCTCATAAACCAGCAAGGCCGGAAATATTTCGAAGAGAAAAAAGCAAAAGTTAACTAGAGAAAATGCTTTAATTCAATTTGTGTTAATAGAAAAAATGCAAACGAAACAAAATCGCGCAAAAGCCTGAGTGCATAAAATTAAAACAAAAAAGTTCGAAAAATTGTAACAAACATCACAAACAAATAGTTGGAAAAAGTTAAGAGAAAGGGGTTGAAAGGAGTTTCAAAAACAGCTTTTGGTTGGCTGTAGGACAGTATTTTTAAACCATTCAGGAAGAGAATAATTGTAAACAAAAGTCAAAAATTAATAACCAAAAACGACCAAATACCGAAACGTCCAAGGAATATTTTCAATAATTTCTATACGAGAAAAACGTAAAGTGATTTAGGTTTACTAAGGAAAACCATTAACTAACAATCAAAATATTGAACGAAAACAAATGGACGAATTAGACAAAGCAATTTGAAAATGAATCGAAGACGACAAATTATCACGTTTAAGTTAATTAGCAACAAAAATTATAGACAATAATAAAAACAGAACAACACACAAAACAGACGGTATGGTGATTAAAAGAAAGTAAAACTAAAACAAAAATAAAGAAACAGTATTGGAAATAGTGGAAATGAAAGCAAAAATGTAGAGAATAAGCAAGTGTATAAGAGAAAAAAATGTTAAAGCCCTGTAACAAACACCCAGGAAGGAAAACAGTTGGAAAGAGTTAAAAGGACTGAATAGAAAAAGCAAAACCAGCTTTTGGTTCGCTGTTGAACAGTATTTTTAAAGCATGCAGAAAAAAATCATTCATTTATTTTATTCATCAATCTAAAAATCAAATTTTGGAAAAAATGCAGACGAGACGAAAACGCATAAGATGCGTGAGTGCATAAAATTAAAAGAAAAAATGTCAAAACCTTGAAGCAATCACAAACAAATAGTTGGAAGGAGTTAAGAGAAAGGAATTGAAAGAAATAGTAAAAACAGCTTTTGGTTGACTGGTGAACAGTATTTTTAAACCATGCAGGAGAAAAAATCATTCTTATTTTATTCATCAATCTAAAAAATCAAATTTTGGAAAAAATGCAGACGGACGAAACGCATAAGATGTGTGAGTGCATTAAATTAAAAGAAAAAATGTCAAAACCTTGCAACAATCACAAACAAACAGTTGAAAATAGTTAAGAGAAAGGAATTGAAAGAAATAGTAAAAACAGCTTTTGGTTGGCTGGTGAACAGTATTTTTAAACCATGCAGAAAAAAAATCATTCTTTATTTTATTCATCAATCTAAAAATCAAATTTTGGAAAAAATGCAGACGAGACGAAAACGCATAAGATGCGTGAGTGCATTAAATTAAAAGAAAAAATGTCAAAACCTTCGCAACAATCACAAACAAACAGTTGAAAATAGTTAAGAGAAAGGAATTGAAAGAAATAGTACAAACAGCTTTTGGTTGGCTGGTGAACAGTATTTTTAAACCATGCAGAAAAAAAATCATTCTTTATTTTATTCATCAATCTAAAAATCAAATTTTGGAAAAAATGCAGACGAGACGAAAACGCATAAGATGCGTGAGTGCATTAAATTAAAAGAAAAAATGTCAAAACCTTGCAACAATCACAAACAAACAGTTGAAAATAGTTAAGAGAAAGGAATTGAAAGAAATAGTACAAACAGCTTTTGGTTGGCTGGTGAACAGTATTTTTAAACCATGCAGAAAAAAAATCATTCTTTATTTTATCATCAATCTAAAAATCAAATTTTGGAAAAAATGCAGACGACGACGAAAACGCATAAGATGCGTGAGTGCATTAAATTAAAAGAAAAAATGTCAAAACCTCGCAACAATCACAAACAAACAGTTGAAAATAGTTAAGAGAAAGGAATTGAAAGAAATAGTACAAACAGCTTTTGGTTGGCTGGTGAACAGTATTTTTAAACCATGCAGGAAAAAAATTATTCTTATTTTATTCATCAATCTATAAAATCAAATTTGGATAAAAATGCAGCCGAGACGAAACGCATAAGATGCGTGAGGCATTAAATAAAGAAAAAATGTCAAAACCTCGAAACACTCAAAACAAACAGTTGAAATAAGTTAAGAGAAAGGAATTGAAAGAAATAGTACAAACAGCTTCTTTGGTTGGCTGGTGAACAGTATTTTTAAACCATGCAGAAAAAATCATTCTTTATTTTATTCATCATATCTAAAAATCCCATTTTTTGAAAAATGCAGACGAGACCGAAAACGCATAAGATGCGTGAGTGCATTAAATTAAAAGAAAAAATGTTTTAAAACCTTGCAACAATCACAAACAAAACAGTTGAAATAGTTAAGACAAGGAATTGAAAAGAAATAGTACAAACAGCTTTTGGGGGCTGGTGGGCAGTATTTTCCCATTCAGGAAAAAAATCATTGTAAAAAAAAGGCAAAATTTAATAACCAAAAAACGACAAAAGATCGAAAAGTAAAGGAATATTTTCAATAATTCCTATACGAGAAAAACGTAAAGTGATTTAGGTTTACTAAAGAAAAACAATAAATAACAATCAAAATATTGAACCAAAACAAATGGACGAATTTGAAAATGATCGATGACCGCAATTATTACGTTGAGATAAATTAGCAACCGAAATGAGAAAGAAAACAAAAACAAAACAGACTGTTTGGTGTTTAAAGGAAAATCAAACTAAAATAAAAATAAAGAGACAGCAATGGAAAAAGTAGAAATGATACAAAATCGTTCGAAATAAGTGAGGAAAAATGCTAAAACGCTGCAACAAATGCAAGGCATATGCATTACAAATAAAAGTAAAAATATCAAAATGTTGGGAAGAATACTTTTAACAAATCCTAGAAGGATTTTTTTTTAAATGTTTTAGGTTTATCAGACGAAAGCAAGAAGTAACAATAGAAGTGATATTGAACCAAAACAAATGGACGAATTAGACGAGGCAGTTGAGAAACGAAAGACGCGAAGTCACGAGATGACAAACAATAAACGAACAAAGAAAAATTTAAAAAAATAAAAGAGCAATTGAAAAACAAATTATTCTGGATTTATGCAACAAAATAAGGACAGCATGAAGAAATGGCCTGCAAGGCAATTGAAAAAATGACACTGATAACACAGAGATGGAATTTATTAAAAGGGAAAAACATAAATGGAAAGTCTATAAAAGTAATACGAAAATTTGTTGGGTTAATTTATGGATAAAATCCTTTAGAAAACTCATTATATGAAAGAAAAGAACTTTAATTTTGAGATGTTTTTAAACATTGTTTAGTCTTAACATTCATCTCACTTAAGAGCGTTCGAGTTGAGGCAAATTTCCACGTTAAATAAAGTTTCGATGTTCCATTCGCAGCCCAGTTGAAAGTGTCTGTCTAATTAGGCGGCTACTTAGCTTTAATCTTGCATCGCAACAAATTACTTTTACCGCAGGATACTCTTACTATCGCACTGTTCTAATAGGACAATTAATATTCGACTATTGCTATTAAAATGATTTTTAATCGACCACTTAGTGGATTAATTCCGGCCAATTTACACTAAATCGTTCCGCGTAACTTATAGCTTCTGGTTATGAGACCACAGACCTCTAATGGGTGGGTGTTTCTTAAGAACAACCATAGAAAAAAAACCAGGTACAAATCGAAGAGCAGATTCAAACTTTCAACACTGCAAAGGCCCTGATGGATCATTCGGGCATTAGGCGTTAACTTTTCCATATAGGCATCTGCAGACAATTAAGACACGAAGACCAGCAATTTCGTTTTAACTTGCTTGCTGAAAAACGCGAAATTGACCACTAAAACGCACCTGGAATGGTGCTGAAGTGATTTTCAAGAAAGTCGCCTTAGTGGACCCCACACACAACCAATCCGGACCACCTACAATTTCAATTGTGCATACCAGCAGTTAGGTAAGCATGATAGAAATAAGTGGTATACAATGCGAATGTTGAATAAACATTACATAAGGCCTAATCCGGCTAAAGCATTTTGTCATGGCTGGGGATATACAAGCGCGGGGTTTTCTATGCTGGTTTCAAATATTCAGCCGGTTTAGATTGAGAAATTTTTTTTTGGAATGCGTCCATCAGGTGCTGGTTGTGACTTCATATTGCGTAAACCCATCAATTACCCAAATAACTTGAAAGGGGCAGGGACAATTGAGGACCAATCAAGTTGCAAAATTCTGGTTTGCGGTTAGTTTTTTTCATTTTGAAATGTAATTTTAACTCTTATTACATGAGTTTTGTCACAGTATTGCTCAAATTCACTTCATAACCCTCATTTCACAACATCAGTTTTGATTAAAAATGTTGAGTTTTTCGGGGTTTTAGTCGGTCGTGGAAAATAATTTGCTCCTGACGTTTCGCAAGCACGAGTGGCTTACATCTTCACACTTTGTTCTGCAGGCGACATACCTTTTTGATTTTTTTCTCAAAAAAACCTCCGTTATTCTTCAGTTTTTTTCTCTTGAAATAGTTTGATTTTTAAATTTTTTTATCGATTTTTAAGCTGTGGGCATAGACAATATTGAGACATGATTCAGAATTTCAAATTGGGAACTAATGCAATTTAGGATAAAAACTTGATATTGTCTGTTCTGATAGCGAGTTTGGGGGCTCGATTGAAAGTCCCGTTATTTCGAAAAATGGCCGAAATTTCGACCTTTTCCGTGAAGAACGAAAGTTCTTGTCAGGCGCAACTGAAAGGTTGGACTATTTCCTGAAAACTCAGCCTGCAGTCTGTTTCGGTTCAAATTTGCCCCATTTTAGCCACTAATCTTGCCTAGAATTGAACAAAATTTCAAGTACCTTGATTGATCCAGATTGGACGTGAAGATTTTTTAAAATGACTCAACTTGAAAGTTCTTGGTCAGAATGGTCAGGTTCAACTGTAAGTCTGTTATTTCTTGCATAATCAGCCTGCAGTCCGTTCGTATTGAAATTAGCTCCATTTCCAGCCACTGATCTTCGCTAAAACTCGTCAAAATTTCAAGTACCTGGTTGATGCCGATTGGATGTGAGGATTTTTTGAAAATTGCTCAAAATTTGAAATTTTTTGGTCAGAATTGTCAGGTTCAACGTAATTCTGTTAATTCGTGCATAATCATCCTGCAGTCCTTTTGGATTGAAATTTGCTCCATTTCAAGCCACTGACCTTCGCTAGAACTGAACAAAATTTCAAGTGTCTGACTGAGGCCGATTGGGCGCGAGAATGTTTTAAAAATGACTCATCTAGAAAGTTTTTGTCAGACGCAACTGAAAGTTTGTCTTTTGCTGAAAACTCAGCCTGCAGTTTGTTTCAGTTGAAATTTGCCTCATTTCTAGCCACTCATCTTGCTTAGAATGGGACCAAATTTCAAGTACCTGATTGATCTCGATTGGACGTGAGGATTTTTTGAAAATGACTCAACTTGAAAGTTTTTGGTCAGAATAGTCAGGTTGAACTGTAAGTCTGTTAATTCGTGCATAATCAGCCTGCAGTCTGTCCGTATTGCAATTTGCTCCATTTTCGAGCCACTGACCGTCGCTAGAAATGGATGAAATTTCAAGTACCTGATTGATCCAGATTGACCGCAAGGATTTTTTGAAAATGGCGCAACTTGAAAGTTTTTGTCAGACGCAACTAAAAGTTTGTTTTTTTTCTCGGAACTGAGCCTGCAGTCCGTTTCAGTTGAAATTTGCTGGGTTGCTAGCCACTAATCTGGGTTAGAACTGGATAAAATTTCAAGTGTCTAGTTGCCCCAGGTTGGACTTGACGAATTTTTCAAAATTGTTAACTTGAAAGTATTGTTCAGGCTCAACAAAGTTTGTTAATTACTTTCAAAATAATCCGTTAGGAAATAGTCGAAACGTGGGCCATTTTTAGAACATAAAAGGAGTTTCAATTCAGTTCCAAACCCGCCATAAGAACAGACAAACTCAGTTGAACTCAAACCATTTTCCCTGCTTTAGAATGATGAAAACATCCAGTAGCTGACACACAAATTCTGGCCACATTTTTCGCGTGTAAAAATCAAATTCGATAAACCCAAAACTAGTAAAGAGTCCAGCAACATTCCTAGTTTCTTCCTCATTAGTCTTCCAATAAAATTGCAAAGAGAAAATGCGAATTCCCAGCTACTTAAGCCTGTGCCTGTCGGCAAAGACAACATCCGACAGCCATAAAAAGGTATCTTCAGTTGGTTACGGAAGCTGCGAAGAACACGATGAGCTTTTAGTCTCAGAGCCTAAAATTGGCATGCGATTGACGCATTAGCAGTGATAAGCATGCAATGCACTTGTGATGGTCGGTGCCTAATCAGTCAAACTGGTAGCCCACCGGTTCGGTTCTTCGGAATCCGGCCATCAGGAGGAAAATGCGTTTTTCTCGCTGGTGTTCTCTACTGAATTCGCATACCAATCGATCACTTCAACATCATTGATCAAACAACCGCATTATGATCGATCATCACACTGCCAAATATGAATGGGTTTCCTCATTTTAATGATACACTTGCACTAACTAACCGAAACGTTTTGTTGAACTAAGATTGATTACGCGTCCAATCAAAACATCGCTTGTAACGTTTAGTACTGGCAAGTGGGTGAAACGTATTCCTCCTCACAATTATAAATTACAAATCTCTCTCTAATAGTTGAATGCCATGATTTATAGCGGCCGTTTTGGTAATCCCTTTTGTTATCTTGACAAAGCCACCATTTCCAGTGGTGTTGCCTTCAAATTACCCATTTTTTACCCGATCTTCTAGGAGTGAAAAATTAACGTGCTGATCCGCCACTGGTTTTCTAAATGACCATCCTCCCTCTCCCCTGGCCGCCTACTGCCCGAAAGATGAACTTTGTGATACAAAAATGATTTATTTTTAATTAAATCGTCACATTTGACGTGATGGGACACTCGAACGTGCTATCTTAATCGCCTATTCAATCAGAACGTAAATATTTTTCGTGTGGTACAATTTTTTTGTGTGTGCAGCGTGAACGACATGAAAAAGTGGCAGAAGAATGGGATGTTTTGATCATTTGGCCGACCTGCAGCTGGTCTTGATTACCGTTATTCACTGGACATTCAGATGATGTTGATCATTGTCATTATCTTCCGTTTGAATTTCAGCAATTCATTGGTTTCTGGGATTTTTACGCTTTGTTATCACGATTTCTGGAATAGAAGCTTTGAGAACCAGATGCTGGGTTTGGTGCTGAATAACGAGCCCAACAGTCCGGCAAAATAGGCATTTTCTTACTGTTCTGGTTTTTTTGCATTCTATCAAATTAATAACGTGTTTTTAACTACTTTTTTGGAACATTCAAACTAAAAACCCGCGGTTAAAACTGTACTTTTCCGGAGCAAAGTGGTTCGTTTTCTTTTTTAGGAAGAAGTCCATGTTCTACTGGGTTTTTCTTAACGAAAAATGATGCAAAAGTACCTGAAAACGCATTTGTTTATTTTAGATACTTTTTTGCGCAATTTTGTTCGATTTTCGTTCATTTTTGAACGAAATAAACAAATTTCATATTTCATAATCATTTTTTTCAACAAACCCACTGAACGTGTCCGTTTTCTTTAAAAAGAAAAAAATTTCAAATAAAAAACACAAATTCAACGAAAAGTTGAAACCGAAAGACTGATGCAAAAAAGTAGTTAAAAACGCATATGTACATTTTGTGTGAAATGTAAGAAAAACGAACAATTTGACGCAAAAAAACTAAAGTTGAACGGGATGTTTTTGCGGAATATTTTTCATTTTTCTTGAATTTCATCTAAAATGAACCAATGTATCGTCAAGAACTTTTCTATACTGTAAAAAACCAGATGATTTTGGGTTTTTTGTAGAAAAAAAACGAACAAATTTTCGCAAAAAAACACCCGTTAAGGTTCAGTTTTTTTCAAGTAAAATTAGTCGCTTTTCATTTCCTTCATCTTTCCTTTTTATACAAAATATACAAATGGTTTTTTAACTAGGTTTTGGGTCGTTCTTAGAAAAAAAATTAAGAAATTTATGCAAAAAACATCCGTTAAAATTCACTTTTTTTCGCATAAAATTAGTCGCTTTTCTTGGATTTTATACGAAATATACAAATGCGTTTTAAACTACGTTTGCTTGATTTTTTCTTAACAAAACCACTTGAACTTGTGCTTTTTCGTTAAAAAGACATATTTTTCGCAAAAAAAAACACAAATTCGACGAGAAGTTTTACGAAAAACTGATGCAAAAGAGTAGTAAAGTAAGTTGAATGGGGCGTTTTCGCGAAAATTTTTTCAGTTTTCTTGAATTTCATCTAACATGACCAATGTAGCTTTAAAAATTGTTTTGCATCGTAAAAAAACCATATAATTTGGGGTCGTTTTTAGAAAAAAGTGAACAAATTTATGCAAAAAACATCCGTTAAAATTCAATTTTTTTCCCATAAAATTAGTCGCTTTCTTCGATTTCATACGAAATGTACAAATGCGTTTTTAACTACTTTGCGTGATTTTTCTAACAAATCACTTGAACTTGTGCTTTTTCGTTAAAAAGACATATTTTTGGTTAAAAAAACACAAATTCAACGAGAACTTTTACGAAAAACTGATGCAAAAGAGTAGTAAAGTAAGTTGAACGGCACGTTTTCGCGAAAATTTTTTTCATTTTTCTTGAATTTCATCTAACATGAACCAATGTAGCTTTAACAATTTGTTTGCATTGTAAAAAACCATATAATTTGGGGTCGTTTTTAGAAAAAAAATTAACAACTTTTTGCAAAAAACATTCGTTAAAATTCAGTTTTTTTCGCATAAAATTTGTCGCTTTTCTTCGATTTTATACGAAATGTACAAATGCGTTTTTAACTACTTTCGCGTGATTTTTTCTTAACAAACCCACTTGAACTTGTGCATTTTCGTTAAAAAGACATATTTTTGGTTAAAAAAACACAAATTCAACGAGAAGTTTTACGAAAAACTGATGCAAAAGAGTAGTAAAGTAAGTTGACCGGGACGTTTTCGCGAAAATGTTTTCATTTTTCTTGAATTTCATCTAAAATGAACCAATGTAGCTTTAAGAATTTTTTTTGCATCGTAAAAAACTATATAATTTGTGGTCGTTTTTAGAAAAAAAATTAACAAATTTATGCAAAAAACATCCGTTAAAGTTCAGTTTTTTTCGCATAAAATTAGTCGCTTTTCTTCGATTTTATACGAAATGTACAAATGCGTTTTTAACTACTTTTGCGTGATTTTTTCTTAACAAAACCACTTGAACTTGTGCTTTTCGTTAAAAAGACATATTTTTCGCAAAAAAAAACACAAATTCAACGAGAAGTTTTACGAAAAACTGATGCAAATAGTAGTAAAGTAAGTTGAACGGGACGTTTTTCGCGAAATTTTTTTCATTTTCTTGAATTTCATCTAACATGAACCAATGTAGCTTTAAGAATTTTTTGCATCGTAAAAAACCATATAATTTGGGGTCGTTTTAGAAAAAAATGAACAAATTATGCAAAAACATCCGTTAAAGTTCAGTTTTTTCGCATAAATTAGTCGCTTTTCTTCGATTTTATACGAAATGTACAAATGCGTTTTTAACTACTTTTGCGTGATTTTTTCTTAAACAAAACCACTTGAACTTGTGCTTTTCGTTAAAAAGACATATTTTTCGCGAAAAAAAAACACAAAATTCAACGAGAAGTTTACGAAAAACTGATGCAAATAGTAGTAAAGTAAGTTGAACGGGACCGTTTTCGCGAAATTTTTTTCATTTTTCTTGAATTTCATCTAACATGAACCAATGTAGCTTTAAAATTGTTTTGCATCGTAAAAAGCCATATAATTTGGGGTCGTTTTTAGAAAAAAATGAACAAATTTATTCAAAAATCATCCGTTAAAATTCCCGTTTTTTCCGCATAAAATTAGTCGCTTTTCTTCGATTTATACGAAACGTACAAATGCGTTTTTAACTACGTTTGCGTGATTTTTTTCATAACAAACCCACTTGAACTTGTGCTTTTTCGTTAAAAAGACATATTTTTTCGCCGCGAAAAAAACACAAATTCAACGAGAAGTTTTACGAAAAAATGATGCAAAAGAGTAGTTAAGTAAGTTGAACGGGACGTTTTCAGGAAATTTGTCATTTTCTTGAATTCATCTAACATGAACCAATGTAGCTTTAAGAATTTTTTTGCATCGTAAAAAACCATATAATTTGGGGTCGTTTTTAGAAAAAAAAATGAACAAATTTATGCAAAAAACATCCGTTAAAATTCAGTTTTTTTCGCATAAAATTAGTCGTCTTTTCTTCGATTTTATACGAAATATACAAACGCGTTTTTAACTACTTTTTGCGTGATTTTTTCTTAACAAAACCACTTGAACTTGTGCTTTTCCTTTAAAAAGGAAATTTTCTCGACGAGAAAAAACACAAATTCAACGAAAAGTTTTACGAAAAACTGATGCAAAAGAGTAGTTAAAAAACGCATTTATACGTTTTGTGTAAAATGTAAGTAAAACTAAAGGATTTCACCCCGAAAAAAACTCAAGTTTAAGAGAAGGTTTTGGCGGAAATTTTATCATTTTTCTTAAATTTTATCTGAAATGAACAAATGCTAATTTAAGAGCTGTTTTGCACCGTAAAAAAACCAGATGAACTTGAGCCTTCTTCTTTAAAGAAAGACTTGCGCATTTTTACCCGCGTTAAATTGTCTTTACATTTTTATAAAATGCGTTTTCAACTGCGTTTTTGTTAATTTTTCCTTTTTCCTTAAAACGAAAATTGAACACAGCTGCGAGTATAAAATAACCAAAATTCAACAAATTGTTTCCACGAAAAAATGATGCGAAAAAGTAGTCAAAAATGCAATTGTACATTTTGTAAAATGTAAAAAAAACTAATATTTTTCGCCGAATAAACTGTAAGTTTAACGGTGGTTTGTCGCGTACCTTCGCGTAATATTCTGGATAAAAACACGATTTGAACGTCGGGCTTTTACCACAGAATACGGGCCAAAGAACTTGTTTGTATAAAAAAAATTAATTTGTTAGTTTTATATAGACAAAATGCAACCAAAACGAGCAAAGTTTTTCTAGCTTCATATAACCAATGGTTTCCACTGGAGCAGCTAATTTCACCACAGATTTTGTAAGCGTTTTTGCCTTTTTAATGCCTCTTTCGCAAAGTCTTAAGTATCAGCTTAGTTGGTGGAAGAAGTTTATGGGCAAAATACAGTTGGGAACATTGCGGAGATTTCTCAGATAAAACCCATCGAAAGTTTCCACTGAATATTTCCAGTCTGCAAGCTATGGAAACTTCTGGCTTGCAAAGTTTCCAAAGAGGGCGTTGCTTCATATGATCTTTGAATTTAATTGCTTAAACTCCGGTAGTTTCTAGACAAAATCAAATTTGGAAACTTCTGACTATTTATCAATTTTTGCTTGGAAATTTGCGCAAAAATTTTCAACAGTTTTCCATGCCTGATTTGGGTGTTTTTGTCCATCAAGCTCAACTCTTCTTCTTCTTTCAGAATGATTTCAGCAATCAGCTGCAACCACTTTCACTTTTCTTGTCAGCTTCCCTTTCAGTTTCTCAGAAGAACAGCAAAATAATACATTCTTAGAGTCTCCACTAGAAAGGTAAACTTTATGCATGTTTGACATTGTTATACATTTTAAGTTTGAAGAGCATACCAAACAAACTAACCACAAATATGTCTCAATGGTTGCAACGATTTCTGGACATTTCTAATACCTCCAACAAACGCAATGAGGCAAATGGTTCAGAAAAGGTCAGACAGAGAAGAAGGTCAATCATGTTGATGAAATTCCTCAAGCTGTTGAACTCTTTTCTCGTCAAGACCGCGAAGCGGCGACAAGGAGCGATCCACTGCACCGATAACGATTATTGTTATTATTGTTATTGTTGGGCGCTTCTGCATTGTTGAGAATCGACGATAAAATAGACCTGGGCATTGTTGGCGCTGTCATCCCGAAAGATCTTCAGCCACTCGACGCTGCTGCGCTTAACAGACGAGGCCTTTCTTCGTCCGCACTTTGACTCGCGTTGAAGAAGTGTGCCCGCAATTTGCTCGGCAATTTATCCCGACTTGAGTGCTTAACCGCACAAAAAATTTACTCTCGAGTAATCCTGCGTTGTCTCATTTGTCCAGCTCAGTCGTCTTTGTCCTGGCCTGTTGGGACAGAGCACTAATCACACTAATTCATTGTCGCGAAAAATTCGAAATCCCCTAACCCGCTCAGCGAATAAGCCGTAAATAAGACGTGGATAAAGTGAGAAAAATCGCCGTATCAGACGTGTGAAGCAAGCGATAAATCTAATAATGTACACCTAAAATCAATTAACGTGGTGCAGCTAAGCCGCATTATTCACTTAGCCTGTCCATTCTGCTGGATATGTGGGTGTCCATTCAATTAAATTGATTAAAACTGCTTTTATTTTCGAAAAATGGACGAAGTTTCGACTATTCCCGAATGGAAACTGAACTTTCAAGTTGAGCCGTTTTCAATAATTCCTCACGTCCAAACTGGAGCGACTGGACACTTGAAATTTTGTCCAGTTCTAACCAAAGTCGGTGGCTAGAATTTGGGCAAATTTCAGCCTAAACGGGCTGTAGGCTGATGTTCCACGAAAATACAAACTTTCTGTTGAGCCTGACAAAAACTTCCAAGTTTTTTGCCGAATTTTCTGCATCTTCATTTCCAGAATTTTCAAAAATTCAGCTCGTCCAATCTAAAGCAACTAGACACTTGGAATTTTGTCCAGTTTTAACCACAGCCAGTGGCTAGAAATGGGAAATTTGTCGATAGCAACAGCCTGCACACTGATTTTCCAGCAAAAGACAACCTTTCAGTTGCGCCTGACCAAAACTTTCAAATTGAGCCATTTTCAAAAATTCGTCAAGTCCAACTGAGAGCAACTTGCAATTTGTTCAGTTTTCTAGACCAAAGTCGGTGGCTAGAAATGGGGCAAATTCAGCCTAATAAACGGGCTGTAGGCTTGATGTTCCACGAAAATACAAACTTTCTGTTGAGCTCTGACAAAAACTTCCAAGTTTTTCCGAATTTTCTGCATCCTTCATTTCAAGAATTTTCAAAAATCAGCTCGTCCAATCTAAAGCAACTAGACACTTGGAATTTTGTCCAGTTTTAACCACAGCCAGTGGCTAGAAATGGGAAATTTGTCAATCGCAACAGCCTGCACACTGATTTTCCAGCAAAAGACAATCTTTCAGTTGCGCCTGACCAAAACTTTCCAATTGAGTCATTTTCAAAAATTCCTCTAGTCAAATTGAGAGCAACTAGACACTTGCAATTTTGTCCAGTTCTAACCAAACTCGGTGGCTAGAAATTGGGCAAATTTCAGCCTAAACGGGCTGCAGGCTGATGTTCCACGAAAATACAAACTTTCTGTTGAGCCTGACAAAAACTTCCAAGTTTTTTCCGAATTTTCTGCATCTTCATTTCCAGAATTTTCAAAAATTCAGCGCGTTCATTCTATAAGCTAACTAGACACTTGGAATTTTGTCCGGTTTTAACCACAGCCAGTGGCTAGAATGGGAAATTTGTCAATTGCAACAGCCTGCACCTAGATTTTTCCAGCAAAAGACAATCTTTCAGTTGCGCCTGACCAAAACTTCCAATTGAGCATTTTCAAAAATTCCTCTAGTCAAACTGAGAGCAACTAGACACTTGCAATTTTGTCCAGTTCTAACCAAACTCGGTGGCTAGAAATTGGGCAAATTTCAGCCTAAACGGGCTGTAGGCTGATGTTCCACGAAAATACAAACTTTCTGTTGAGCCTGACAAAAACTTCCAAGTTTTTTGCCGAATTTTCTGCATCTTCATTTCCAGAATTTTCAAAAATTCAGTGCGTTCATTCTAAAGCAACTAGACACTTGGAATTTTGTCCGGTTTTAACCACAGCCAGTGGCTAGAAATGGGAAATTTGTCAATCGCAACAGCCTGCACCCTGATTTTCCAGCAAAAGACAACCTTTCAGTTGCGCCTGACCAAAACTTTCAAATTGAGCCATTTTCAAAAATTCGTCAAGTCCAAATGAGAGCAACTAGACACTTGGAATTTTGTCCAGTTCTTAACCAAACTCGGTGGCTAGAAATTGGGCAAATTTCAGCCTAAACGGGCTGTAAGGCTGATGTTCCACGAAAATACAAACTTTCTGTTGAGCCTGACAAAAACTTCCAAGTTTTTTCCGAATTTTCTGCATCTTCATTTCCAGAATTTTCAAAAATTCAGTGCGTTCATTCTAAAGCAACTAGACACTTGGAATTTGTCCGGTTTTTTAATCACAGCCAGTGGCTAGAAATGGGCAATTTGTCAATCGCAACAGCCTGCACCCCGATTTTCCAGCAAAAGACAACCTTTCAGTTGCGCCTGACCAAACTTTCCAATTGAGCCAATTTCAAAATTCGTCAAGTCCAACTGAGAGCAACTAGACACTTGCATATTTTGTCCAGTTCTAAACAGAAGTCGGTGGCTGGAAATTGGGGCAAATTTCAGCCTAAACGGGCTGTAGGCTGATGTTCCACTAAAATACAAACTTTCTGTTGAGCGACAAAAACTTCCAAGTTTTTTCCGAATTTCTGCATCTTCATTTCCAGAATTTTCAAAAATTCAGTGCGTTCATTCTAAAGCAACTAGGACACTTGGAATTTTGTCCGGTTTTAACCACAGCCAGTGTCTAGAAATGGGAAATTTGTCGACTCGCAACAGCCTCTGCACCCCTGATTTTCCAGCAAAAGACAACCTTTCAGTTGCGCCTGACCAATACTTTCAAATTGAGCCATATTCAAAATTCGTCTAGTCCAACTGAGAGCAACTAGACACTTGCAAGTTTTGTCCAGTTCTAACCAAACGTCGGTTGGCTAGAAATTGGGCAAATTTCAGCCTAACGGGCTGTAGGCTGATGTTCCACGAAAATACAAACTTTCTGTTGAGCCTGACAAAAACTTCCAAGTTTTTTTGCCGAATTTTCTGCATCTTCATTTCCAGAATTTTCAAAAATTCAGTGCGTTCATTCTAAAGCAACTAGACACTTGGAATTTTGTCCGGTTTTAACCTACAGCCAGTGGCTAGAAATGGGAAATTTGTCAATCGCAACAGCCTGCACCCCGATTTTCCAGCAAAAGGCAACCTTTCAGTTGGGCATGACGAAAACTGTCAAATTGAGCCTATTTTCAAAAATTCCGTCTAAGTCCAACTGAGAGCAACTAACACTTGCAATTTTGTCCAGTTATAACTCAAACTCGGGTGGCTAGAAATTGGGCGAATTTCAGCCTAAACGGGCTGCTAGGCTGATGTTCCACGAAAATACAAACTTCTGTTGAGCCTGACAAAAACTTCCAAGTTTTTTGCCGGATTTTCTGCATCTTCACTTTCCAGAATTTTCAAAAATTCGCTGTCCAATCTAAAACAATTAGACACTTGGAATTTTGTTCAGCTTTAACCACAGCCAGTGGCTAGAAATGGGAAATTGTCGATCGCAAAAGCCTGTACACTGATTTGCCAGCAAAAGACAACCTTTCAGTTGCGCCTGACCAAAACTTGAAATTGAGCCAGTTTCAAAAATTCCTCTAGTCCAATTGAGAGCAACTAGACACTTGCAATTTTGTCCGGTTCTAACCAAAGTCGGTGGCAAGAAATTGGGTAAATTTCAGCCCAAACGGGCTGCAGGCTGATGTTCCACGAAAATACAAACTTTCTGTTGAGCCTGACAAAAACTTCCAAGTTTTTGACGAATTTTCTGCATCTTTATTTCCAGAATTTTCAAAAATTCCGCCCGTCCAATAGAAAGCAACTAGACACTTGGAATTTTGTCCGGTTTTAACTACAGCCAGTGGCTAGAAATGGGAAAATTTGTCAATCGCAACAGCCAGCACACTGATTTTCCAGCAAAAGACAACCTTTCAGTTGCGCCTGACCAAAACTTTCAAATTGAGCCATTTTCAAAAATTCCTCTAGTCAAATTGAGAGCAACTAGACCCTTGTAAGTTTTGTCCGGTTCTAACCAAAGTCGGTGGATAGAAATTGGGCAAATTTCAGCCTAAACGGGCTGCAGGGATGTTCCACGAAAATACAAACTTTCTGTTGAACCTGACAAAAACCTCCAAGTTTTTGCCGAATTTTCTGCATCTTCATTTCCAGAATTTTCAAAGATTCAGCGCGTCCAATCTAAAGCAAGTTCTACTATGAAACTACGAATGCCCTGGACACTCGCTAGGAGCTCCAATCCTCTTTAGTTTGTAAACACCCTGTAAAGTTACATTACTTATCAGTAAGGATTCTGATTTATCTGTCAATGGCCGACGTTTCGAACCGTTCTTTGCTGGCGCAAAAGGTCGAAACGTCTCAAGCACAGTTGAAAAGCAAATTGGGCCTTTAAAACCGCTAAAAATAGCCGACAAAGTGCAAAAACAAATTGAAACAACATCGAATCGAAATACCAAGGACCATGGATGTAAAAGGGGTTTTGGGTCAAACCCTCTCACGTTCAAGAAAAAAAATCGCGCTTAATTGCCGTCCAAATACGTGCAAACGGCGGCATTATTCATAGCCCCGTATTAACCCATTTGTCTAAAATGGTAAATATTCAACTGGGAGATACTCGTAAAAACGCATTTATTACCGAGCACCACCTTAACGAGATCCGCGGGTACTTTAAATTTGTTGATTTGATTTATTCATCCATCTTCTATAAGTTTGCTTCAGAGGCGAAAAAAATCGTTCTTGATTTAAACAGTTCTTGCAGATAGTGAGCTGCTGGTGAAAGGGGGAATGATCCCATCAAGGCGCGCCTCTGACCCCATTAACCGTTCAGCCACTTAGCCGAATTGATTGAATGATGATGATTGCACTTAAGAGCCCTTCATCGATTTGCAATTTAATATTTGCTAACCTCTAGAGGTTATTTTAACCGAGTGGCAGTGATGTTTTTGGCACGTCAGCTAACTGACCCAAGGAACACCATCAAATTTCATGGTACACGTGCAAATTTGGGATTTTTTTCCGAAGTAAAGTTCTTATGCGGAAATTAGCAAGATCACTCTGTATGGGGTAATAAAGGCAATTTGTGCGAGCCAAACGGCGTTCTTTTTCGTACACAGTAGCCGGTGATTGGCCAATGTTAAGATGGCATTGATAAGGAAATTCGGACAAATAATTGCGAAAATACCGCTACATGTAGGAAAAAAAGCGTGTCAAGTACAAAATAAAATCTGCTTAAAATCGTTGCCTGCTTGAACGAAAATTATTTATGGCGCCGTTTTTAATGTGGGTGCCCGGGCCAATATTGCCGCTAATTGTGCCATATAAAATGTTAAAACTATAAACATTTTTTTTAATGTGGACAACTTTGCCAAACTGCTCGAAAAGTGAATCCGAATTTTTTATATTTAATTGCTTCGTTATTTCACAGTAATTTTTTGTGTTTTTTTTTTCAAGAGTTTAAACCGTTTTTTGTAATTTACTTCATTTCAAACCGCCTGGATGCAGTTAGTGCCTAACATTCCCGTTTGTCCTGCTAAAGCAAAGTCGTGATTCAAGTGGAAAATTTGCGCGTTAACGGCGCTATTGAGCAGGGGCGTTAAGTATCGGTTGTTTCTGGCAATAGAACTTATACTTTGCCGCGCGTAGAGCTTTACAAAAAGCATTTACAGCATTCATTTTAGGACCGTGTCTTACGTCCCAAAACACTAAAAAAAGTTCATATAAACTTAGGCTCGCAAACGCTTCGTTTTCAAAATACAGAGTGTTTAAGTTTGAAATTGCTCCGTCAAAATCAGAGAAAAATAAAGGTATTTTTTCGATCTCTTTGCAAACAACTCGAAAACGGTGGCAGATGCGAAAAACTTCTAGAGGCAAAAAAGTTTTTCGATTGAACCAGGAATTCGAAATAGACGCCCAAACGGCCTGCAGACTGAGTTTTCAGCAGGAAACAAACTTTCAGTCGCGCCTGATAAAAACTTCCAACTTAGACGGTTTTCAAAAATTTTCCACATTCAAACTAGCGGAGCTGGACACGTAAAACTTTGTGCAGTTCTGACCACGGTAGGTTGCTGCAAGTGTCCCAAATTTCGATCAAAACGGCCTGCAGAATGATTTTGGAGAAACTTACAAACTTACAGTCGATCGTGACCAAAAACTTTCAAGTTTAGCAATTTTCAAAAATTCCTTTCGTTTAATGTACCGCAACTAGACCCTTGAATTTTCAGCGGTTTTAACCACGATTAGCAGCTAAAAATGCGCAAATCTTCAACCTAAACTGACTGCAGGCTGATTTTAATTTTTGCTAACTTTCCTGCTCGAAATGCAAATAACTGCCGCATTTAAAAACTCCATGGATGCAGTTGGTGCATAAGTTTCCCGCTTGTTCCCCTAAAGCTAAATTCAAGTGGAAACTTCGCGCGTTATGTGCGCTATTGAGTAGGAGCATAGTATCGGTTGTTACTCGGAGTCGAATTTTCGCACAACTTTCCAGTTAACTGCGCGGAGTGTTTTGCCTAAATATATTTACACCATTAAATTTAGGTTCGTGTTTAACGTCTAGAAATAAGAAAAAAGTTTTATAAACACATTAAACTAAAGATTCGCGATCGCTTCGCTTTCAAACTACAGAGGGTCAAAGTTTTAAATTCCAACAACCGCAAAATGAGCGAAAAATAAATGTGTTTTCCGATACCTTTGCAAATAACTCGAGAACGGTGGCAGATGCGAAAAAAAAAGATTCTAAATTGAGCAAAAAAATTTGAAAAGATGGCATCAGAGTTCAGCAGTGCATCAAAAAAAAGTTTGGTCTGAAAAAAGGACCCAAAACCCACACCAAGTAATAAAAAATTCAAACTTTGACACCCAAAAAACGAGAAAAATACTTCATTAACGAGTAGAGATTTTTTAAAGATTCCTACAAAGAAACGGATAAAGGTTACGAGATATTATTACGAAAAATATCGATTCATGAAAACAACCGATACTACCTTCAACTCAATAGCGCCTTTGCGGCAGGACTACGACTTTGCTTGCGTGGCTCGCACTTTGGCATTTTGATGATAAAAAAACACTTTGATTAATGATGAATTGAAAGTTGAGGATTTTGCTTTCAAATATCGTTACTTCGATTAAAATCCCTAAAGAAAAAACACACTAAAACTAGAAATTTCTGTGCCAGGAAACAGCAAAAAGCATTTTTAATGGGATTTATTTTTAAAACAACAATACAGCCGACTCATAACAACAGCATAGCCCTCTCTCCATCTAGGTACATACATACATTAAAATCTTCTAGGTAACAAAATCATATATTTATGAAACTTATAATAATCTCTTCCTCCCCATGGAGAATCGACTTCATATAATATACTCTTATACAAATACTCAGTTCGCTCTAAAAATATTCACAAGAGAAAATTGGAAACAAAAACTAGCAAAAAAATGTATCTAATACTTCTGGAAAAAATATATAAAATGTTAAAACTATAAACATTTTTTTAATGTGGACAACTTTGCCAAACTGCTCGAAAAGTGAATCGAATTTTTTATATTTAATTGCTCCGTTATTTCACAGTAATTTTTTGTGTTTTTTTTTTCAAGAGTTTAAACCGTTTTTTGCTAATTTGCTTCATTTCAAACCGCCTGGATGCAGTTAGTGCCTAAGATTCCCGTTTGTCCTGCTAAAGCAAAGTCGTGATTCAAGTGGAAAATTTGCGCGTTAACGGCGCTATTGAGCAGGGGCGTAGTATCGGTTGTTTCTGGCAATAGAACTTATACTTTGCCGCGCGTAGAGCTTTACAAAAACGCATTTACAGCATTCGTTTTAGGACCGTGTCTTACGTCCCAAAACACGAAAAAAGTTCATATAAACTTAGGCCCGCAAACGCTTCGTTTTCAAAATACAGAGTGTTTAAGTTTGAAATTGCTCCGTCAAAATCAGAGAAAAATAAAGGTATTTTTTCGATCTCTTTGCAAACAACTCAAAAACGGTGGCAGATGCGAAAAAATTCTAGAGGCAAAAAAGTTTTTCGATTGAACCAGGAATTCGAAATAGACGCCCAAACGGCCTGCAGACTGAGTTTTCTGCAGGAAACAAACTTTCAGTCGCGCCTGATAAAACTTCCAAGCTTAGACGGTTTTCAAAATTTTCCACATTCAAAACTAGCGGAGCTGGACACGTAAACTTTGTGCAGTTCTGACCACGGTAGGTTAGCTGCAAGTGTCCCAAATTTCGATCAAAACGGCCTGCAGAATGATTTTGGAGAAACTTACAAACTTACAGTCGATCGTGACCAAAAACTTTCAAGTTTAGCAATTTTCAAAAATTCCTTTCGTTTAATGTACCGCAACTAGACCCTTGAATTTTCAGCGGTTTTAACCACGATTAGCAGCTAAAAATGCGCAAAATTTCAACCTAAACGGACTGCAGACAGATTTTAATTTTGCTAATTTTCCTGCTCGAAATGCAAGATAACTGCCGCATTTAAAAACGCCCGGATGCAGTTGGTGCATAAGGTTCTCGCTTGTTCCCCTAAAGCTAAATTCAAGTGGAAACTTCGCGCGTTTTGTGCACTATTGAGTAGGAGCATAGTATCGGTTGTTGCTCGGAGTCGAATTTTTGCACAACTTTCCAGTTAACTGCGCGGAGTGTTTTACCTAAATATATTTACACCATTAAATTTAGGTTCGTGTTTAACGTCTAGAAATAAGAAAAAAGTTTATAAACACATTAAACTAAAGATTCGCGATCGCTTCGCTTTCAAACTACAGAGCGTCAAAGTGTTAAATTCCAACAACCGTCAGAAAAATAAATGTGTTTATCCGGAACCTTTGCAAATGACTCGAAAACGGTGGCAGATGCGAAAAAAAAGCTTCTAAATTGAGCAAAAAATTTGAAAAGATGGTATCAGAGTTCAGCAGTGCACCCAAAAAAAAGTTTGGTCTGAAAAAAGGACCCAAAACCCACGCCAAGTAATAAAAATTTCAAACTTTGACACCCTGTTAATAAAAACGAGAAAAATACTTCATTAACGAGTAGAGATTTTTTAAAGATTCATACAAAGAAAACGGATAAAGGTTACGAGATATTATTACGAAAAATATCGATTCATGAAAACAACCGATACTACCATTCAACTCAATAGCGCCTTTGCGGCAGGACTACGACTTTGCTTGCGTGGCTCGCACTTTGGCATTTTGATGATAAAAAAACACTTTGATTAATGATGAATTGAAAGTTAAGGATTTTGCTTTCAAATATCGTTACTTCGATTAAAATCCCTAAAGAAAAAACACACTAAAACTAGAAATTTCTGTGCCAGGAAACAGCAAAAAGCATTTTTAATGGGATTTATTTTTAAAACAACAATACAGCCGACTCATAACAACAGCATAGCCCTCTCTCCATCTAGGTACATACATACATTAAAATCTTCTAGGTAACAAAATCATATATTTATGAAACTTATAATAATCTCTTCCTCCCCATGGAGAATCGACTTCATATAATATACTCTTATACAAATACTCAGTTCGCTCTAAAAATATTCACAAGAGAAAATTGGAAACAAAAACTAGCAAAAAAATGTATCTAATACTTCTGGAAAAAATATATAAAATGTTAAAAACTATAAACATTTTTTTAATGTGGACAACTTTGCCAAACTGCTCGAAAAGTGAATCCAATTTTTTTATATTTAATTGCTTCGTTATTTCACAGTAATTTTTTGTGTTTTTTTTTTCAAGAGTTTAAACCGTTTTTTGCTAATTTGCTTCATTTCAAACCGCCTGGATGCAGTTAGTGCCTAAGATTCCCGTTTGTCCTGCTAAAGCAAAGTCGTGATTCAAGTGGAAAATTTGCGCGTTAACGGCGCTATTGAGCAGGGGCGTAGTATCGGTTGTTTCTGGCAATAGAACTTATACTTTGCCGCGCGTAGAGCTTTACAAAAATGCATTTACAGCATTCATTTTAGGGACCGTGTCTTACGTCCCAAAACACTAAAAAAAGTTCATATAAACTTAGGCCCGCAAACGCTTCGTTTTCAAAATACAGAGTGTTTAAGTTTGAAATTGCTCCGTCAAAATTAGAGAAAATAAAAGGTATTTTTTCGATCCCTTTGCAAACAACTCAAAAACGGTGGCAGATGAGAAAAAATTCTAGAGGCAAAAACGTTTTTAGATTGAACCAGGAATTCGAAATAGACGCCCAAACGGCCTGCAGACTGAGTTTTCTGCAGGAAAGAAACTTTCAGTCGCGCCTGACGAAAACTTCCAAGTTAAGACGGTTTTCAAAATTTTCCACATTCAAACTAGCGGAGCTGGACACGTGAAACTTTGTCCAGTTCTAACCACGGTAGGTTAGCTGCAAGTGTCCCAAATTTCGATCAAAACGGCCTGCAGAATGATTTTGGAGAAACTTACAAACTTACAGTCGATCGTGACCAAAACTTTCAAGTTTAGCAATTTTCAAAAATTCCTTTCGTTTAATGTACCGCAACTAGACCCTTGAATTTTCAGCGGTTTTAACCACGATTAGCAGCTAAAAATGCGCAAATCTTCAACCTAAACTGACTGCAGGCTGATTTTAATTTTTGCTAACTTTCCTGCTCGAAATGCAAATAACTGCCGCATTTAAAAACTCCATGGTGCAGTTGGTGCATAAGTTTCCCGCTTGTTCCCCTAAAGTTAAATTCAAGTGGAAACTTCGCGCGTTATTTGCGCTATTGAGTAGGAGCATAGTATCGGTTGTTACTCGGAGTCGAATTTTTGCACAACTTTCCAGTTAACTGCGCGGAGTGTTTAACCTAAATATATTTACACCATTAAATTTAGGTTCGTGTTTAACGTCTAGAAATAAGAAACAAGTTTAAAAACATATTAAACTAAAGATTCGCAATCGCTTCGCTTTCAAACTACAGGGTGTCAAAGTTTTAAATTCCAACAACCGTCAAAATCAGCGAAAAATAAATGTGTTTTCCGATACCTTTGCAAATAACTCGAGAACGGTGGCACGAATGCGAAAAAAAAGCTTTCTAAATTGAGCAAAAAATTTGAAAAGATGGCATCAGAGTTCAGCAGTGCACCAAAAAAAAGTTTGGTCTGAAAAAGGACCCAAAACCCACGCCAAGTAATAAAAATTTCAAACTTTGACACCCTGTTATTAAAAACGAGAAAAATACTTCATTAACGAGTAGAGATTTTTTAAAGATTCATAGAAAGAAAACGGATAAAGGTTACGAGATATTATTACGAAAAATATCGATTCATGCAAACAACCGATACTACCATTCAACTCAATAGCGCCTTTGCGGCAGGACTACGACTTTGCTTGCGTGGCTCGCACTTTGGCATTTTGATGATAAAAAAAACACTTTAATTAATGATGAATTGAAAGTTGAGGATTTTGCTTTCAAATATCGTTACTCCGATTAAAATCCCTAAAGAAAAAACACACTAAAACTAGAAATTTCTGTGCCAGGAACAGCAAAAAGCATTTTTAATGGGATTTATTTTTAAAACAACAATACAGCCGACTCATAACAACAGCATAGCCCTCTCTCCATCTAGGTACATACATACATTAAAATCTTCTAGGTAACAAAATCATATATTTATGAAACTTATAATAATCTCTTCCTCCCCATGGAGAATCGACTTCATATAATATACTCTTATACAAATACTCAGTTCGCTCTAAAAATATTCACAAGAGAAAATTGGAAACAAAAACTAGCAAAAAATGTATCTAATACTTCTGGAAAGGGAAAAAAGTGTAGTTTACTCACACGCATAAAGCATAATATCACAACCCTAAATAAATAAGTAAACCTAGCTGGTATAGAGGCTTATCCTAATAGTAACCAGCGTAAACCTATGAAAATAAAAAAAATCTATTCTAATTTATTGCCTAATCACCCTGTACACAGTTCGCCCTTAACAATGCCCAACATACACTTTGCCTTAGAACTAGCGCCCTTAAGCTACTGAGTTAGAAAGGACAAGAACCGTGCAGAAGATCGGGGTTGTTCAACAACAATAATTCCAATACAAACGTTTACAATAATCCGAAACTAATCGTTTTTCCCACGATTCCTTCACGCAAGCCTCAGGCTTCTGTTTGCTTATTCAAATCGGCTCAGTTTGTTTAAACGTTAATTCTATTATTCCACTTTGAATATAATTGCAAAACGTCGCGGGAAAAAAACCGGCAAGTCTTTGAAATTGAGCGACGATTGCGTCTAATTGGATTATCCGACGAATTACCACGTTCTAAAGGTATTTGCTGAAGTCTGCAAGATTATATTGATTCACTTTTGAAAGACTGTAATCAAGTGCAAGTCGTCGGAACCTCGGTATGGAAACCCTGCGGTATTTTTGCTTTTACTGCAAAGTGTCAATTTCAATATTATTTAATGTTCATTTTGCATTTTTATCTAAACAGTGCTTTTGTGTCCATTGCATTAAACTGAAGGGCTTAGAATTTTTCCGGACGTTTCGAAGGCACGAGGGTCTTGCATCTTCAGACGTGGTTCCTAAGGACGAAATTATTTTTGGCGACGGCCCAATAATTTGTCGGAACCTGGTTTTGGAGGTTTTTTATTGATTTATTGCTTGTTGCTTTTTCTGTTTTTTACAAATAAACACCCTTTGTCCTAGCAAAATTTTAATAAAGTGCAATTATCTGATTCAGCCTGAAAACCTGCTGTTTTCTCCTTTACAAAAAATTTGAAATATTACTTTGCATTATTGTTCTTTTGTTCTGTCTTTTTTGCACTTTATTTTGTATCAAAATAACTCAAAAGAAATTTATCTGGCAAGAATTTTATTGTGCTTGAAGTCAAGTGGATAAAATGCATGAAAATGCACTCAACTTACTTTTAATACTAATTTCTATCGCCTTTTTTGCATATTTAATGCCGATGGTTTTTCGTACGGTTAAAGTGACAAATGCACCGGAGATACTTTATTTTGAAAAACTTCTCAAATTTTATTTCCTTTTCTTCTATCTCCCGACTGTGTTTAGAACTATTTCCGATTTTTTCTTGCGTCTACTTTTAATTATTCCATATGTCCAAATCAACGCTATTTTTTTCTGGCACCAAAACATGAAAAAGCACACAATTCAGCTTTTATTTGATAGATTTTGAAACAAGCTTTTGGGAAAAATCAGCCTTGACGTTCAGTAAACGACAAAGTTTTACAAAATTGCGTTATTTTCTTTGATTTTGCATTAAAAAACGGTATTTTTGAGTCCTTATTTCAGCAACTGAAGTCGAAATTACCCAAAGGATTTTTAGTAAAGTTTTACATCCAGAAAGTTCTGAAAGTCACACTGTGTGCATTTTTTTCGAAGTTTCATCTGCGTATTTCAATTTTCAATTTCAACTTCTTTCTAACATGTGAAGGAAAAAGTGCAAGTTATTTTGAAATATAATAGAGCTTTTCCTTTATTCAAAATTACAGGGTTTTTAATTTAATTTAATTCTTATTTTCCTTCAGATTAGCGATGATTTTCTTTGGCTTTTTCTTGACTTAAATTCATTTTATATATCTGTGATAACACATTTTTTTCTGTTGATTTTCCAACTGTTTTTTACCGTGAAATTTGTTTTAAAAATGGACTTCGTGGTTACCAATTTCAATTTGTTTTATTTTATATTAACGATTGCTTTAACTTTTTTTCATCACTACTGGCTTTTTCCTTACCTTTCGCCATCTATTGTGTGCTTTTAAAAGCAAGTAAAGGAAGTCGTGAAAAAAAACGCAATTGGCGGATTTAGTAATATAAGTATTAAATATTTGGAAAAACTGCAGAAGAAGGGAAAGAAAACTACTATTTCAAAAGCTCTAAAATTGGTCGTCGAAAATCCAAAAAAAAAGATAAAAACTGTTTAGTTTTGCTGACTTCTCGCCGATTTTTAATTCAATTCAATCACAGAAAGCGAGGCTTTAGAGTGCAGCAAAATCGAGAAAGGTAAAAATTGAGAAAAAAATGTTGAAGACAATCCTTTTGCGGAAAAAAAATTACAGAAAAAAAATTACAATTTGGGTGATTGTTTCTTATTTAATTCAATTTACTAATCACAGAAAACGAGGCTAAAAAGGGCAACAAATTCGTAAAAAGTCAAAATTGAGAAGAAAAATTACAATTTGGGTGATTGTCTCTTAACTAAATGTATTAATCACAGAAAGCGAGGCCGTAGAGTGCAACAAAACCGTGAAAAGTGAACAAATGAGTCATAATCAAAAAAATAATTAAACATTTTGAAGAAAAAAATACAAGTTGGGTGATACTTTGGCTTAGAGCCAAAAATGTAAAATACAATTCATAAACACCTTAAAACCGATGAAAGAAATGCTTCAGCAATTCTTTTATCTAATAATCTGCCGGAAAACTCAAGCAAAGAAATGCGAGTATTGAAAAACTGTAGGAAAACCGAACAAAACTTTCTCCAAAAAAGCTCTAAATTGACATGGAAAAAAAATTCAAGATTGACACAAAAAAATTCATTACAAACAATACCAATTAACAAATGGTTTTTTTTAATGTCTTTTACACTTTGCCACAGAAAGCGACACATTAGAATGAAGATAAAAACTGGGCAAATTTAACGTTGAAGAACAAGAAAACAAGATATGCGTAAAACGTTAAAAAAAAGCCAAAAATCTGAAAAATGCACGGAAAGACACCGCAAAATGGCTTAGTTGGACAATTTGGCTCATAAATGCTTCTGTATATTATATATATTCTTCTTTTATACAATAATCTGCCGGAAAGAACAAAGCAGAGAAATGTGAGTATTGAAAAAACTGCAGGAGAACCGAAAAAACCTTCTCAAAAGCTCCAAAATTGACTGGAGTAAAAACTCAAGATTTATACAAAAATTGTCGTTGCAATTAATACCATTTTACAAGTGGTTTTTTTTAATTGCTTTTACACTTTGTCCCAGAAAACGACACTTTCGAATGACGACAAAAATTGGGAAAAATGTTATGTTGAGGAACAAGATTGCTCAGTTTTGCTCCTAAATGCTTCAGCAATTCTTTTTCTAATAATCTGCTGAAAAACACGAAGCAAAAAATATTAGCATTAAAAAATTAAAGAACAAATAGACAAACAAAAAAACTGCTCAAAAGCTCCAAAATTGCAAAATCATCAAACAAATTACAAAACCATGTACTTTTTGTTAACTGCACAAGTTTCTTCATTCAATCAGTGCCAATTTACGAGTGGTTTTTAGAAAACTGCATTATCATTGGTCACAAAAAACGACACTTTAGAATGAAGACAAAAATTGGGAAAATTTTACTTTGAAGAACAAGAAAAGAAAATATGGGTGAAACTTTAAACTAAAGCCAAAAGATAGTAAAATGCAATTAAGAAGTGGAAAAATGTACCTAAAGACACCGTTAAATCGCTTAGTCGAGCATTTTGTCCCTAAATGTTTGACCAATTCTTTTATTATAAAACACGAATACGAGCAGTGAAGAATTGAAAAAACTGCACCAAAAAACGTGAAGTGAGTCTAAAATCAAATTTACTAAACGGTAAATTAAGCATAAAAAAGAAAGGACATTTTCTCAAACATTTCTCGATTTAGTAAACTTACAGAAAAACAAACCGATAAAAAAACTGCACTTGAAAGTTAGCCGGATAAATTTGAATAAAGCTGGTTCTCCGACTGCTGGAAGTAAACAGCGAGCTTTCAAGAAAAATCTCTGACTCTAAAAACGCCAAACTCACTCTAAAAGCTTGGTTTTTTTATAAATAAAATACATCACTAGGCCTGGATGTGCAAACAGATCTAGATCTGGAAAATGTGACAAAAGCTCCAGAAAAACTCTGAAGTTTGTTAGCATTGCGTTCCCAAATCTCCCCATTTCCCACACGGTTCAAACCTGCCTCAAAAATACTGAAACTGGAACTGAATCCTGATGCTACGCAAGCAGGAACTCACTAAGGTCCGTCCCTTCAAGGTCCGTGTGCAACAGGGAGGGCAAAGAAGCATCACCAAAGTCCACGGGCGATAGCGAAGAGTCTGGAAAGTCTGGAGAAGCCAAAAGCGAGCCCGAGTGATCGGACAGAGAGAGCGACTCTCCGTCGGACTCCAGCAGGAAGCAATCCAGATCCGCATAGTCCTGCTGGATCATTTCCATTGCAATACTGTCCATGGGGTTGCTGAGCGCTGTGCTCAGCGCACTAATATACTTCATGGCTAAGCGCAAAGGTGGTGATTTTGGTGAGTTTCTCATTGGAGCCGGTGGCAGGAGCCTGCATGTGCGGAATTACGCGCCGCAAAGTCTCAAAGGCCTGATTGATCTCCCGCATCCGGTTTCGCTCGCGCGCGTTTGCAGTTTTCCTGCGATATTTACTCAACGGGGCCGACTTCGGCTTGCCTTTGCCTTGACCTGGCCGGGAACCGCCGCTACTCTTCTGAGCGTCCTGCGGGACGTTCGGCTTCTCGGTTATCCTGCGAGCCGAACGTGGCCTTAGCGAGTATTTGTCCTCCTTCAGCAACGCATGTCCATCAAACTCGTCGTTATTGTTGCTATCGGTAAAGTTCACCTGAGACTGCAGGCGCTCCTGTAGCTCTGAGTAGCTGAGCAACGAATCCATCTCAGAGAAATCGTTGCCTCATCGCTTGCGGAATTCACTGCGACCTTTTTCCGGCCGTTTGGCACATTAAACGCACCACGAGTTGCGATGTTTCTTAGCGCGCACTGTACGAAAGGTTCAGCCGAAGAGTTGCTGATGGCCAAGCCGCAAGACTGTGTACTGAGACTGAGTGACTTAGCGGTGGAACTCGTGGGCAAAATACCCAGAAATCCCTACCATTAAGGCACGCGCTTATCACCAGCGGATTTGAGAGTGACCAGTCGAGCATACATGATGAATTAAATGGGGCCCGTTGTTATGAAGGAGGTGTCATTGTTAAGATAGTTGCGATAGACGTTGCCCAGGCCAGTGTATAACGTTATTAGGTATCGCCCAGATAAAATTCTGCTGTCCGATTTAATCACAGGCAAGGTGGATATGGTGTGATGGATACGCGGTTGGTTTCTTCGACATGCTCAGCGCAAATATTCCCCCAGGGCGAATTGAATGGAAAAATTGCACAATCCTGAATGCAAACCCCATGATTTTCTTGCGGGATTCACAGACTGTTTTGTCGATTTTGAGCAATTGACGAACCAGGATGTAATCTGGTTTGAAGTTATTTGTTCAATCCTCAATTAAATGAATTTTTGCATTTGGAATCTCGGTGCCAAAATGGAACCAAAGAGGAGTTTTTTTTCAAATTTAATTTATTAAGTCTCACCAGCCGGCAAACAGCAGGTAACTTACAAGACGCAACAGATCAATTAGATAAACTATCCCATAAAAGATCCCTAAAGTTGGAAGAATCATGGAAAAGCATGGAAAATTCCATTTCCATATACAGGAGGGTGATTCAAACAGAAGATGCTGCAAAGGACTGTTTAGCTCTGAATATCAAAGAAACATTTGATAGACTTCAAAAGATAGCAGGTGTGAGACAAAAATGACAACGTCACTTTTTAATTATTTGTCGACGTTTCGAACTTTATTGAGGTCTACTTCAGGGCTCAAATTATGTGTGAGCATCCCCAGAGACCAAGACCCAAGACACTAATTATTGTTGAAATTTACTATTAATATCTAATTTTATTCTGGTTCGTTCACACATAATTTGAGCCTTGAGCCCTGAAGTAGGCTTCAGTAAACAGTCGAAACGTCGGCAAATAATTAAAAGTGACGTTGTCATTATTGTTCCACACTTGCTATTTTGTGTCACTTAACTTTATCATTGGGATGCAGAACTAAAACAAATTAAGTAAACAATAACAAAATTTCAAAAACAAATATTTTCTTTCTATTGCTGGATACCTGGTTAAGTTTCACGTTTTTTCTTTGGGTTTTTCTTTAAGGTGGCTTTTACATTCGAAAATCTTCTCAATCACTACGGTTGGCTGAGTTTTGGTCTGTTAACTCTTTCTTTTCTTTATCATTTTCTGTGACTTTTTTTCTTCTTTCTCTTCTTTCCTTATTAGTATTCCTGCCATTGCTGAGATGCAGCCGGGAATTTTTACGCCTCTCCGTTTCTCAACTTTCTTATCTTCATTTACAGAAGAAACTCGCTTAAATGGTGAGGGAACAATAGCTTCAAGTTCCTGGAGGAAATTTGCACTTTGCGCAGGCTTTCTTTTCTCTTTTCTCGTTCTCTTCTTCCAATTGTCTTTTAGCATTTTCAATTTTTTATGTGGTGTTCCTGCCATTGTTGAGCTGTAGCTACTGCTGGAATCTTCCCCTTCGCCAGTTTTTTTACTATTTTATCTTCATTTAGTGGCCAGAACAAGACTCGCTTAAATGGCGAGGGAACAATAGGCTCAAGTTGCTGGAGGAAGTTTGCTTTTTGTGCGGGCTTCTTTTTTTTTCTCGTTCTCTTCTTCAAGCTGTCTTTTTGCATTTTCATTTTCTTGTGTAGTGTTTCTGCCATTGTTGAGCTGTAGCTACTGATGAAATCTTTGCTCTCCTCTGTTTTTTCACTTTTTACCTTCATTTAGAAGCGGGAATTTTTCTCCTATTCCTTTCTCAACCTCTTTAACTTCATTTACAGGCCAGAACAAAACTCGTTTAAATTGTGAGGGAACAAAAGGCTCAAGTTCCTGTAGGAAGTTTGCTCTTTGTGCGGGCTTTCTTTTTTTTCTCGTTCTCTTCTTCAAGCTGTCTTTTTGCATTTTCATTTTCTTGTGTAGTGTTTCTGCCATTGTTGAGTTGTAGCTACTGATGAAATCTTTCCTCTCCTCTGTTTTTTCACTTTTTACCTTCATTTAGAAGCGGGAATTGTTCTCCTATTCCTTTCTCAACCTCTTTAACTTCATTTACAGGCCAGAACAAAACTCGTTTAAATTGAGAGGGAACAAAAGGCTCAAGTTCCTGTAGGAAGTTGCTCTTTGTGCGGGCTTCCTTTTTTCTCTGTTCTCTCGTTCTCTTCTTCAAGCTATCTTTTCGCATTTTCCATGTTTTCGTGTAGTGTTCCTGCCATTGCTGAGCTGTGACTACTGATAGAACCGTTCCTCTCCTCCGTGTTTTCACTTTTTTATCTTCATTTAGAGGCCATAACAAAACTCAGTACAAAAAACAAAGTACAAAACAGTAACAAAAAAGAAACAAAACTCAGTACAAGAAAAAAAGTATTTTTTGAGCACTTGTAAAGTCTACAATTGTTTATTCTTCTCCATTTACTCCACTTGGCACTTAAAAATTTAAAAATATATTTGGGGAACTTTAAAGTTTTCAACTTCAAGTGCCTATCTGCAACTACCTCATCTTCATATAGAACTTGAAATATGTAAAGATATTTGAGGAGTATCAGTGTCTAAAACGTGTCCGTTTTCATCCACTTTAGCTTCTATTATTACTCGTTCCTTAAACACCTTTTCAACATCAATCCTGTCTTTATTGTCAGTCTTTCTTTGCTTATCCACTTTAGCTTCTATTATTACTCGTTCCTTAAACACCTTTTCAACATCAATCCTGTCTTTATTGTCAGTCTTCTTGCTTATCCACTTAGCTTCGTAATTATGGCATCGTTCCTTACATTCACGCATCAATCCCATTCTTTCATTTAAAATTTATGCAGGAATTTATCTTCAATATCCCCATTCCACTGTTTCGACAATATTGTGGTTTATTCCCCAGTTTTTCTTCCAAGCAACTCCAAATCGTTTTAGCGTTTTTCCTGTTTTTTTCCTTATGTATTAATAGTGGCAACCGCTCTTGAATCTGATTTTGAAGCAATCAAAATTTTGCCTGGCTAAAAGGTTGATTTCAAATAGACTTTAACAAGCCCAATGTTGTTCCCATATACAGGACGATTCAATTTTTGATGTTTTTATTTACTGTAAACCACAAACACCTGGAATTGCGTTAATGATTGTTCCAAATAACTCCAAAACAGTGACTGATACGAAAAAAATGCTAGATACAATAATTGTCTAGAATTGAACCAGGAATTTGGAAAAAAATCGCGAAATTTCAGTGGCGCACCCTAAAGTTTCTGAGATAGTTAAACGGGACAAGCCACTTTAAACATATCACCCTGTATATTCTTTCAAGGTTTCGAAACCCTGAACCGTGTATACACAAGCCAGTAACCTACGGTGAAAATTTGAAGTAAGTACCTAAAAAACTGCAAGAGTTAAGGCAGAAAAACCTACCAAAATTCCCCAATTTCAACGCCCTGTATCTCGGTAACGAAGCTCTTGCAAATGTGTGTTTATATAGACTTTTTCGTTTATTTTTTGGCGTTTTATCATCTTGCTTATTTTGCCAATAAAATATGGATTTTTTTTTAAAGACATCGAACTACTGAAATTTTCGGTAAAAAAATTGAAATTTCACATGTGTATTATTTGAGCTCAATTTGCCTTTCGGCCTGTTATTTTCTGTAAAGTTTCTAAGTTTCTACTATGTGTTTGCAGGAAAAACTGCCCAGAGAAGCAAACGGCTAGTGATTTAAACACGCAAGAGGTCAATAAGGAAAAATCCTCCAAAAATTTAAAGACAAAACAAATTTTTAAATTTCGCTAATTTGTGGAAACTGATGAAGGAACAAAACGAAGGGCCTTTGGAATTTTTGGCCCCATTTCATTAGAAAATCATGCTAATTTACACCGAATTTCCATAGCTTGAATTCGCTTCGGTTCGCCGGCCTTAGCTTGGATTCGTTAGAGTTTGATTCGGTTGCTCTAGATTTGTGCGAGTTTGTCTAGATTCGTTTAAATTCGCTCACTTTAACAGACAACTAAAATGAATGTGGGTTAGTTTCCCAAGCATTCACAAGACTCTTGCAGTCCAAAACACAATTTTCTCGTCACTTCGGGTCGTAAAAACCATCCGAAAAAAATAATTTAAAGAAGAAAATCTAACTCTTCAATCCGTTAAAATTTCAGTTTGCTAAAACCCATTGGACTCAAGTTCAAAGAAGTCGTCATTTCTTTGCCACTTTTCGCTAGATCTTCATAGGATCCAGCTAAAAAAATGAATCCCAGCTCTTCGCATGCGAGGTTAATTAGCCAAGAACAATAGGCGGATGATGAGTGCCGAATGTGAAGGCCCCATAGACGACCTGCCACTAAATAAATAATAACCACGACCATTTTGTGAATGCCATTCTCTTTCCACTTAATTAAATTTGAACCAATCGCTCATCTTTTTTGTTTTGGTCGAGTTTCGCCTGTTCCGCCCATTGACTTCCTGCGTAACTAACGCAGCAAATTGCCGCGCGTATCATCCACATTCGCTTGCAACATTATGCAGTAATCGTCCGCTTAATATTCTCGAAATCAACTCAAACCCATAGATCAACTTTCTTTAAATGCCGATAGGAATTCAGCAGGTTTTGCCTCGAAAACGCACGTCCGATGCATTTTAAATGCCGCCGATTTACTATTGAAGAAATTTATGTGCTTCTGTTTGCCTAAATAGGGAAGCGCCTTAATATCCTCTAGGTGTGTATTGGCTGGTTAAATGCCTACTGGTGTGGTTTATTGGACAAGGCTGAGGCTGAAACTCGAAGAAAAAAGTCGCAGTTATTGGCGTTCAAATGTCTTTTCCCGTTTGGGACAAAGCGATGCAATTTTCCAGGTTCTTCATTCATTAACAGTATTTCCATTGCGCACAGCCATGGGAAACTCTTCTAGGAAGAACAGTTAGAAGATTTCTGATGAGAGGATGCATAGATGTTGAGATGGGTTAGTCAGGCACCTCCAGGACGAGGTTTGCCCCCCCCCCCTCCCGTAAAGCCCGTTGCAAGCTTCGGGAGTGTTATTTTCAGGCTTAACCCACCTGATGAGAGCAATTGACTCGAAACCAGTCCTGGGGGTGCCGGAGACTAGCAAATCTCGAAACAAATTCTTCCAGTGAAAACTGGACACACTCATTCTCAGCTACTGGAAACAAGATCTGAATAATTGGAAAAACCAAGAAGATATAGAAAATGTGAATAATGGAGCTTAAGAGCTGTTTAACGCCCGGTAGTCGGGCAAATTGGCCGGCCATTATACTGACCGATAAAAAGCCAATGCGGCTGATTGACATAAATTGCATACGCGGCTCTCGAGGACGCATATTTCCGCTTCTTCGTCCATTCTAATGGTAAATCGCATCCATAAGAACTGATGAGCGGCGATTATTTTCTCTTTTATGTAAACGGGGAATCGCCGATGGTTCGAAGCCTGAAGTTTATTTCGGTATTTGCAACTTACTGCAGTTTTATTGGACGGTTTCGATCGTTACATCAGTCACTGTGAAGATGGGGTTTTGGGAGCTGAGATGGACATGTGGGATATTAGAAGGTTGAAACGGGCGATCCCGGTTGATAATTTGAGTCCATTAGAGGACAATCGATCCATAATCGATACTGGAGCGCATCAGACGTACCCAGTTGCCATCCCGTCGCATCAAAAAGCATTTTTTCGAATTAACCGAACCGATTACCATTAACCATCGGGATGGTTGACCGGTCGATAAAAAATTGATCGCGACTTCGAACTATTGGAGACACGCCGATGACGATCCGCGTAACGAAAGAAGAAATTGCTGATCGTTAACTTTCTAGATCCGCTGCTGGCTGCAACTGCACACTTTTTTACTCGCTTTACTCATTTAAACTCCAAAGTTCTTAGTGCACATCTAATGAAGACTGAAAAAAATGTTCAATTTCTTCTACCGTCCTAATAGATATAGATATAGACAATAGATAAATCCCGATTTGTTTAAAAATCTGGATAAAACTAGACACCTCGGAAATTTTCCAGTTTGATGCTCAAACTTTTGGAGGAATTTTTCGAAATGAGGATGAGCCTGTTCCTGCCTTGAATGCTGAGCTGGGATTACCATAAAAGACCAAAAAATTGCCGGAAAACCTCCATTTTTAACTAGTTGGTGAAGGCTGCTCACCCTGTTTTAAGCAAAGGCACTTGGAAGGTGTTTCGACTTATTTAAGAAACATGCTTACTGAAATTAGTCACAAATTAGCGGGGTACCTCAATTGGAAGTTGCCAAATTTAACACCGATTCCCTAATTTCCACGATTTCTGGATATTCAATGAGCTCTTTCCAATCATTGCTCCCTTGCAACAAAAATGGTATGGAATTTCAGGCATTTTAAGCAGTTCCAGTACTTCCATCGCTCAAAATAGTAATATTTCACCGTTCTCGATGAAAAATAACGTTGAAAAAGACGATTAAAACGAGTGAAATAAATGAAAAATCATGCCCGTTTGTGTGCGAGTTCAATAGCAGATAATGGACTGTTTGAGTGTTCAATTAGAGGATAATTGACAAGAAAATGTTAACGATCGCGTCTGCGAAGAGAAAAACAGGTAAATTTTACGGTAACCGAGCATCGCAGGCAAAATGACGGTTTTGCGGCCGCAGAAAAAACTTAATCAATTCGACATTGTCAAAAAGTCAATCGTCAAATAGCTGCCGACAAAGATTTATACGAGGCATTACCACGGATGACCCGGTTGGCAGCATTTTCACAATTTTAATGTATGTGTGACAGCGACTTAGGAATCCCTGGTGGCTGTTTTGCTCCGCTTTTGCCTGCCGATTTGCAAACCGATCACGTACCAGAAGGTCGGAGGAACAATTCCTGCGGTTCTCTTTTTCTCTTCGCGACGGCCCGCTCGAGGAACGCCGGCCTGTCGATATTGGTTTCGATCGCTTTTTTTCCGCATACGCAGCCGCGTATACAACAACCACTCACCATATAGTAAACCGACTTTTTTGCCCCACTGGAAACACTGGGAATAAGACCAGGAAATTCCGATCGATGTGCCACAAAATCCCAATCACAATTTTTTTTTCTAAATGATTCTTCGATTGGATAACTGTGTGCCCCGAAAATTCCGAAGGAAACATCTACAAAAGCTGCAAGATCAGTTGTAACCAATTCGAGAATAGAAGAGCACGCGCAGCAGCCAAACATTCGTCTAAACTATGAAAACTGATGTTGTAAAGTGAGGTTATAAGCTTCTAAAAAGGATGTATTGCTGGAATAGCAGTTTAAAACCAACACTTTTCCTTAGTTTTACACCGTTTTATTTGAGTTTAGTGCAGGTCCAACACCCTGTATAACTAGCTTTAGCAAGACAATTGAAAGTTCAAAAATTCCTTTTTTCAACAGGGGGTTCAACTGATTGCACTTGAAGCCATTAAACTTCGTCGCGTGTTTCACGCGTTTGTTTGTTGGACAGTTGGAAGAAAAATTCGATTCCATGATTGGAAGCGACCAGAAACAACCGATCCATACAGATCCAAGGCATTCTCATTGGTCCGATTTGATGGATGACGAAAACAAATGGGCGGAGCAACAATTCGCCAAACATTGCTCCTTATTACCATGTGATTCGGCTTGGACTTTGTAAGTACCCATTTCTCTTATCTATTCTCCATACTACCGAACTAGCTGCGACGTTTCGCCTCCTTCAACTCCCAGCTCGGCCTCAAATTTCCATCATCACAAATCCGGCAATCATGGATACGAAATACTGTACTCTAGGGCTTCATTAGAACCATCTAGCCGGCCTTATATAGCTGTTGATCGCGTTAAATTGCCATTTGCGATAAAATAACACGCCTTGACTCGGATGGTAATTAGGTTACCATTAAATGGCGTTACCACCTTCAGCGATTTGTCCCGTAATAACCCATTATTTCTAATAGCCACCTATTTAATCTCTTTATTATTATTATGCACGTGCATGCAGGATTTCATTGTTGTTTGTCAGCAATCTGCTCCATTGAATCAGTTTGCAGGTGGATTTTTTTGAAAATTTGCTAAAAATTCTCGGCAGGATTGTGTAATTTTCATTTCAAAGTAAAATTTTATTTTATGACTTATGCAGTTGATGGTTTTCTGCTGTTCCTCACAGGTATTTTGTATCACAATCCGGTTCGAAGGACCAAAAGTTGCGTTAACGCTTTGTGTCTGTGGGTTTAGCGATCTGTTTTTTTCGTTTTAAGAGGATTTTGGAAATTGCTCAAAGCGTTTCTTGTTCTTTTTTTCAAATGCTCAATTTTTTCGACAGAAATGGTTTCAAACTGCTTGTCAAACGCGAATTTTATAGAGAAAGTTGTGTATGAATCGAGCTTTTCCCCCCTTTTTACTAAGACACATTTGGTTTTTTTTACGTAAAATGGTTCGTGCAGCTTTCTAGTTTTCGCTTTCAATTCAATCTGAGAGTTTCTGGGTAGTTTTACAAGCTTTAATCTTCGGTTCTGCGTTTTGAAGGCATGAGCAAGCTGTTCCTCTCAGGTATTTTTCAGGAGTTTTCGAGGCGTAGAGTCAGTTTTCTCGAATATGCTTGACATTATTCATATTAGTGGTTTTAAATGGCAAAGTAATAAACAAAATCTCGTGTTTCTCAGGTTCTCTAGGAAAAAATTACAATCTACTGATCATTTTTTGCACGGTAGTTTCCGCTTTCGATTATTTCGAGTTAATTTCCATTCGCTTTTAGCGTATTTTTCTCAACCACAATCCGGTTCGAAGGACCAAAAGTTACGTTAACGCTTTGTGCCTTTGGGTTTAGCCAAATTTTTTTCCGTGTTTAGAAGATTTTGAAAATTGATCGAAGCGTTTCTTCTTTTTTTTTCAAATGATCGATTTTTTGAACCAGAAATGTGTTCCAGACTGTTTGTCAAACGCGCATTTCATAGGAAAAGTTGTGTATGAATCGAACTTTCTCCCCTTTTTAACTGAGACACATTTGGATTTTTTTAAGGAAAATGGTTCGTATTTTTGGCGCTTGCTTTGTAGCTTTCTAAAGTTTCCCTTTCAATTCAATCTGAGAGTTTCTAGCTAGTTTTACAAGCTTTAACTTCGGTCCTGCGTTTAAGGCATGAGCAAGCTGTTCCTCTCAGGTATTTTCTGATTTTTCGAGCGGTAGAGTCAGTTTCTCGAATATTCTTGACATTATTCATATTAGTGGTTTTAAATGGCAAAGTAATAAACAAAAGCTCGTGTTTCTAAGGTTCTCTAGGAAAAAATTACAAATCTACTGATCATTTTTGCACGGTATTTCCAGTTTCGATTATTTCGAGTAAATTTCCATTCGCTTTTAGCGTATTTTTGTCAACCACAATCCGGTTCGAAGGACCAAAAGTTGCGTTAACGCTTTGTGTCTTTGGGTTTAGCCAACTTTTTTTCCGTTTTTAGAAGATTTTGAAAATTGATCGAAGCGTTTCTTCTTTTTTTTCAAATGCTCGATTTTTTGGACCAGAAATGTGCTCCAGACTGTTTGTCAAACGCGCATTTTATAGGGAAAGTTGTGCATGAATCGAGCGTTTTCCTCCCTTTTAACTAAGACACATTTGGATTTTTTACGGAAAATAGTTCATATTTTTGGCGCTTGCTTTGTAGCTTTCTAAAGTTTCGCTTTCAATTCAATCTGAGAGTTTCTGGGTAGTTTTACAAGCTTTAACTTCGGTTCTGCGTTTAAGGCATGAGCAAGCTGTTCCTCTCAGGTATTTTTCAGGAGTTTTCGAGCGGAAGAGTCAGTTTCTCGAATATTCTTGACATTATTCATATTAGTGGTTTTAAATGGCACAGTAATAAACAAAAGCTCGTGTTTCTTAGGTTCTCTAGGAAAAAATTACAACTCTACTGATCATTTTTGCACGGTATTTCCAGTTTCGATTATTCGAGTTAATTTCCATTCGCTTTTAGCGTATTTTTGTCAACCACAATCACGGTTCGAAGGACCAAAAGTTGCGTTAACTGCTTTGTGTCTTTGGGTTTTAGCCAACTTTTTTCCGTTTTTTGACGAATATTTTGGAAATGACTCGAAGCGTTTCTTCTTTTTTTTTTCAAATGCTCGATTTTTTGAACCAGAAATGTGTTCCAGACTGTGTCAAACGCGCATTTCATAGGGAAAGTTGTGTATGAATCGAACTTTCTCCCCCTTCTTAACTGAGACACATTTGGATTTTTTTACGGAAAATGGTTCGTGCAGCTTTCTAAAGTTTCGCTTTCAATTCAATCTGAGAGTTTCTGGGTAGTTTTACAAGCTTTATCTTCGGTTCTGCGTTTAAGGCATGAGCAAGCTGTTCCTCTCAGGTATTTTTCAGGAGTTTTCGAGCGGAAGAGTCAGTTTCTCGAATATTCTTGACATTATTCATATTAGTGGTTTTAAATGGCAAAGTAATAAACAAAAGCTCGTGTTTCTAAGGTTCTCTAGGAAAAAATTACAAATCTACTGATCATTTTTTGCACGGTATTTCCAGTTTCGATTATTTCTAGTAAATTGCCATTCGCTTTTAGTGTATTTTTGTCACGCACAATCCGGTTCGAAGGACCAAAAGTTGCGTTAATGCTTTGTGTCTGTGGGTTTAGCCAACTTTTTTTCCGTTTTTAGAAGATTTTGAAAATTGATCGAAGCTTTTCTTCTTTTTTTTTCAAATGCTCGATTTTTTGAACCAGAAATGTGTTCCAGACTGTTTGTCAAACGCGCATTTCATAGGGAAAGTTGTGTATGAATCGAACTTTCTCCCCCTTTTTAACTGAGACAGATTTGTATTTTTTACGGAAAATGGTTCGTATTTTTGGCGCTTGCTTTGCGGCTTTCTAAAGTTTCCCTTTCAATTCAATCTGAGAGCTTCTAGCTAGTTTTACAAGCTTTAACTTCGGTTCTGCGTTTAAGGCATGAGTAAGATGTTCCTCACAGGTATTTTTCATGAGTTTTCGAGCAGTAGAGTCAGTTTCTCGAATATTCTTGACATTATTCATATTAGTGGTTTTAAATGGCACAGTAATAAACAAAAGCTCGTCTTTCTAAGGTTCTCTAGGAAAAAAATACAAATCTTTCGAGTTAATTTCCATTCGTTTTTCAGGTATTTTTGCCAACCAAAATCCGGCTCGAAGGACCAAAAGTTGCGTTAACGCTTTGTGTGTTTGGGTTTAGGCATCTGTTTTTTCGTTTTTAGAAAATAAACGAAGTTTTAATCCAGTCCCAGACCCGCTAACAGTTGGCTTGTTTTTGCGAAAAATCCAATTTAAGTTTACCAATGATCCAAAAACTGTAATTTAAAACTGCACTTGCCATCATAGCTTTAAAAATCCTCAAATGCCCTGGGGACTTGGAAACTTTGAACACTTGCTTTGAGGATATAAGAGATGGAAAGTGTGAGGAGGATTGTTTATAACACGGATTGTCTCAAAGCGAAAAAAAATTGAGTAAATTGACCGAGAAAAATATTTGAGTGGGCCGCCAATGGAGGAGATGATAAGATGACTAATGGGCAATAAAATGGTCGGTCGCAGTGCCAAAATGGCTCCCGGGGACATGATCTTGTTTAAAATTCTTCTTCTTTAACACCGATCGGCCAGATTAAATTTCAGGCCGATAAAATAAAAATTAAATTTTGCGGTTCGAGTAATTTAATGCCCGAAAGTGTTAAGGCAAAAACATTATAAAGTCTCGATAATCGGCGGCGAACCGGAGCAATTTCATGTTTGTTCAATTAAAACCCGTAACGATGTAATCGGGATTTGAACGTAGAGAATCCCGGTGAAATTCGAATTCGACTTTTTCAAACCTCGATTTATTAAATTAAGCAATTTTTACGGTTTGTTTCATAAATGTCATATCGGTTGTGCCAACTTAATTATAACCGATATAAAACGATACTTAAATTTCGTGCATTGTAAAAACACCCGGAATAAATGGACGCCGGTCATAAACTGGCCAATTTGCATCCGGCACTGGGTCCAAAACCAGGAAATTTAAGGCCAAAAATTCAATAAAAAATTTACGGGGGCTCCAAATTTAGGCCCCCTTTAAATAAGTTTCGTTTTATTGGCTGCTTATTGGATTGTTTATCGGTCTGGAATTTAAGTGGTAACCAGTTGATTGCTTCAAACTCTACTAGTGTGGCCATTAAAAACGTAACATTTTTTTATTCAAAGCATTTAAAAAAGAACAGTTAACAAGCTTTTTTAGTGTTAGAACTTGCAGATAAACTCGCCTACACCCAAAAGACTGAAAAACGCACACTCGCAATGATAATCTAATAGCCAATAACAAGAAAACCAAGGCAATTTTGGGCCTTCGAGCCGGAATTAAGCATAGTACACTGATAGGAAATGGAAGTTTACTTCAGCAAGAGTCCTGCTGATTTGCATTTTTTCTGGAAAAAACTTACAGTTTTGAAATAAGAAGATTCAAGCCGAAAGAAGTTTGAGTGTTAAAAGTAATAAACTGCCGCTAAGTTTTCCAAATTTCTTACTTAAAAGACTGCGAATATCGAAATATTTTTTACCGAAAATTATTCTAAGTGATCTAATTTCAACTTGATTCAAACATAAAAGCTGCAACGGTTCAGGAAAATTTTGGTCCTTCGAGCCGGATTGTGCGTAAAGAAAGTACAGTAAAAGCTAGCGACTGAAAATTGGCGCAAAAGCCTCGCTAAAATTACAAAATTTGGCGCTAGAACGCAAGAAATCATCAGTAAATTACCATCTTTTATTATAAAACAGTAGAATTCCAACAGTTTGGATAGTCTTGCGTCATTTGATCTCGCGCAATGACTAGAAAGTGGGCGAAAACGCAAACGCCCGCATGAGGAACAGCTTGTTCCTGCCGTAAATGCCGAGCTGAACTTTTTTCAAATTGTTCCACCCAAATTGTAGAGTAAGTCGATATCATAAGTGCCACTTAAAAAACGAATCTGTTGAAATTAAAATCATCCAAAAAAAAGTTGTATATGCATCTTTTGAACTGTTTGGATACTGTTGCTCAAAAAAAACAAACGCTTAATCTTCATTAAAAGCACGAAAAAGTTACGCAAACTTAGCAAAATTATGGTCCTTCGAGTGGGATTGCGTCTGACAAGAAGACACTAAAAGGGAATGGAAATTGACTCGAAATCCCGGGTAAAATAAGAGAATTTGGTATTACAGCGCAAGAAAATCAGCAAGAAGATTTGGATTTTTATTACAAAACACACTAGAATTCCTTGTGCAAGAGCAGTCTTCAGTATTATTGAGGCATTTGAAACCACGAAATACCTAGAAAGTCGAGAAAAATGCATCCAATTTGAATATATGAAGAACAACCTGTTCCTATACTTAATGGAACCTAAACGTCGGTTACTTTTGAGGCTTATTTTCACTTCTTGCGTCAATAGTAACATTTCCTGCAATCTGCAGTCTTTTGCAAGAAAAATGGACTCCTAAAGATGTTGGCGCTTTTCTCGTTTAGCCCTTCAGTGCTTTTTGCGCTTCAATGTGCACTTTTTTGCAATTTTCATTGACATTTTTATACCAGTTTGTTTTGGAGGATTATTACTCAACACTGGAACTAATTCCAGCCTGTAAGTCATGTTGCTACGCCTCTGGTTTGATCATTTTTGAAAAGTCGGTGCAATTTCTCAATTACGCGATCCGATTGCGTTCGAGATAATGGCCTAATTAACCGGATAATGGACGTGATGTAACTTTTTTTCCGAAAAAAAACCTTCTGATGAAGATGCATAATTAAAACAATTACGATTCGGTTTGGGCAGTTTCTTTGATTGGTGCCCAATTGATTAGTGAAAATATCAACATTTGAGTTATTATTTGGGGCTGTTAATTGGCTGAACATTGACACGTGCATCCCATCTAGACGCAACGAGGCTTCGCATTTCATTAAGAACCTCCAGGGGCAATTTCTTGCGGAATTCCTCTAGAGAGAAAAAGAGTCTTTGCGGTCTTTAATTGCCGTTATCAATTAAGTGGCTACACGGTTTGCGTGCCATTTTATACTGTCATAATTTCGGCGTATTTTCAAGAGAAGAATTTTTCTTTTTGGTTTGTTTTCAATGTGAAAAGTGCAAGTTTATTTGCATAGCAATTTCCTGCGCTCGATGCCAATTACAATGGCCCCAACCCGAAATTGCCCAAAGTACCCCACAGGCATATCGATAAACCCTCTTATTTACTTCCGCGTGCCACTTAGTGCGGATTGCGTGTAAACGGGACGAATTCCTTGCCCCAAAACAAACCTGATTATACAGGGTGCTTCGCTTATGCGATACCAAGGTTCCCCAGACGCCCACCCTTGGCATTTTTGCCGCAACTTTGTGGGCGCTTAAAATCGGGTAATTGATATTTATAAGCCGCCCAACTGTTCAGGTGCACTGCGTAGGCTTCTGCTCGTCGACAAACACAAAACAAATTAAACTTATGATTCCATTAATTAATTCCAGCTGCAAGGTTTCCATGTAATCGATTGTCAATGATGGATCAAACAAACAAGTGTGGGGCTTCAAGGCTTCGAAGCTTTTGGCTGGCGGGAGTTCTGCTCCCGTCCCCTAATTCTCATTCCCAGAGTGAAATTCTTGATGGTTTGAGCTTGGGGATTTTGCATTTGCATGGAGTTTGCTAAAGGAGTTAAAGTAAATCGTCTACATCATCCTTTCCAGCATTAAAAGCGTCCTCAATGTCTTCCAACTAAGTACGAGTCTGCTAACCGGAAAGGAGACTGGTGACACTGTTGTCCAATTAACACTTGGTTTTTTTGTTAATATGTACATATAATATAATTATTTAAAATCAAGTTAAGCAACCTAAACAGCACTGGCAGAGAAAGTCCATTCTTTTAAATCATCATGTATTCAAATTATCTTAATCGCATTTCCTTTTGAATCGCATTTCCTTTGAGCATAATGGCAATTGAAAATACGAAAAATTGTTTTTCAGACGATTTTCTTAGTTCAGTGTTAAATTTTCACTTTTTCTCCAGCTTGGGCTCATGTGCGAAAAAAGGAATGAACCATCCTCTCTTGCGCCGGCTATATTTGCGTATATAAGTACTTCTGCAGGGACAAATTGAATTTATTACTTTTTCCGGTAGCCGACCAAAAGTGCTTTTTATTCCCACTGGGTGCTAAAGAAATGAAACTAAAGCTTCTGTTCTGAGCTTAAGCTAAATCTGAGCCTTCTTCTGCTCCGTGAAAGCATCAGACCATATTCTGATCTATGGAAGGTAAACTTAAAAAATGTAGAACTCCTTTAGTGTCTTGAAGCCTCTAAATATCTATAGGGCTAATTAGCAGGTAGAAACTTGTCACACATTCTGTCATTTTCCATTTGAAGAGCGGGCGGCGACATTCTACAATGTCTAGCACTTTATTTCACCGTTTCTTTCACCCGGGAGTCATCATCAGGAAGACGCACCGATGTCCCACCCCCTCAAGCGAAGAACATCCTGCCAAGAGGGAGGATACATTGCCTACAAACGAATCGTCTTGTTTGCATGTAAGGTTGGACAAACAGTTAATTCCCTCTGGATCTCACACCTTCAGAAACTTCTGAATCCTTCTGATCTTCTGTGCAGGTCTTCCGATAATTGCGGGTTTATCGGTGATGAATTTCCTGCGTGCACAGGCATGTGCAGAAGAACCGCCAACCTTTCACAAGTACTCATATTTCACGCATTCGCACCAAACGATTTCCGTGGGGAGATGGGCAGAAGACCCTGTTCACAATTCCCAGAACAAACGCGCTTCCTGATGGATATGAAGAACTGGAGGAGTGTGAAAACGGGGGAATAGCACAAGCAGGAACTTGAAGGCGAAATTGTTTGTTGCTTTGGAATAAAATAGAAGTTTTCTGAGGGTTTATTTATGAAGAGTCATGGGAATTGAGAAATGAGAAAAAGGCTCTAGTAGAGTAACGTTTCGTATACCTTTATGTTATGTCTGTATTACCTTATAGGTTTCTCCGTTGAATTCAACATTACAGGCATAAATTAGCTGTTTTTAGGGGGAACTTTTGAACTCCATCGCAGTGAATTTTCTTCAATTTATCCGTTTGTTTAAAAAAAATTATCTGCGAAACTCAAAAAAACTCACACATCTTCGTTCCTTTCACATGACAAACAATCCTTAATTTGATAACCGGAATTTTCTCTTATATAGAGAATACTTTTTTCTTCAGTTTCGTCCGTGTAGAATTTAACTACCGAGGAAGCAAGAGTGGTACCCCACAATATAAGTATTACAACCAGATATTTATCGTTACTATAAAAACATAACATACGCGTTACTGGCATCACAATACATGCCCAGCGAACGAGCAGGAAGGCCGATTTATATTATTAATAAAAATTATTTACGGCCCGATTTTGCGGTAAATTGCATCGTTACTATTCGTGACCGGATTATTTAGCGACGATAAAAGCGAATAAGCATTCAAGGAAAAAATTGCCATATATCTGTGTAGCTGTTTTAGGCTGAAGTCTTTCTTGTTCTTGTGCAGTATCAATTAGTCCAACCATTTAATTGAAAAAATCTGGGTCTGGTGCAGTAGCGTCTACAAAATTTAAAATTTTCGGTTTCGGGTAGCGGGTTTGAAAAAATTCATTGTATGTCACTAGTCAGTTGAAATGACCCAAATTTACACCACATGTAAACTGAAACCTTTCGCTATCTTGTGCTGAAGCCCTCATTCCCATGTCTCAACTTATTGCTCAGAAATCGTCATTAGAAATGTGTGATGTCAACATGAAAAATCGCGCAAAAACACTACAAAGTTTAAGAACTCATTCTGTTGACAATAGTGACTTCAATCGCACCAAATTTACCCCACAAGTAAACTGAAGCTTCTGTAATTTAGTGCGGAAGCCCTCGTTCCGATCCCTCAACTAATTGCTCAGAAATCGTCGTAAGAAGCGAATGATGCAAAAATAAAACCGGCACAAAAAACCCTCCAAAGTTTAAAAATTCATTCTGATCGCTCTAGAGCCTTGAATGAAGCCAAATTTACGCCGCATGTAAACTGAAGCTTTCGTTATGAAATACCGGAACCCCGATTCCGATTATCTCAACTGGTTGCTCAGAAATCGTTTTTCGAAGCGAATGACGCAAAAATGAAAAAACTGCAGAAAAAACACTTCAAAGTTTAAAAAATCATTCTGTTCTCATCAGAGCTTTGATATTACCCAGTTTACAGCACGTGTAAACTGACGCTTTCGTTATGAAATACTGAAACCCTGATTTCGATATTTAAATTGGTTGCTCAGAAAGCGTCTTTAGAAGCGAATGATGCTAGAATTAAAAACTGCACAAAAATACTCCCAACTTAAAAATTAATTCCGCTGACACCAGCGACTTGAACAGCACCAAATTTATAACACATGTAAAATGTGACTTTCGTAATTGAGTCCTGAAGCCCTCATTCCGATTACCTCAACCAATTGCTCAGAGAAATCGTCTTTAGAAGCGAATGACGCAAAAATTAAAAAACCGCACAAAAAGACTCCAAAATTTAAAAAAATCATTCTGTTGACACTAGTGACTTCAATGGCACCAGATTTACACCACCTATGAACTGAAGCCTTTATAATTGAGTGTTGGAGCCCTCATTCCAATATCTCAACTGATGCTTAGAAATCGTCTTTAGAAGCGAATGATGTAAAAATGAAAACCGCGCAAAAAGACCTTCAAAGTTTTAAAACATTATTCTGATCACATCAGAGCTTTGATATTATCCAATTTACAGCACGTGTAAACTGAAGCTTTCGTTATCAAATACTGAAACCCCGATTCCGACATCTCAACTGGTTGCTCAGAAATAATTTTTAGAAGCGAATGATGCAAAAATGACAAACCGCGCAAAAAGACTTCAAAGTTTAAAAATTCATTCTGATCGCATCAGAGCCTTGAGATTACCCAATTTACAGCATGTGTAAACTGAAGCTTTGGTTATGAAATACTGAAACCCTGATTCCGATATTTCAATTGGTTGCTCAGAAAGCGTCTTTAGAAGCGAATGATGCAAAAATTAAAAACTGCATAAAAATACTCCCAAGTTTAAAAATTCATTCCGTTGACACTAGTGACTTGAAGAGCACGAAATTTACACCATGTGTAAAATGTGGCTTTCATAATTGAGTGCTGAAGCCCTCATTCCGATACCGCAACCAATTGCTCAGAAATCGTCTTTAGAAGCGAATGATGTAAAAATGAAAAACGGCGCAAAAAGACTTCAAAGTTTAAAAATTTATTCTGTTGACACTAGTGACTTCAATGGCACCAGATTTACACCACCTGTAAACTGAAGCCTTTATAATTGAGTGCTGGAGCCCCCATTCCAATATATCAACTGATTGCTCAGAAATGGTCTTCAGAAATGAATGACGCAAAAATGAAAAACCGCGCAAGAAGACCACAAAGTTTAAAAATTCAATATGTTGATACTAGTGACTCCAATGGCACCAGATTTACACCACATGTTACTCAAGCTTTTATAATTGAGTGCTGAAGCCCTCATTCCGATATCTCAACTCATTGCTCAGAAATCGTCTTTAGAAGCGAATGATTTAAAAATGAAAAACCGCGCAAAAATACTCCAAAATTTAAAAATTCATTCTGATGACACTAGTGACTTCAATGGCACCAGATTTACACCACCTGTAAACTGAAGCCTTTATAATTGAGTGCTGGAGCTCCCATTCCAATATCTCAACTAATTGCTCAGAAATGGTCTTCAGAAATGAATGATGAAAAAATGAAAAACCACGCAAGAAGACTTCAAAGTTTAAAATTTCATTATGTTGACACTAGTGACTCCAATGGCACCAGATTTACACCACATGTTAGCTCAAGCTTTTATAATTGAGTGCTGAAGCCCTCATTCCAATATCTCAACTCATTGCTCAGAAATCGTCTTTAGAAGCGAATAATGTAAAAATGAAAAACGGCGCAAAAAGACTTCAAAGTTTAAAAATTCATTCTGTGACACTAGTGACTTCAATGGCATCCAATTTACACCACTGTAAACTGAAGCCTTTATAATTGAGTGCGGCAGCTCTCATTCCAATATCTCAACTGATTGCTCAGAATAGGTCTTCAGAAATGAATGATGAAAAAATGAAAAACCGCGCACGAAGACTTCAAAGTTTAAAAATTCATTATTGTTGACAACTAGTGACTCCAGTGGCACCAGACTTACACCACATGTTAACTCGAGCTTTCATAATTGAGTGCTGAAGCGCTCATTCCGATATCTCAGCTCATTGCTCTGAAATCGTCTTTAGAAGCGAATGATGTAAAAATGAAAAACCGCGCAAAAAGACTCCAAAGTTTAAAAATTCATTCTGATGACACTAGTGACTTCAATGGCACCAGATTTACACCACCTGTAAACTGAAGCCTTTATAATTGAGTGCTGGAGCTCCCATTCCAATATCTCAACTAATTGCTCAGAAATGGTCTTCAGAAATGAATGATGAAAAAATGAAAAACCGCGCAAGAAGACTTCAAAGTTTAAAAATTCATTATGTTGACACTAGTGACTCCAATGGCACCAGATTTACACCACATGTTAACTCAAGCTTTTATAATTGAGTGCTGAAGCCCTCATTCCAATATCTCAACTCATTGCTCAGAAATCGTCTTTAGAAGCGAATAATGTAAAAATGAAAAACGGCGCAAAAGACTTCAAAGTTTAAAAATTCATTCTGTTGACACTAGTGACTTCAATGGCATCCGATTTACACCACCTGTAAACTGAAGCCTTTATAATTGAGTGCGGCAGCTCTCATTCCAATATCTCAACTGATTGCTCAGAAATGGTCTTCAGAAATGAATGATGAAAAAATGAAAAACCGCGCACGAAGACTTCAAAGTTTAAAAATTCATTATGTTGACACTAGTGACTCCAGTGGCACCAGACTTACACCACATGTTAACTCAAGCTTTCGTAATTGAGTGCTGAAGCCTTCATTCCGATATCTCAGCTCATTGCTCTGAAATCGTCTTTAGAAGCGAATGATGTAAAAATGAAAAACGGCGCAAAAATACTTCAAAGTTAAAAAATTCATTCTGTTGACACTAGTGACTTCAATGGCATCAGATTTACACCACCTGTAAACTGAAGCCTTTATAATTGAGTGCTGGAACTCCCATTCCAATATCTCAACTAATTGCTCAGAAATGGTCTTCAGAAATGAATGATGAAAAAATGAAAAACCACGCAAGAAGACTTCAAAGTTTAAAAATTCATTATGTTGACACTAGTGACTCCAATGGCACCAGATTTACACCACATGTTAACTCAAGCTTTTATAATTGAGTGCTGAAGCCCTCATTCCGATATCTCAACTCATTGCTCAGAAATCGTCTTTAGAAGCGAATAATGTAAAAATGAAAAACGGCGCAAAAAGACTTCAAAGTTTAAAAATTCATTCTGTTGACACTAGTGACTTCAATGGCACCAGATTTACACCACCTGTAAACTGAAGCTTTTATAATTCAGTGCTGGAGCTCTCATTCCAATATCTCAACTGATTGCTCAGAAATAGTCTTCAGAAATGAATGATGAAGAAATGAAAAACCGCCCAAGAAGACTTCAAAGCTTCAAATTTTATTCTGTTGACACTGGTGATTCCAATGGCACCAGATTTACACCACATGTTAGCTCAAGCTTTTATAATTGAGTGCTGAAGCCTTCATTCCGATATCTCAGCTCATTGCTCTGAAATCGTCTTTAGAAGCGAATGATGTAAAAATGAAAAAACGGCGCAAAAAGACTTCAAAGTTTAAAAATTCATTCTGTTGACACTAGTGACTTCAATGGCATCCGATTTACACCACCTGTAAACTGAAGCCTTTATAATTGAGTGCGGCAGCTCTCATTCCAATATCTCAACTGATTGCTCAGAAATGGTCTTCAGAAATGAATGATGAAAAAATGAAAAACCGCACAAGAAGACTTCAAAGTTTAAAAATTCATTATGTTGATACTAGTGACTCCAATGGCACCAGATTTGCACCACATGTTACTCAAGCTTTTATAATTGAGTGCTGAAGCCCTCATTCCCATATCTGAACTCATTGCTCAGAAATCGTCTTTAGAAGCGAATAATGTAAAAATGAAAAACGGCGCAAAAAGACTTCAAAGTTTAAAAATTCATTCTGTTGACACTAGTGACTTCAATGGCATCCGATTTACACTACCTGTAAACTGAAGCTTTATAATTGAGTCCTGGAGCTCTCATTCCAATATCTCAACTGATTGCTCAGAAATAGTCTTCAGAAATGAATGATGAAAAATGAAAAACCGCCCAAGAAGACTTCAAAGCTTCAAATTTATTCTGTTGACACTAGTGACTCCAATGGCACCAGATTTACACCACATGTTAGCTCAAGCTTTTATAATTGAGTGCTGAAGCCCTCATTCCAATATCTCAACTCATTGCTCAGAAATCGTCTTTAGAAGCGAATAATGTAAAAATGAAAAACGGCGCAAAAAGACTTCAAAGTTTAAAAATTCATTCTGTTGACACTAGTGACTTCAATGGCATCCGATTTACACCACCTGTAAACTGAAGCCTTTATAATTGAGTGCGGCAGCTCTCATTCCAATATCTCAACTGATTGCTCAGAAATGGTCTTCAGAAATGAATGATGAAAAAATGAAAAACCGCGCACGAAGACTTCAAAGTTTAAAAATTCATTATGTTGACACTAGTGACTCCAGTGGCACCAGACTTACACCACATGTTAACTCAAGCTTTCGTAATTGAGTGCTGAAGCCCTCATTCCGATATCTCAGCTCATTGCTCTGAAATCGTCTTTAGAAGCGAATGATGTAAAAATGAAAAACCGCGCAAAAAGACTCCAAAGTTTAAAAATTCATTCTGATGACACTAGTGACTTCAATGGCACCATATTTACACCACCTGTAAACTGAAGCCTTTATAATTGAGTGCTGGAGCTCCCATTCCAATATCTCAACTAATTGCTCAGAAATGGTCTTCAGAAATGAATGATGAAAAAATGAAAAACCGCGCCAGAAGACTTCAAAGTTTAAAATTTATTATGTTGACACTAGTGATTCCAATGGCACCAGATTTGCACCACATGTTACTCAAGCTTTTATAATTGAGCGTTGAAGCCCTCATTCCCATATCTCAAGTAATTGCTCAGAAATCGTCTTTAGAAGCGAACGATGCAAAACATGAAAAACCGCACAAAAACACTGCAAAGTTTAAAAATTCATTGTGATGACACTAGTAACTTGAATGGCCCCAAATTCAGACCACATGTAAACTGAGGCTTTGGTTATGGAATGCTGAAACGCTCATTCCAAAATCTCAACTTGTTGCTCAAAAATTGTCGTTAGAAGCGAATGATGTAAAAATGGAAAACCGCGCAAAAAGACTTGAAAATTTAAAAATTCATTCTGATGGTACCAGAGCCTTGAAGGGAACCAAATTTACGTCACTTGCAAAAAGAAGCTTTGGTTATGGAGTGCTAAAACCAGCATTCAATGGCACCAGACTTACACCACATGTAAACCTGAAGCCTCTATAATTGAGTGCTGGAGCCCCTATTCCTATATCTCAACTGATTTATACAAAGTAATACAAATTGCGCGCGGAAAATTTTGGCATTTTCCTTCGAGAAATGTTCAAGACATTGTTTCTCCTGGTCGCCAATCAATATTTAATCACCCTCCTCCACAAAGAAAAAAGTTGAAAAATTCATGTCTAGAAAACGCAAAGTGAAATGATGGAATCGAAACCCAATCAAATTAATCTTCATCAATATTGTTAAGAAAAGATTTGTCAATCGAGCACTCACAGGCAATTAGCGGTCATTATTTTTGTTAAACGATCGACAGGGTGATACCGAGTGACTGAGCGAAGAAGCCGCCGATCCCTTATCTGGCCACATCGCATTAGAGACAATAAACAAATCAAATTAAAATTCAACATTAAAATATGATAGCGATCTTGTAATCGTGTAATGGTTTCGATTCCCATAACCATTGCAACGATATTTTTTGGGCTAAACAGCCTCCACAATCCGAAACCCAGTGGGAATAGTGTTCCAAACAGCAACTGTTGTTCTTCGAACAAAAAGCGACCGCACACACTGCCACGTAAATCGAATATTACCTGCTTACCTAGTAATTTGGCCTGTGGCTTACAGGTAATTCCGGGCCGGTCATTTCGATAATGTGCGGATATTTTCGGTAATTATCAGGCCTTACCATACCAGTTCAATTAACATGCAAATGCCCCGATTAGAAAGTGCCTCTGGATCACAGCCACAAGTCGAAGTTGAGGGCTCACGATTGACAAAATGCCCGTTTATTGCGCAATAATTGTTATTAACCAACGTTAATAACAATTAGCCGCATACAAACGAGCCGGTCAGAAACTAGGCGAACTTCTTCCCTATATGGCGATGGTTTCTGTACCAGGGTCGCTTCGGTATAACCGATTTTGCCGCAACCAATTAACCAAAACAAGTGCTCACCTGGTTTGAGTGCAAATATATTTCAGTAAAGCTTATGAAAGGCGCAGTCAAGCTAAATCATCCCTGATATTCCAAAAACAGGTTTCAGTTCTGGAAACTTTTACTGGAAACTGGCGATTTTAAATGAATTCTTAAGTGGTTGAAGCGGGTTTAGGTTTGGATCTTTTGCCTCAAAGTTTAGAGTCTTTTGGAAGATTTCAGGACGTTTTTTCATTAGGAGCATTAGCGACAAGCAAAAACAGAGCCAGACAACAAAGATATAAATGCAGAAGGTAAAAGACGTGATGAAATCAGGTCCTTAACTGGTTGCTCAGAAACCGGCTTCAGAAGCGAATGATGTAAAAATGAAAAACCGCGCAAAAAACACCAAAGTTTAAAAATTCATTCTGATGGCACCAGAGCCTTGAATGGAACTAAATTTTCATCACCTGCAAACAGAAGCTTTGGTGATGGAGTGCTAAAACCAGCATTCCGATATCTCAACAGGTTGCTCAAAAATCGCATTTAGAAGTGTAGGATGTAAAAATGAAAAACCGCGCAAAAAACACCAAAGTTTAAAAATTCATTCCGATGGTACCAGAGCCTTGAAGGAACCAAATTTACATCACCTGCAATCAGAAGCTTTGGTAATGGAGTGCCAAAAACCAGCATTCCGATACCTCAACAGGTTGCTCAAAAATCGCATTTAGAAGTGTAGGATGTAAAAATGAAAAACTGCGCAAAAAACACCAAAGTTTAAAAATTCATTCTGATGGTACCAGAGCCTTGAATGGAACCAAATTTATGTCACATGCAAAGAGAAGCTTTGGTAATGGAGTGCCAAAAACCAGCATTCCGATACCTCAACAGGTTGCTCAAAAATCGCATTTAGAAGTGTAGGATGTAAAAATGAAAAACCGCGCAAAAAACACCAAAGTTTAAAAATTCATTCTGATGGTACCAGAGACTTGAATGGAACCAAATTTACGTCACTTGCAAAGAGAAGCTTTGGTTATGGAGTGCTAAAACCAGCATTCCGATATCTCAACAGGTTGCTCAAAAATCGCATTTAGAAGTGTCGGATGTAAAAATGAAAAACTGCGCAAAAAACACCAAAGTTTGAAAATTCATTCTGATGGTACCAGAGCCTTGAATGGAACCAAATTTACGTCACCTGCAAAGAGAAGCTTTGGCTATGGAGTGCGAAAACCAGCATTCCGATATCTCAACTGGCTGCTCAAAAATCATACTTAGGACTGTAGGATGTAAAAATGAAAAACTGCGCAAAAACACCAAAGTTTAAAAATTCATTCTGATGGTACCAGAGCCTTGAATGGAACCAAATTTACGTCACCTGCAAAGAGAAGCTTTGGTTATGGAGTGCTAAAACCAGCATTCCGATATCTCAACAGGTTGCTCAAAAATCGCATTTAGAAGTGTAGGACGTAAAAATGAAAAACAGCGCAAAAAACACCAAAGTTTAAAAATTCATTCTGATGGTACCAGAGCCTTGAATGGAACCAAATTTACGTCACCTGCAAAGAGAAGCTTTGGTTGTGGAGTGCTAAAACCAGCATTCCGATATCTCAACAGGTTGCTCAAAAATCGCATTTAGAAGTGTCGGATGTAAAAATGAAAAACTGCGCAAAAAACACCAAAGTTTAAAAATTCATTCTGATGGTACCAGAGCCTTGAATGGAACCAAATTTACGTCACCTGCAAAGAGAAGCTTTGGTTATGGAGTGCCAGAAACCAGCATTCAGATACCTCAACAGGTTGCTCAAAAATCGCATTTAGAAGTGTAGGATGTAAAAATGAAAAACCGCGCAAAAAACACCAAAGTTTAAAAATTCATTCTGATAGTACCAGAGCCTTGAATGGAACCAAATTTACGTCACCTGCAAAGAGAAGCTTTGGTTATGGAGTGCTAAAACCAGCATTCCGATATCTCAACAGATTGCTCAAAAATCGCATTTAGAAGTGTAGGATGTAAAAATGAAAAACCGCGCAAAAAACACCAAAGTTTAAAAATTAATTCCGATGGTACCAGAGCCTTGAAGGGAACCAAATTCACATCACCTGCAAAGAGAAGCTTTGGTTATGGAGTGCTGCAACCAGCATTCCGATATATCAACAGGTTACTGAAAAACTGCATTTAGAACTGTAGGATGTAAAAATGAAAAACCGCGAAAAAACACCAAAGTTTAAAAATTCATTCTGATGGTACCAGAGCCTTGAATGGAATCAAATTTACGTCACCTGCAAAGAGAAGCTTTGTTTGTGGAGTGCTAAAGCCAGCATTCCGATATCTCAACAGGTTGCTCAAAAATCGCATTTAGAAGTGTAGGATGTAAAAATGAAAAACCGCGCAAAAAACACCAAATTTTAAAAATTCATTCTGATGGTACCAGAAGCCTTGAATGGAAGCAAATTTACATCACCCTGCAAACAGAAGCTTTGGTTATGGAGTGCTAAAACCAGCATTCCATTATCTCAACAGTTTGCTCACAAAATCGCATTTAGAAGTGTAGTATTAAAAATGAAAAAACCGCGCAAAAAAACACCAAGGTTAAAAATTCATTCTGATGGTACCAGAGCCTTGAATGGAACCAAATTTACATCACCTGCAACAGAAGCTTTGGTTATGGAGTGCTAAACCAGCATTCCAGTATCTCAACAGGTTGCTCAAAAATCGCATTTAGAAGTGTAGGATTTAAAAATGAAATAAACCGCGCAGAAAAAACACCAAAGTTTAAAAATTCATTCTGATGGTATCAGAGCCTTGAATGGAACCAAATTTACGTCACCTGCAAAGAGAAGCTTTGGTTATGGAGTGCTAAAACCAGCATTCCGATATCTCAACAGATTGCTCAAAAATCGCATTTAGAAGTGTAGGATGTAAAAATGAAAAACCGCGCAAAAAACACCAAAGTTTAAAAATTCATTCTGATGGTACCAGAGCCTTGAATGGAACCAAATTTACGTCACCTGCAAAGAGAAGCTTTGGTTGTGGAGTGCTAAAGCCAGGATTCCGATATCTCAACAGGTTGCTCAAAAATCGCATTTAGAAGTGTCGGATGTAAAAATGAAAAACTGCGCAAAAAACACCAAAGTTTAAAAATTCATTCTGATGGTACCAGAGCCTTGAATGGAACCAAATTTACGTCACCTGCAAAGAGAAGCTTTGGTTATGGAGTGCCAGAAACCAGCATTCAGATACCTCAACAGGTTGCTCAAAAATCGCATTTAGAAGTGTAGGATGTAAAAATGAAAAACCGCGCAAAAAACACCAAAGTTTAAAAATTCATTCTGATAGTACCAGAGCCTTGAATGGAACCAAATTTACGTCACCTGCAAAGAGAAGCTTTGGTTATGGAGTGCTAAAACCAGCATTCCGATATCTCAACAGGTTGCTCAAAAATCGCATTTAGAAGTGTAGGACGTAAAAATGAAAAACAGCGCAAAAAACACCAAAGTTTAAAAATTCATTCTGATGGTACCAGAGCCTTGAATGGAACCAAATTTACATCACCTGCAAACAGAAGCTTTGGTTATGGAGTTCTAAAACCAGCATTCCAATATCTCAACTGATTGCTCAGAAATGGTCTTCAGAAATGAATGATGAAAAAATGTTAAACCGCGCAAGAAGACATCAGAGTTTAAAAATTCATTCTGTTGACACTAGTGACTTTAATGGCACTAGATTTACACCACGTGTAAACTGAAGCCTTTATTTATGAGTGCTGTAGCCCTCATTCCGATACCTCAACCAATTGCTCAGAAATCGTCTTTAGAAGCGAATGATGTAAAAATGGAAAACCGCGCAAAAAGACTTCAAAGTTTAAAAATTCATTCTGATGGTACCAGAGCCAAAAATATTTCCGCATTTTGCCGAATTTCCTGACGGTTGACCAGCAATCTTAGAAAAAAGCAAATTCTCGGTTTTTTCGCCGAAATTCCTGCACAATTCCAATTGGAAAAAAACGGTCGATTTCGAGATTCCAACGTCTTGCAGTAACCGTTTCCAGATCGATGCTGTTATTCTCAGAAAATTGGAATTTGTTTTTTTTCTCATTGAAACGATAACGAAACGAGCTAGAATCTTTAGAGTGCGCCCATAAAAAAACCGCTGGTTTTCACATCAAGATATGCTTTCTAAACAAAAAAATGTTCCCCATCCCTCAGTTATTGCCTTCACGTTGAACACAGAAAACCCGCAATTTTTCCTGCGATAATGTGAAAAACTTAAGCCAACGAGCTGGATATCTTGAACGAAATCGACTCCTCAATATCTTCGGAACACATTTGAACTCTTCGTCGAAATTCAACAACGAACAGGTATGCGCATTCCTGCAGACGTAGTGAATTATTTCTCGTTAAGAATGTGCAGGAACCAGGCTGATTTATCTTCGTTAGCAGGAATTGTAGATCAGAAACTGGTACGGCACGTTCATTTCAATCGCATGGCCATTTTCAAGCCATATATCAAGCCAAGATATAGTCTAGATTTTTTCATCCGCAGAGCATCCGGTTTGAAGTCAACCAGCTAAGAAAAAACCGCTTTCAAGACGGCAAAAACGGGATTTTTGTTATTTAATCTACTGAGATTTCTGAAATATCAGTCGCTGAATCAACCGAGGAAAACACTATTGCCAACTTCTGCCTAAAAAAGCGAATGCGCCAATGAAAATAATTTTTGTTGTGGACTTTTTTTTGAAACTCAAATTTTCCAACTTCAGCAAATCACAGATAAAAACGCTAGAATTCCGCAGCAAACCCGACACTCTGCTGCAAAGTTCTTTGGCTTCATGTGCCGATTCATAGATGAATGTGGCGATATTTCAAAAAACCGACATCGTAATTTTAACCGGAACGATTGGGGCCCACCTAAGTGGACAACATGCGGCAAAATCAAAGGCCTCGGTACCGGCATGTTGCGGGGGTGGTCATTACATGGGTTCCACATCGGCTTATTGAAACATTACGTCAATACTACACGGGTTATCGAGGAAAAACGGCTTACAAATGGATCAAAGGCTAGAAAAACACACGATGTAAACACATAAGCGAAATATTTATTTTCCAACTTTTTTCATAGTTTATTATATTGTCACATACTGATTACACTGAACTTTGCTAGAGAGAGAGAGAGTTTAACTAAAAATCTATTTTTTCTTGTATATTTTAAACTTAAGTTATCTTTGGTTGAACAATCACTATGGATGACAATTTCGAGCTCAACAAACACAGTAAATAAATATATAAAAGGAACTATGTGGTAGATAATGAGATTCAAGAATAACATCACTGGAATGTGTAAAAAGCTCCAGGAGCAAAACTATCACAAAAGAGCGTGCGGTTTCACTTCAATAAGAAAAAACAACCACCTAAATTGCACTGTTTGAGTATTCCATGCTTGCATAACTGAGGCCGATATAACAGAACCTTTAAACAAGCGTCTGCAGCAATGGGAGATTAAACATGAATCTGCTAGTCTCAATGAACATTAAACTTTAGAAATATACATGCTCATCTTAAATTTACATAATATACAATGTGATAATTCCCAAGTCGATTCAACAAGAGAGAATAAGTAAAGTAATTCCTTATGCTTAAAAATTGAGTATTATCCAACACAAAGGAATCGGGGCCCAAATTACTCAAAAAAACCCTTTGCAGCCCACTAGCTTCTTGATCGGGACTTCAGTTAATCCTCCAGCCTGCTGAAAAAGCGCCGCAATTCACATCCCCTGCTGTTAAAATCCTCACAAGCTAAATCAAATGTACTTTTCCCTTTTCGGAGCTGCATAGCTCGAAGTTCAGAGGGCTGCGTAAGCAAAAAAGTCCTGTACTCCAAATCGCCAAAACTGACTAGTAACGAAACCTATCAAACTCATAGAAACCTCTCTGTGACCTAGAATTGCCCTTTACAATGACCCGAAATGGGTCAAAAGCCCTCTTGGGGTTGGCCTGTAGCATCGTTTATCTTAGGGCCGCCGGACATAGGCGGCTGCTGATAATTACCAATTAAATTCGCCCCAAACATCGGCTGCACACCGTCTGAGGCTGCTGTTGGGGGCTGCGCCCCAGTCATAGGCCGATAAGAGCTGCATTGGTCGTGGCCATCAATTGGGGCTGCCAGCCGACTGCGCTCGAAGTCTTCGGCTGATTTTTTGGCGAGTTCCACTTGCCGCCCCCCGAATCCATTGTGAGGTTTTCCACCAGTGAGTTCAAGCTGGATTCCAGATCGCCAGTGAGGATTTAGAAGGTTGAGGTGGGCGCTGGGGAGGCTGTGCGGGGACACTGGGAGCTGCAGCCCCTATTGGGTCAAAGACCGATGACGTGGACGTGTTGAACACATTGGAAAGATCGCCGAACGGTTGCTGAACAGGGGGGCGGCCGACTGCTGGGGGACGCTCCACATGTTTGGAACGGGCGCGGACTGTGCAAAGAAATCCATCCCATTGGAAACAGTGGGCGCTGAAAAGTCCGCAAAAGGGTTGCCTGAAAAACCCCAATTAGTTAAGAATGGTTTGGGAAGTTTTTTTGGTAGCAACTAAACCAGAAGTATTCAAGTTTCGAAAAAGGAATTACTTCCAACTGTTTCAGTGGTTTATCTGTTGCAAACGTCCTAAAATACCGGAAGTCTCAAGAGAGAAAAGCATCAATATCAACCATTAGATGTTTAGCTTGGAATTCAATATGCCGCACTCGGACTAGCATCTGATCGTTTCAGTGTGAAACGCCCCAAATTACAACTTTTATTACTAATGTTTAATTAAGGGATTTTTGCTTGTATGTGAAATGATTCCATTTTAGAAATTTTTAATCATGGGGCAAATCACGCGGAAATGGAATTAACTTAGCCCCCCGATACGTACCGCCAAGCGACAGCAGATCATCCAGAGCATTGGTCTGAGCTGGTGGAGCCCCAGTAGGAGCCCCTGAAAGCATTGCGTCCTCCCCAAACAGGTCGAGAATGGGCTCCGCTTTAGGGGCTAGCGGTTCCTCGCTCAGAAAAGGGTTGGTGCTGGCCAGAGTGGGCGAGCCAATGCTAGCCCTGTACTGGCTGAAGGCAGCCTCTTCTTCAGCTACTGCCGCCTGCTTGAACGTGTCCTCCATGGCAGAGCCAAACGCCGAGCTGGTATTAGCCAGGGCAGAAACCCCCGATTTTAGATTCTTGTGATTGGTGGCAGCAGTGGGGGTGTTCCCTTCTAAGGAAGCCAAATGCTGCTCCAGCGCGTCTAGCAGGCTGTTTGGGGCCCTGGTTAGGTCCGGGATGTCGCCCTTGTCTATCCCGATGCTTTCTGCCACCTTGAGGAATTCTGCCACCTGATCCATTCGAATCAGGAACTTTTTGTACAATTCCAAAGCTTCTCTGCATTGCTTCTTGTTCAGTTCAAAGTACTTTTCCAGCAGGTTGATGATGCCGTCATTGTAGCAGGCGAACAGTCGGATCAGATCCCTGAACATTAGCATAAAGCACATGTTGATCACCCCATTGGTCAGGTCATTGGTACTGCCTTCGAACTCCATCAGCACATCCAGCTGGTTCTGCAGAATTGGAAGAGTTTTCAGCAGATTTTCCGCATCCATGGTTCGCAAGGTGCCTTCCTCTTTGCCTCTTTTCACCTTGCAAAAGTCGAAGGCCACCGCCCGGTAGGACAAGGCCTTGTTATTCAGATATTTGGCATATCGTCGGATAAATGGGGACATGTCGTAGCCAGTGCGCGCCCCCACAGCACTCTGCACGCCAGTCTTATCGGTGAAATTATTGAGCTGAAAGGATACGTTGCTGGAAGCCAAATACTGGGTGAATCTTTCGTTTCCGTAGCACATCAGATGGTGGGTGGTTATCAGCGATTTAAACACTACCACCCAACTGGTGCTCTGCGACCGCTCAATCAGCAGATTGGCCATCTGGGGAATCGACACGTTTGGCTCATTAGTGCAATGCACGAGATAATCCAGATGTTTCTTTTTGGGGCCCAACATCTCTTCGGTGGTGGCTTTGCACACCGATTTGGCTAAGCCCTGTCCGGCCAAGCTGTGTTTAGCGGCCAGTAGCCGGTCACTGATCGTCTGGCCAGCCATTTCGACAACACAAATTTGCACTTTCGCGATTCAACCGAATGAAAATGCCAGTTTAGCGGCCGGAAAAAAATCCTTTTTTTGGCAAGTCGATTGAAGAGGCGAACCGGCGAAATCAATAACAACGCGCCTGCAGTGACATCTGCCACAATACAGGATAATTGCAAAGACGACGTTGCCAAAGCAGCGGGCAACAGCACTAGGCCTCTATAGATTTAGGGTGTGGCCCTTTAAGGCGGATTTTGTATTTTTTTAAATCTTTTTTTGCGGAAAAATGGACTTTTCTGATAATAATTCGGGAGTTTTAATATTCTAAACCAATACTCCTAGGAGTATTTCGTAATGGTCTATCAAAATCCGGCATTCTTGAGTTCTCATAACCAAATTCGCCCCCAAAATACTTGATATTATTAAAGCATGTGGATGTGAAAAAAATTCAGCAATTCGATTTCAAGGATATTTCCAATATACAATAATCAATCCACTACACGCACTATTTTCTGCTAAACGAGCCATTGCCCCCCAGAAATATGTTTGATTTAAAGTGCGTTTAAGCCCCTCTCACTTTTATAGCAAACGAATGGCAATCGTCCGTTCTGCTGGAGATAGCGAAAAAAATGCAGTTCCATTCACAAATCTGACAAAAAATCGCCGAAACCAACCCGAATACCTACAAAATGTGCCCAAGAAATAATCAAGTAAAAACAAACTATGGGTGTGGCAAACGCGCAATTCTTTTCGCAGCGCCGGATCTCATCGACCATTACGGAGTATTATTATAAGCCGTTAAAGCAGCGCTACGCTTCACTTACCCCCATCTTTAAAGCAGGTTGGCAACTGGGGCTCTCACACGCCTGTATGGAAACATACGAGTAGTTTGGAGCCGATCAGCGAGTATCCATTCAAACAATGATATTCAACCTGCAAAAAACATTCCGGGTCTGAGTTCAGGGCCCCCCCAAAATGTGCACTTAGATCGAGCCCACCTCTTCTCCTGGCAGGATTCTGGGGTTGCCAACTGGAAAATCTGGCTCAATGCAGTCGTGGTCAGGCACTGTAGGCTGCATGTTATGTTTCTTAGCGGCGTGCTGGTAGGATCTACTCCAAACCATTCTCCAGCAACGAGAAGTTCCTCTAATTTCTTGTACAGTCACAGTTGAAACTGCAGATAGCGCCCTCCATTTCATAGCCCTTAACACATGAGTAAATAGGTGAAAAGGTGAAAGATCACGATGACTGCTTATTTGGAACTTTCGCGTGCTCTAAAGACCACAACACTGTGAACAAGCGAGACTTTGGCTAATCGGGGATTTTACCTATATCAAAGTGGCGAAGGGCAGGATGGTACCATTACGGCATTCAACCTCTTCAAAGCTGTTTCCAACTAGTGTGTAATTCTCGTCGCATTTGATGACTGACTATCCACATCTTGGACTCCCGCTATTGCAACTCGGCATCTCCATGGAGAAAACCCCACACAGGGGGGCAATCCCCCAGCTCAAAATCCTGAGATTTGTTCGCTTTGCTTAATTGGGCAGGGTTCCACCTCGAAATCCTCAGACTTGTTCACACTGTGTAAGGAAATACTTGGAATGGACTGGCGACAGATGGTCCACTCTGTATCCCACAGCAGGGCACAAAAAGCGAGTATCCTGTTGCAGAGGGGCATGTTTAGAAGGCAATTTTTTTGAGGCCGAAATCAAGAATATTTGCAAACAAACTTCTACAGCTGATTTTGAAGGCTGTCACTGGTCCATTTGGACAGAATACCTAGTTGCTAGATGCGAAAGCTTTGCTAGGCGATTTTATGCAACCAGGCACACTTGAGCCAGCTGGAAGCAGGGCCGATTGAAAAATGCTTTTATGGATATGCGTGCAGGTCTGCAATTTCATACTGAGTGTTTTTTAGTTAAATATTAATCAAGTCATTTTATATTCAACGGTTTTCTAGATGTTCAACTAATTTCAATTAATTTAGCGTGACATGCTGTAGGAACGACCGTGCGCGATTGCATCTACCAATATTTCAAAAATCTCCAGTTTTTGCCATTTTTGGGCGCAAAAGTGGAGATTTTCGTGAGCACAAAGTCGTCCTTCACAGTTATATAGTGTTTTCTTGTCCGGTAGTGCAAGTTTTTTCTGAAAAAACGCGACTTTTAAGGGTGAACTTTTTGACGTTTGCTGTCAGGCCACAGCAGCCAACATATCTGGAAAGTCGGAGTTTCTTCAGGATTTTCAAGACTGCGAATCTAATGGTGAGCGAAGGAGACACAGAATAGCACAACTTGATAGTAAATGCAATTTTCTATATATGGACTGAAGTGTAATTGCTGCGAACCATATCTTACGCCCTAGAATTGCATACAAATTCCAAAAATACCGAATTAAACTGAAAATCTCAGTTTTCTTTTCTTGTTAGGTAATAAGTGAATAAATTTTAAATGAGGAGTCAACCAGCGTGCACGTTTGTGTGAAAGATCTTTTCAAAAAATCCCTGATGGAGCCCTATAAACCGAAACTTGCTCAATGTATAAAGCAGAGTGTCGTCTTTCTATGAAAAATTTGCGCACTTTCCCTTTTTCTCAATTGATGCAAAATTAATTGTGAAAAGAAACCTTGTCTGTTCGAGCTGCAAATGCACTGGAAACTCTCTGATGAAGGTTGGCAGCCGAAACTTTCATGGTTTGCCATACAAGATGAGTGCTACAGATGGAAAGCTTGCGCCATTTCCCATCTTACTCGGTTGTGAGAAGAATGGGCCTCAGTTTAGATTCTGCTCAAAAAAACCATAATAAATTTAAGATTCATAAAAGATACTTTAAAGGGCAATAAAACATTATTTGCGCTATAAATCGGCTAATTCCGGAATTTTTTTTCGTTTTTTCATGTAAAAAAATGAAGCTAAAGCTAAAGCTTGCATATAAGAGGATGGCCTATTTTGAATTAAAAATATTTTCCAAAAATCCCTGATGAAGGCCAGAAACGTTGAGAATCTGGAGCACCACAGTTTAATTGCAAAACGGCAAGTTCCATGGAAATTTGATTAAAAAAATGGTTGATTTCAGTAATTTTTTCAAAAATCATCAATAAAACTGGCAAAATTTAACAAATCTGGATACGTTCCGAAACAGTAAAAAAAACTAATTGCACCGGTTTGTTTTCCATTCGAAAGTTATTACGCATTATTAATGCCAGAGACAACAAGCTTGATTCCTATTTGCTTTCCGCGATAAAATCTGAAAAATCCTGCAAATCATATTCAACTTTATGACTGAATTTTATAAAAGCAGTCACGATAATTTGGCTGGTTTAGTGAAGAGTGGCCAAAATGACGGACTATAAGTTAAAAAACCACGTGGAAAGCTGTAACCAGAATGACCAGAATGAGGGCAAACAGTGGCCGCAGGTTTTGGCAATTTTGATTCGTAAGTGCCCCCCAAAAAATAGGAACTCCCGTACTCAACCACGAGGAATTTTCAGTTTCCATTGGCTGTTTTACCACAGGAATCCAGTTTTCGTGGAGTTCGCCCTTTTCATTGGTGATAGTCCAGGACAAGGAAAACTACAACATTACCGAAGCGGATACGGAATTATTCATGCTGTTCCAGCCGATTGGTAAGGCTGGACTTTTTCCAGATCGTACCAGGAACAACCAGTTTGTTTGGGTTGCAGGAATGATTGTGATGACGATTTTTGTGGTTCCGATCAGCGATCTGATTGGCAGGAAGAAGTCCCTGCTGCTCATTGCCGTTCCCCATATTTTGACCTGGGCAATCGGGATTGTCGGGACAACAAAGTGGGAGTTTTACATTGCGCGTTTTATCGCTGGATTTGGAGACGCCACTGTCTTCTCCTGCATTCCTCCTTATATGGGAGAAATCACCACTCCAAGTGTGAGGAACTTTTGGGCCAATGTGCCCACTTTTTTCGTTTATATTGGAGGATTTGCCATCACCACTCTGGGTAAGAACAACTAAAGTTCGTAATGCATATTTTTTATTCATCACCTCAACTTCTAGTTGAATTCACTTTCATATTCGATTCCTCGGAAATTTGGTGCTAACGAAAATGTTTCGTTAGCACACATACCAGTCATCTTCATTCTCTAATGGCAGTCTGTCGGGCAACTAAGTGGGTAATTTGATGTTTTCGTGTTAACAAGGCGTGGAAACTCTGCACAAAAAACCAGTTTGCGCAAAATCTTCAAGTCGAATTAATTTTTATGGTCGTCTTTGCGATTCAAACGTAGTTAGATTTACCGACAAGGTTGTGTAAACACACACACACAGTGGTTTTGGTTCGTTAACAATACAAATTAACTCGGTTTTTGGGTTTTTTTAATTCCAAATTACATTGACATTGACCCGCGTGGTTCATCGCTAGTTTGAATGTAGAAATCGCCATCTAAATCTCATTTAAGCTTCGAAAAATGTTTGATAGTTAAGGACTAAGTTCAGCGCAGAGTCGAGGGCTTTCTAAAGATGGTGCAAATTTCAAACTGCTACTTTCTTTAGTCTAGAAGACTGCGCGTCTTCTAGTTGGGTTAAAATCTCCATTTTGAGACCGACATTTACTAAGCTGGAAAAAATCAGAATTCTGGATGATTTTGGTGAAACTCTGAGGATATTCAGCGACGGCTCTCGTCTAAAGATGGTGCTAATTTCAAGTTGCTGCTTGCTTCAGTTGGGAAGAGGCGAACTTTTTAAGAATAGAGCTCAGTTGAGAAAAATGTCAATTTTGAAACCGATATTTACTAGGCAGCCAAAAATAGAGCTTTTTAGCTATTTTAGTGAAACTTCGACTGTGACTAGAGCAAAGTGTTTTCTGAGGATGCTCTAAGCTTGGAGTTGCCAGTTGCCTCAGGTTGGAAGATATGCATTTTTAATGGAGACGGCGCCGTTGAAGAAAACTATTCATTTTAATGCTGATATTTGTTAAGCTGCCAAAAATCGGGATTCAGGGCGATTTTTATGGAACTTCCAATATGACTCGCATCGAGTATTTTCTAATTGTCCTGAAAATTTCATGTTCCTACTTACTTTATTTGGGAAGACTCGAATTTTAAAAGAGAGCCCAGTTGAAGAAAATTATCCGTTTTCAAACCGATATTTATCAAGCTGGAAAAAATTAAGGATTTTTTGCATTTTTTATAAAACTTTAACCATAATTAGGGCCAAACGCTTTCTAAACATGGTGCAAATTTCAGGTGGCAACTTGCTTCACTTAGGAAACTGTGGATTTTTAAAGAAGAGGGCGCATTTGAAGCAAATTATCCATTTTCCAACCGATATTTATCAAGCTGGAAAAAATTAAAGATTTTTGGCGTTTTTAATAAAACTTTGACCATAATTAGGGCCAAACGCTTTCTAAACATGGTGCAAATTTCAGGTGGCAACTTGCTTCACTTAGGAAACTGTGGATTTTTAAAGAAGAGGGCGCATTTGAAGCAAATTGTCCATTTTTCAACCGATATTTATCAAGCTGGAAAAAATTAAAGTTTTTTGGCGTTTTTAATAAAAGTTTGACCATAATTAGGGCCAAACGCTTTCTAAAGATCGTGCAAATTTCAGCTGGTAACTTGCTTCACTTAGGAAACTGTGGATTTTGAAGAAGAGGGCGCATTTGAAGCAAATTGTCCATTTTCCAACCGATATTTATCAAGCTGCAAAAAATGAAAGATTTTTGGCGTTTTAAATAAAAACTTTGACCATAATTAGGGCCAAACGCTTTCTAAACATGGTCAAATTTCAGGTGGCAACTTGCTTCACTTAGAAAACTGTGGATTTTAAAGAAGAGGGCGCATTTGAAGCAAATTATCCATTTTCCAACCGATATTTATCAAGCTGGCAAAAATTAAAGATTTTTGGCGTTTTTAATAAAACTTTGACCATAATTAGGGCCAAACGCTTTCTAAAGATGGTGCAAATTTCAGGTGCCAACTTGCTTCACTTAGGAAACTGTGGATTTTTAAAAAGCGGGCGCATTTGAAGCAAATTGTCCATTTTCCAACCGATTTTTATCAAGTTGGAAAAAATTAAAGATTTTTGGCGTTTTAATAAAACTTTGACCATAATTAGGGCCAAAAGCTTTCTAAACATGGTACAAATTTCAGATGGCAACTTGCTTCACTTTGGAAACTGTGGATTTTTAAAGAGAGGGCGCATTTGAAGCAAATTGTCCATTTTTCAACCGATATTTATCAAGCTGGAAAAAATTAAAGTTTTTTGGCGTTTTTAATAAAAGTTTGACCATAATTAGGGCCAACGCTTTCTAAAGATCGTGCAAATTTCAGCTGGTAACTTGCTTCACTTAGGAAACTGTGGATTTTTGAAGAAGAGGGCGCATTTGAAGCAAATTGTCCATTTTCCATACGATATTTATCAGCTGGAAAAAATTAAAGATTTTTGGTCGTTTTTAATAAAACTTTGACCATAATTAGGGCCAAACGCTTCTAAACATGTGGTGCATAATTTTCAGAGGGCAACTTGCTTCACTTAGAAACTGTGGACTTTTTAAGAAGCGGGCGCATTGAAGGCAAATTATCCATTTTCCACCGATATTTATCAAGCTGGAAAAAATTAAAGATTTTTGGCGTTTTTAATAAACCTTTGACCATAATTAGGGCCAAACGCTTTTCAAATATGGTTGCAAATTTCAGGTGGCAACTTGCTTCACTTAGGATACTGTGCGCTTTTTAAAGAAGAAGCGGGCGCATTTGAAGCAAATTATCCAGTTTCCAACCGGATATTTATCAAGCTGGCAAAAATTAAAGATTTTTTGGAGTTTTTAACTAAAACTTTGACCATAATTAGGGCCAACGCTTTCTAAACAAGGTGCAAATTTCAGGTGGCAACTTGCTTCACTTAGAAACTGTGGAAATTTTTAGAAGAGAGGGCGCATTTGAAGCAAATTATCCATTTTCCAACCTATATTTATCAAAGCTGGAAAAATTAAAGATTTTTGGCGTTTTTAATAAAATTTTGACCATAATTAGGCCAAACGCGTTCTAAACATGGTGCAAATTCAAGGTGGCAACTTGCTTCCCTTAGAAAACTGTGGATTTTTAAAGAAGGAGGGCCATTTGAACCAAATTTCCATTTTCCACAACGATTATTATTAAGCTGAAAAAAACTAAGATTTTGGCGTTTTTATAAAACTTTGACCATAATTAGGGGCCAAACGCTCTCTAAAGATGGTGCAAATTTCAGGTGGCAACTTGTTTCACTTAGGAAACTGTGGTTTTTTAAGAAGAGGGCGCCTTTGAAGCAATTTATATATCCATTTTCCACCGATATTTATCAAGCTGGAAAAAACTAAAGTTTTTGGCGTTTTTAATAAAACTTTGACCATATTAGGGCCAAACGCGTTCTAAAACATGTTGGCACATTTCAAGGGGTGCCAACTTGCGTCACTAGGAAACTGTGGATTTTTTAAAGAGAGCGGCGCATTTGAAGCAAATTATCCCATGTTCCCACCTATATTTATCAAAGTTGGAAAAAAATTAAAGATTGTTGTTGGCGTTTTTAGAATTAAAACTTTGGACACATAATTAGAGCCAAAACCGCGTTCCGTAAATATGGTGCAAATTTCCAGTGGCAACTGCTTCACTTAGGAAACTGTGGATTTTAAAGAAGAGGGCGCATTTGAAGCAAATTATCCATTTCCAACAGATATTTATCAAGCTGAAAAAATTAAAGATTTTTGGTGTTTTTTAATAAACTTTGACCATAATTAGGGCCAAACGCTTTCTAAACATGGTGCAAATTTCAGGTGGCAACTGCTTCACTTAGAAACTGTGGATTTTTAGAAGAAGAGGGCGCACTTTGAAGCATTATTCCATTTTCCAACCGATATTTATCAAGCTGGAAAAAACTAAAGATTTTGGCTGTTTTTAATAAAAGTTTGACCATAATTAAGGGGCCAAACGCTTTCTAAGATCGTGCAAATTTCAGCTGGTAACTTGCTTCACTTAGGAAACTGTGGATTTTTGAAGAAGAGGGCGCATTTGAAGCAAATTGTCCATTTTCCAACCGATTTTATCAAGCTGGAAAAAATGAAAGATTTTTGGCGTTTTTAAATAAAAACTTTGACCATAATTAGGGCCAAACGCTTTCTAAACATGGTCAAATTTCAGGTGCAACTTGCTTCACTTAGAAAACTGTGGATTTTTAAAGAAGAGGGCGCATTTGAAGCAAATTATCCATTTTCCAACCGATATTTATCAAGCTGGCAAAAATTAAAGATTTTTGGCGTTTTTATAAAACTTTGACCATAATTAGGGCCAAACGCTTTCTAAAGATGGTGCAAATTTCAGGTGCCAACTTGCTTCACTTAGGAAACTGTGGATTTTTAAAAAGCGGGCGCATTTGAAGCAAATTGTCCATTTTCCAACCGATTTTATCAAGCTGGAAAAAATTAAAGATTTTTGGCGTTTTTAATAAAACTTTGACCATAATTAGGCCAAACCTTTCTAAATATGGTGCAAATTTCAGGTGGCAACTTGCTTCACTTAGGAAACTGTCGATTTTTAAAGAAAGAGCGCATTTGAAGCAAATTTCCATTTTCCAACCGATATTTATCAAGTTGGAAAAAATTAAGATTTTTGGCGTTTTAATAAAACTTTGACCATAATTAGGGCCAAACGCTTTCTAAACATGGTGCAAATTTCAGGTGGCAACTTGCTTCACTTAGGAAACTGTGGATTTTTAATGAAGCGGGCGCATGAAGCAAATTATCCATTTTCCAACCGATATTTATCAAGCTGGAAAAATAAAGATTTTTGGCGTTTTATAAAACTTTGACCATAATTAGCCAAAAGCTTTCTAAATATGGTACAAATTTCAGGTGGCAACTTGCTTCACTTAGGAAACTGGGTTTTTAAAGAGAGGGCGCATTTGAAGCAAATGTCCATTTTCCAACCGATATTTATCAAGCTGGAAAAAATTTAAGATTTTTGGCGTTTTGAATAAAAACTTTGACCATAATAGGGCCAAACGCTTCTAACATGGCGCAAGTTTCAAGTGGCAACTTGCTTAACTTAGGAAACTGTGGATTTTTAAAGAAGAAGGCGCATTTGAAGCAAAATTGTCCATTTTCCAACGATATTTATCAAGCTGGAAAAAATTAAAGATTTTTCGCGTTTTTAACTAAAACTTTGACCATAATTAGTGCCAAACGCTTTCTAACATGGCGCAAGTTTCAAGTGGCAACTTGCTTTACTTAGGAAACTGTTGAGTTTTTTAAAGAAGCGGGCGCATTGAAGCAAATTATCCATTTTTCCAACCGATATTTATCAAGCTGAAAAAAACTAAAGATTTTTGGGGTTTTTTAATAAAACTTTGACCATAATTAGGGCCAAACGGTTTCTAAAGATGGTTGCAAATTACAGGTGGCAACTTGCTTCACTTAGGAAACTGTTGGATTTTTAAGAAAGAGGGCTCATTTGAAGCAAATTATCCATTTTCCAACCGATATTTATCAAGCTGGAAAAAATTAAGATTTTTGGCGGGTTTTAAGTAAAACTTTGACCATAATTAGGGCCAAACTCTTTCTAAAGATGCTGCAAATTTCAGGTGGCATCTTGCTTCACTTCGGAAACTGTGGATTTTTACAGAAGAGGGCGCATTTGAAGCAAATTATCCATTTTCCAACCGATATTATCAAGCTGAAAAAATTAAGATTTTTGTACGTTTTTAATAAAACTTTGACTCATAATTAGGGCCAAACGCTTTCTAAGACTGGTGCAAATTTTAGGTGGCAACTTGCATCACTTAGGAAACTGTGGATTTTTAAAAAAGAGGGCGCATTTGAAGCAAATTATCCATTTTCCAACCGATATTTATTAAGCTGGAAAAAATTTAAGATTTTTGGCGTTTTTAATAAAACTTTGACCATAATTAGGACAAACGCTTTCTAAACATGGGTTGCAATTTCAGGTGCCCAACTGCTTCACTTATGGAAACTGTGGATTTTTAAAGAAGAGAGCGCAATTTGAAGCAAATTATCCCATTTTCCAACCGATATTTATCAAGTTGGGAAAAAATTAAAGATTTTTGCGTTTTTCTCTAAAACTTTATCCATAATTAGGGCAAGTGCCTTTCTAACATGGAGAGAAATTTCAAGTGGCTACTTGCTTTCGTTGGGAAGATACGATTTTTTAAAGGAGAGAAGCACGCTTATTGCCACTGATGTTCAGTACGCTGGGCAAAACTCAAGAGAGAAAGACAGCAAATTCCCCACTTTGTCTCATTTTAGTAAAGGAAATCCCTCTGGATAAGGACGTAAGAAGAATAAATTTTTTCCTATAGGAAGCTACTTCAACGTCCGAACAACCTCCTACATCTGCATAGGACTACCATCGCCTACTTCATCCTGGTGCTTTGTGCTCCTACCAGAGTCCCCCTACCAGCTGATCACAAGATGGTCAAGCTGGAGGAGGCAAAGAGGAGCATCCAGTGGCTGCAACGGAAGAAGGACGTCAATCAGGAGTTCTTCTCCATGAAGGCGGACGGTTGAGAGGCAAATTTCGGAAAGTGGAACCTGGTGCGACATGGTTCGAATCCCCACTAACCGAAACGCCCTGAAAGCGGGAGTATTTGTGCGCCTCTCTCAGCAGTTTCTGCGGCATCTCCACCTTCGCCACCTACACGCAGACGATTTTCCAGAAAGCTGGCGGAAATCTCAGCCCCAGGGGTCTTCGATAATCTTCACTGGAGTGGTGGCGTTCTTCAATATCGCTGCCACATTCTTCGTAGCTCGAATGGGCAGGAGAACCTCCTACTTCTACTCCCTGCTTCTCTCCGCTTTAGTGCTGTTGGGCATCTCCATCTACTTCTTTATCGAGCAGTTCCAGCTGGCCAACTTGGAGAAGCTCAACTGGTTTCCATTGGCGGCGCTGATCACCTTCGTCATCACCTACTCCTTAGGACTGGGCCTGGTTCCCACTCTTATGCTTGGGGAACTTTTCTCGGCCAGCGTCAAATCCAAAGGCTTGGGCATTCTGGTCTGTGTCTTCGGACTTGGAGTGATGGTCTCGATTAATATCTTCCATGTCATGACGGCCAATGTGGGGATGTACTCCCCTTTTCTACTTTACGCCATTTGTTGCTTCATCTCAACTTTTCTCACGTTGAGGTGGGTACCTGAGACCAAAGGGAAGACGCTGGAGGAAATCCAGCAATCTCTTAAAGCCCTGTAAAATAAACTGCTTATTTTTTCTTTTGTCTCTTACTGTCTGCCTTTTATGGGTTTCGCCTTTAACCAGTGTGTTCATTTTATTCGGGTTGTTATTCGGCCACTGGATCAAAGTTAACAAAAGTGTTTGCTTTACCTATTTGCTTCTAGTGTCTTCTATGCATGGTGCAAATGTCAAGTTGCTACTTGTTTTAGTTTGAAAGGAACGAAATTTTAAAGGAGAAAGTGCACCAACTTTTAAGGCCCAAATAACCTATAGAAGTTGCTAAGCTGGAAAAAAATCATGATTTTGGGCGATTTTTGTGGGAATACACAAACAATTAGAAACGAAGTATCTCTTACGCATGATGCAAATTTCAAGTTGCTACTTGCTTCGTTTCAAAATAACATGTTAACGAGGGAGTGCAGTTGAAGTAAACCATTAATTTTGGAAAATCAATATTCCAACGCGGCGAAAATCAGAATTCTGGGTGATTTTTATGCAACTTTCAGCATAATCAGGGGCAAGGGTGTTTCTAAGCATGATGTAAATTTCAAGTAGCTACTTGCTTCAGTTTCGAAAATGTGAGTTTTTGAAGAAGAGAGCGCAGTTGAAGCAAATTATCCATTTTCCAACCGATATTTATCAAGCTGCAAAAAAGAAGGCTTTTTCGCGATTTTTATTAAATTTTCAACATAATTAAGACAAACTCTCTTATAAACATGGTGCAAATTTCAAGTGGCTACTTGCTTCAGCTAGGAAATTGTCAATTTTTAAAGAAGACGTTGAAGAAAATTATTATCAATCTGGGAAAAACAAGTCTTTTGAGTGAATTTTATGAAACTCGCAGGATTTTCAGGGCAAAGTATCTTCTAACCATGGTGCCATTTTAAAGGATAACTTACGACCATCATACCATATCATGGAAGACGGGTGGACGACAACAGGACTACCCGAAAATAGTCCTAGAAAACAACCCGTCCGGCTCAAGACCTCCCGGGAGGCCATCTAAAAGATGGAGAGATAGTGGCAATCTACCTCTCAGGAAAAGATGCAGAGGCAGCTTCAGAATTAACAGATTGACAGATCTCCAAGAAGTAGAAGAAGAAGAAGAACTGACGACCGTTTGGAAGATGCGAATTTTTATAGGATAGAGCGCAGTTGAAGAAATATATCCATTTTCAAACCGATGTTTATCATGCTGGCAAAAATACAGATTTGGCGATTTTAAAGAAACTTTGAAGATAATTAGGCTCAAGTGTTTTCTAAACTCGGTGCAAATTTCAGTTGCTTCCGCCTTCGAAAATGTGAATTTTTGAAGAAAATCATCTAAGCCAGCAACATCAGGACTTTTGGGCTGATTTTCAAAAACTTGCGCATATTTAGAGTTTTGCTTCATAAATAAATACAAAACTTAGTAATTTTTCTAGGTGAAATGAAGATCGGGAACTTTTCGTTCCTCAATCGTTGCATGACTGGCATGAATTTAATATAATGTTGTGGCCAATTCGCTTGAAAGCCTTGCCGATAACACTTTGGTAAATACGGTCTAGTTGAGGCTATTTTATATGAGCTACTCGATTGGATGGGACACATTTTTTCTAGTCGAAAAGTCGATGAAACAAGGGCCAAAAACAATGAAGTATAAAAAAAGATTAAACAACAGCGATTTGCATGTATCTATTAAAGTTAATTAGCAGATTCTGATACTGAAATGGGGGTCTAACATGGTGCAAGCTGGATAATGCCAAAATATCAATTTCCAGTCGCTTCGGTCGAATCGCTATTTGGGATAAAGATGTTCATTATTATCCAATTATTGTCATGGAACGACTAATCGGTGGTGATCAGAGACATTTGCGGACCAATAGTTGGTTGAATGCAATTTCCAGCCAGTGGAGCAACGCTCAGAAAAGTTTCATTGTGGGAAAACTGGAGGAAAATGCACCATTCATTCTTTATTTATACAAGAAAAGGATTTTATGGACTACATGTTTCTTTTCTTTCGTCATTTTTTTACATTTATGCCGTCAATACTTTTTGTGTCATTTCTGTTTGTTTTACTTGATACCAGCTTGGGAACCTGATTTATGCTTGAGTGTAGTGTAAAATTTAAGTTGACCTACTATTGTTTGCTTTTATTGTTTTGATTCAATGCCTTTTTGTCTTTTGTGACTTCTTTCCTGCAATTTGTTTTTCTTATTTTTCTTCCATTAGTCATTTGAATCTTTAAACGCGTTAGCTTAACTTTGTTCCTTTGTCGCTTTCAGCAGCTTGTTCGTTTTTTTATAAATATTTTATAGTTTTGAATCCAATACTTCCTTCATAATCAATTTATTTGTTCCTTCTGTTGTTTTGTAGGTCGATAATCATTTCTGCAAATTATTATCCGTCTTTTTGTCAATTTCTTTTCGTTGTCTTCTCGAATGGGCATTTTTATTTTTATTCTTTAAAATCTCAAGTACAGGAACAAATTTATTCAATTTTACATTTTTTTCTTGAGGATACTTTCGTTCTCTCGCAATTTTTCATTGTTCGCTCTACCGTGATTTTGCTGATGCAATTCATTTTATTCTGAATTAACAGTTTTTCACTTTTAACTGTCGTATTTTTTCCTTATTGCCAATTTTGATCATTTCATTTTTTGCATTTTTTACTTTATTCCATGTCTTTTCTGTCTTTGTTTTCATTTAATCCATTAGTTAAATCGACAATTTTAAATTAATAATTTTTAAGAAAAAAGTTCTTCGATTTGGTTGGTTTTCAGTGTATGTATGTTCTTGGCTAAAGAATATTATCCATTTTAAACGATATTTACTTGAGCTGGGAAAAATCAAGATTTTGGTCGATTTTTGTGAAACTTTGCATATAATGAAGGTCACGTATCGTGTAAAAATGCTGAAAATATCAAGTTGATACTTGCTTTCGTTTGACAGAAAACTCATTTTTTAAAGAACATGGCGCACTTGAAGAAATTCCGAAATTTTCATATCGAAGTGCTAGCTTTATAAAATCAGTATTTCGGGCTATTTTTATGAAACTACGCCGATAGTTAGGGTCAACTGTCTGCTATCACTTGTGCAAATTTCAAGTTGTTACATGTTTTCGTTTGAAGTAAAGAATGTTTAAAGGACAGTGCGCAGTTTGAGAACAACCATCGATTTGAATTCGATATTTGCTAAGCTGAAAAAGTCAGGATTTTAGGCGATTTTGTAAAACTGCAAAAATAACTATGGTTAAAAGCATGGTAAAAAATTTCATGTTGCCACATGCTTTAGTTTGGAACACGCAAATATTTTAGAGGAAAACCACAAATTGAAGAAAACCGTCCATTTTGAAGCTGATATGACTAACTGTAAAAATTACAATTTCCCGTAATTTGTGTGAAAACTCGAGCTTGCTTAGAGTCAAGTGTCTTTCAAGTACGGTGGTAAACTTCAAGTTGCTTCTGGCGCTACTTTAGAAGAGGTTAATTTTTAAAAGATGAGAGCGCCATTGAAGAGCAATCCATATTTCAAACTGATATTTCCTAAGCTGGAAGAAATCAGAATTTCTGGCCATTTTTGTGAAACTTCGACAATAATTAGAATCAGTTGCAAGAATCAAGTTTTTTCTACACATGATGCGATTTTCAAGTTGCTCCTTGTTTTCATTGGGAAGAAGTGAATCTTCAAAAGGGCGAGCGCAGTGGAAGAAAACCATCCATTTTCAAACCGATATTGAATAAGCGGGTAAAAAACAAGATTTTGGTCCGATTTTTATGAAACTTCGCATTAATTAAGGTCACGTATCGTATACACATGGTGCAAATGTCAAGTGGTTACTTGCTTTCGTTCAAAGTAACATTTTCAACATTTTCAGGTGAAGAAAACCATCCATTTTGATATTCGATATTTGCTAAACTGGCAAAACTCAGCATTTGGAGACATTTTGCAAACTGCACAGATAATTACGATCACGTGTCTGCTAGACATGGTGAAAATATCAAGTTGTTACTTGCTTTCGTTTGGAAAGAAACAGATTTTAAAAGAACATGGCGCAGCTGAAGAAATCCATCAATTTTCAAATCGAAATTTACTAGCTTTATAAAACTCAGCATTTCGGGCGATTTTTATGAAAGTAGGCCAATAAGTTAGGGTCAACTCTCTGCTATGAATTGTGAAAATGTCAAGTTGCTACTTGCTTTAGTTTGAACTAAACGAATGCTTAAAGGGACTGTGCGCAGTTGAGAAAAACCATCGATTCTGAATTCGATTTTGCTAAGCTGGCAAAAATCAGGATTTTTGGCGATTTTTGTAAAACTACAATGATAATTACGGTAAAAGCATGGTAAAATTTTCATGTTGTTACATGCTTTAGTTTGGAAGACGCAAATTTTTAGAGGAAAACGCGCAATGGAAGAAAACCGTCCATTTTGAAGCTGATATTGACTAAGCTGTAAAAAATTACAATTTCTAGTAATTTGTGTGAAAACTCGAGCTTGATTAGAGTCAAGTGTCTTTCAAGTACGGGGTAAACTTCAAGTTGCTACTGGCTCTAATTCAGAAGATGTAAATTTTTAAAAGTGAGAGCGCCATTGAAGAGCATCCATTTTGAAACTGATATTTCCTAAGCTGGAAGAAAATCAGAATTTCTGGCCATTTTTGTGAAACTTCGACAATAATTAGAATCAGTTGCAAGAATCAAGTTTCTTCTACACATGATGCGATTTTCAAGTTGCCACTTGTTTTCATTGGGAAAGAAGTGAATCTTCAAATGGGCGAGCGCAGTGGAAGGAAACCATCCATTTTTCAAACCGATATTGAATAAGCGGGTAAAAAAACAAGATTTTGTCGATTTTTATGAAACTTCACATATAATAAGTCACGTATCGTATACACATGTGTGCAAATGTCAAGTGGTTACTTGCTTTCGTATCAAAGTAACATTTCAACATTTCAGGTGAAGAAAGAAAACCATCCATTTTGATATCGATATTTGCTAAACTGGCAAAACTCAGCATTTGGAGGCATGTTTTTCAAAACTGCAAAGATAATTTACGATGACGTTGTCTGCTAGACATGGTGAAAATATCAAGTTGTTACTTGCTTTCGTTTGGAAGAAACAGATTTTAAAAGAACATGGCGCAGCTTGAAGAAATCCATCAATTTTCAAATCGAAATTTGCTAGCTTTATAAAAATCAGCTTTTTGGGCAATTTTTATGAAACTGTGCCGATAGTGAGGGTCAACTGGCTGCTATGAAGTGTGCAAATTTCAAGTTGCTACTTGCTTTAGTTTGAACTAAACGAATGCTTAAGGACTGTGCGCAGTTGAGAAAAACCATCGATTCTGAATTCGATTTTTGCTAAGCTGGCAAAAATCAGGATTTTTGGCGATTTTTGTAAAACTACAATGATAATTACGGTAAAAGCATGGTAAAAATTTCATGTTGTTACATGCTTTAGTTTGGAAGACGCAATTTTTAGAGGAAAACGCGCAATGGAGAAAACCGTCCATTTTGAAGCTAATATTGACTATGCTGTAAAAAATTACAATTTCCCGTAATTTGTGTGAAAACTCGAGCTTGATTAGAGTCAAGTGTCTTTCAAGTACGGGGTAAACTTCAAGTTGCTTACTGGCGCTACTTAGAAGAGGTAATTTTTAAAAGATGAGAGCGCCATTGAAGAGCATCCATATTCAAACTGATATTTCCTAAGCTGGAAAAAATCAGAATTTCCGGTCATTTTTGTGAAACTTCGACAATAATTATAATCAGTTGCAAGAATCAAGTTTCTTCTACACATAATGCGATTTTCAAGTTGCCACTTGTTTTCATTGGGAAGAAGGAATCTTCAAAAGGGGCGAGCGCAGTGGAAGGAAACCATCCATTTTCAAACCGATATTGAATAAGCGGGTAAAAAACAAGATTTTGGTCGATTTTTATGAAACTTCGCATATAATTAAGGTCACGTATCGTATACATATGGTGCAAATGTCAAGTGGTTACTTGCTTTCGTATCAAAGTAACATTTTCAACATTTTCCGGTGAAGAAAACCATCCATTTTGATATCGATATTTGCTAAACTGGCAAAACTCAGCATTTGGAGACATTTTTGCAAAACTGCAAAGATAATTACGATCACGTGTCTGCTAGACATGGTGAAAATATCAAGTTGTTACTTGCTTTCGTTTGGAAGAAACAGATTTTAAAAGAACATGGCGCAGCTGAAGAAATCCATCAATTTTCAAATCGAAATTTGCTAGCTTTATAAAAATCAGCTTTTTGGGCAATTTTTATGAAACTGCGCCGATAGTGAGGGTCAACTGGCTGCTATGAAGTGTGCAAATTTCAAGTTGCTACTTGCTTTAGTTTGAAGTAAACGAATGTTTAAAGGACTGTGCGCAGTTGAGAAAAACCATCGATTCTGAATTCGATTTTTGCTAAGCTGGCAAAAATCAGGGATTTTTGGCGATTTTTTGTAAAACTACAATATAATTTACGGTAAAAGCATGGTAAAAATTTCATGTGGTACATGCTTTAGTTTGGAAGACGCAAATTTTTAGAGGAAAACGCGCAATGAAGAAAACCGTCCATTTTGAAGCTGATATTGGCCTATGCTTGTAAAAAATTACAATTTTCCGTAATTTGTTGTAAACTCGAGCTTGATTAGAGTCAAGTGTCTTTCAAGTACTGGGTAAACTTCAAGTTGTTCTGGCGCTAATTTAGAAGATGTAATTTTAAAAGAGAGAGCGCCATTGAAGAGCATCCATATTCAAACTGATATTTCCTAAGCTGGAAAAAATCAGAATTTCGGTCATTTTTGTGCAACTTCGACAATAATTATAATCAGTTGTAAGAATCAAGTTTTTCTACACATGATGCGATTTTCAAGTTGCCACTTGTTTTCATTGGGAAGAAATGAATCTTCAAAAGGGCGAGCCCAGTGGAAGAAAACCATCCATTTTCAAAGCGATACGCGAGCAAAAATCAGGATTTTGGGCGATTGTTGTGCAACTTCCCATAAAATTAGGGTCAATTGTCTGTTAAATTTATGAAAGTTACATGTTGCTTCTTACTTTAGCTTAGAAGCAACGAGTTTTTAAAGGAGAGAGCGCAGTTGATTATAAACATCCGTAATGAGACCGATATTTCCTAATTAGAGCCCAACATTTAATAACCTGGCAAAAATCAGACTTTCGAGGGATTTGTATAAAACTCCCAGAGTCTTTTCAACAAAATATCTTCCATACTCCCGACGGAAATTCCATATTTCTTCTTGCTTCAGTTTGGAAGATGCGAATTTTTAATGGGAAGAGCGCAGTTGAGTAAACGCGTCCATGCTTGCACGTGAGCTGGCAAAAATCAGCAGTTCGGCCGATTTAGAAAAATTTTTTTTGCATCTTTAGCTGCAGGAATCTGCAAACGACTGTCAAAGTTTCAAGAATTTTGGTTTTTTAGTTTGCAAGATGCGAGTTTTTAAAGGCGAGAGCACATTTTCGTAAAAACATCCATTGGAAAACTTCCATCGACTTTGCTACTGCTGTTTTTATATACCTCTATCAAGGCTTTAGTCAATCTCGATAAGGACCATCTTCAAAAATATTTATAAAGCGTAAAGATAACACTCTAAGCTGGAGTATTATATATTCGCAGTATTGCAATGCGTGTTAAGTGACTAGCAGATTTCCGCACTAAATGTGCTCCCAAATGCAGGAAAAATCCTGCAAGCCTGCAGAAACTCCCAACGAAGGCAAGGCAATGGACGCAGGTTCTAGGAGTGATTGTCAGTGAGTAAAAGTCCTTTTTTTATTCACTTTTGTCGATTTTACGGCATTTTTTTAGTTGCCATCGGGTGCATGAGTGTGGGCTTCATGTGGTCTTGGAGCTCCCCATTCAGCATGGTTCCTAAGCCAGGATAAAGTCAATTATGATATAACCGAAGCTGATACTGCAAACTTTTTGATTTTCCAACCGCTAGGTAAGAAGGAAAAATGCACGAAAAATGCAACGATCCAAAGCCCAGAAAGCCAAATGCAAATTTAATTTAGATTCGTGGCTGTTTCCTGCATAAAATCGCAGTAAAGAAAGAACAGGAACAGTTTCGTTTTCATTGCCCCTAAATAAAGCAGGAGCTAAATTGAGTTAGTTGCAGCCTTTGCTAGCCAGGCTATTGGCGATGTCAATCAAAGTAGCAGTCGTTTTGCAGAAAATTGCAGTTTTTTTTAGCAAAATCAGTTGTCGCTTAAACCTCAAATTGTCTAGAAGAAATCAAAATTAAAGAGCACTTACAGCATGGGCTGTTTATGTAAAATCAGGTGATTGACAAAGAAACCTAGGAAAAGTTTGGTGAACAGACTTTGAAGATAATTCGAGGAGAGAAACAGCCTATTCCCTGAGCGTTTTCTCGGTTTCTTTCTTCACCTTCACCAGATCATCCAGTTCTCTGTAAATGTCTTCCTTTTCGATCATCTCAGCCTCCTAGTCATCCTTAGTGTCTTCCTGTCTTCATCGGTCATCTGAGCCTTCAATTCCTCTTTATGTTAACTGCTTTTTGACCTGTTTGTCTACAAATAATTGATCCCAAACTCACTCAATATCTTATATCCATATGCCCCACAAGATTCAGCAGGGTAGTCTCCATAAAATCCTTCCTGTACCTAAAGTTTTTCCTCACCAGGAAAGCTTCAACTAGTTTCTTCTAGGAATGATCTTCACCAGCTTCTTCTTCTTCAAACTGTCTGAGTACTTGGGCACGAAAAAGTCCATCTGGATTCTAGCGATTCCCCACTTGATCTCCTGGACAATCGTGCTGTTTGCCGTTAGCAAATGGGACTTTTACGCATCCAGATTCATTGCTGGAATGGGGGATACGATTTTTTTCTGTGCTGGGCCCACCGTATATTGGGGAAATCACCACGCCCAAAGTGCGCGGCTACTGTGGATTCATCCCGGGTGATGGCCTCATTCTTCGGATCGTTGCTCATCACAGTTTTGGGTAGGTTTTTATTGTTGAAAACATGCGTTTTAATGCGTACTAAACAAACAAGCTCAAGGTAAATGAGGCAAAAAAATTTGTATTTTTATTGAGTTATTTTGTATTTATTGGCAACATGGAAGATTTCGGTTAATCTTATTCGCTTTGAAATGTTTTTCATTGCAAGAGGGATATACAGGGTGAGCCAGTTTATAGCAGTGCGAGCTTGAAAATGCTGATGATCAGGATCAGTGCTGTGTGAGCTTTCGATCGGGACACATGTGAAGATGCAAGTCACTCGTGCTTGCGAAACGTAGCAACAAATTCTTTTCCACGTAATGAAGATGAAATTGCGGAGTTTTCCGTGCTTTTAGGCGGCCGAGCAAAAAATGTATTGTTAACGTTTCGCAAGCACGAGCGGGCTTGCCTCTTCAGAAGTGGTTGCTGAGCCGAACCAATTTTGGGCCTACGAGCTTTCATCAGTCGAATTCATCCTGAAAATATCACTCTCAAAACCTGTGCTTTATTTCGCTCATGTATTTTACGTCGTTGTTTGCCGATGGGCGAAAAAGGCTAAAGAGGCCAGTTTAAGTAGCAAAAGAAAGTTTATATCACAAACCGAAAAAAAATATTCGAGACTGTGCATACAGTGATACACACTCCTTTAGACTTTACGATCAAAAAATGGATCAACAGGGGAATTGAAATAGAAGGCAGAGACAGAAATAAGTGAAGAGTCAACGAAAGAAAAGAAACACAAAACACCAAAATGCAGCTAAATTTAAAATTCAATTCTTCATCTTAGGACGCCGTCTCCCTCCGAAGGTTGGCGTTGGGGTAAAAATTGTTGATGAACTAAGGAATTTATTGAAACAAGTGCAATTTATGCATTAATTAGCAGGCGCAAAATAACATACAGTAGAAGCATGAATCAAGAAAAAACGGCGAAAGTGAAATGAGCAAAGTCGACAAAGCGGAAGAATAAAACAATCCCTTAAAAAAGAAGTTAATTGCAGCAACTATACACTAGAGCAAACAATGAAAAGGTGCAAGAAAGCAAACTAAGTACCAGAATAGAAAACAAAACTGAACAATTACACACCTGCAATTGAGAATAGAAGAATAAGCTAACAGGAAAAAATTAGAAAAACTTGCTCCAATTGAGAATTAATCCGTTAAGAAAATCTTTCCACGTCGGCCTGAAGGCCGGGAAAATCCATCAGTTGCATCTCCATTTTTGAACATTTTCATGGAAAATCTTCAGAAATGTATTCGCTTCCTGCGCTACAAACCCTCCAACATCAAATGAAATCATCAATTTTCCATGTAATCTCCCCTGCAAACTCTCGTTTTTTCAGGCAGTTACGTTGACATCAAAACCACATCCTACATCTGCATGGTGCCCTCACTCCTCTTCATCGCACTCATGAGTGTCCTGCCAGAAACTCCTCACCAGTTGATCAAAGATGGCAAACTGGAGCAGGCCAAGAGCAGCTTGAAGTGGCTGCTGAGGAAGCGGGATATTGAGGAGGACTTTCTCAGCCTCAAAACCGACGTGGAGCAACAGCTAGCGGATGGGGGCACGTTTCGAAACCTGGTCATCATCAGCAACAACCGCAGGGCGCTGCGCGCTGGCCTGTTGCTCAGATGCGGCCAGCAATTCTCCGGAGTGTCCATCTTCCTCAACTACGCTCAGATGATCTTCCAGATGGCGGGCAGCAATCTGAGCCCTCAAATCAGCTCGATTATTTTCCTGACAACTTCCGGAGTATGCGGTTTGGCATGCAGTGCGGGGATTGAACGGTTTGGCAGGCGACCAGCTTTGACTGTTTCCACTGCAGGCTGTGGCGTGATCCTGCTGGTGATGTCGGTGTATTTTGCGCTGGATCAGTACCATCTGATCCCTCTGGATCAGTTGAGCTGGTTTCCTTTGGCAGGAATGCTAGCGTATGTGATGATGTTTTCCACAGGACTGGGAATCGTTCCCACTCTAATGCTTGGGGAACTTTTCACCGGTAACATGAAGTACAAGAGTTTGGCCGTGCTGGCGCTGGCTTTTGGGGTTGCCGTGTTCATCGCCTCCAATGTCTTCACCTTGCTTACCACCTATGTGGGCCTGTATGGGCCTTTCTTCGTTTATGGCATCAGCTGCTTGGCCACCATGGTTTTAGGGCTGAAATGGGTACCGGAAACCAAAGGAAAAACTCTTGCTGAAATTCAGCTGGCCCTGAAGAAGTGATTGTTTCGGTTAATAAAGTGAAAGCTGGTTTCAGTGGAAACATCTGGGTTTTAGCCTTGTGGGATTTAGCCTCCTGGGCTCACTGCAAGGAAATTCCGAGTTAACCGCCGAAAATAATTGCACTATCCATCCGGCAATCTCTAATAAATCTTAATATATCAAGTCCGCGTTATTTGTGGCCAATATCGGGCTTGCAGGATCAATATAAGCAACACAATGTACAATGTAGAGCAGCTTGCGGCCAAGATCGAGAATGTCGGTTATTGCATGGAACGTTCCAGATTTAATTAAATATCTTTTTAGCCGGTTTTATCCATTGCATTGTTTCGGACATTAAATTTTTAATTTCTTCATTTGACTCATATTGAATTCATGAGTTATTGCAAAATCTCTAAGCTCTTGCGGAGGGCAAATCTTGCAAAAAAATGGAAATTGGAAACTTTTCATTTCACTTTTCTACCCAATGCGGATGTATTGGCATAGCTAAAGAGGAGCAGTGCTGGAGTGGTCAAATGGAGATACAATTAAAAATTCATTATAGATTTCCATTACAGATCAGGGATTCAATTAAAAATCCCATTTATTGTTTCAGGCGATTTATGTGGCAGCCCAAATTGACTCGTGGCCTCAGGGTCTTCCAGCTCACTCAAACACGCCTAGATTTAATATTTGCAAGGCTCTTAAAAAACTTTGACCAACTCCTACGCCGAACGCTGTTGCCGGTTCACGCACTGTAACCCCTTTCGCTGTTGTCAACATGTGCGCAAACTTGTTGGTTACTCTGAAAAGGATTTGGTTCTAACCGATATGCTAACCAGCTTCTTTATTAACATTTTCCTTGGAAACTAGGCCAGACAGGAAGGTAATTCGCTTCGTTCGAAATTAGTTCGGCTCATTAAATCGCCGAGACGCGGTTACTTAACTACTTAGATTTGCGATTTAAAGGGCTGATGTGAAATTTATTTAGGGAAACTTGGTTGGTTCACTGTGGAAGTTTAAAATCGAATTTGGACAGGAAACTTTGATGGAAAGCCGCAGGCAAATGTTGCGCGTGTGAAAAAACTCCGGCGTTTAGTTTCAATTAACTCGCTTCTTTGTCGAAAACTCTTAAGAGCCGGCAATTGTCGGAAAAGCGGCGGCTTAATTCCCGAAAATTAATTATTGGTGTCTTTAGAGCCTCGGGAACATTTAGCTAAATACATAATAATTGGGCTCTTGAAGAAAATTGAACTTCTCCATGAATGGTTTAGGCGCTCCATTGACTCGATGTCTTCAAGTGCAGCTCGAAGTTGGATGCTGTAAAGCACTTGTAAATTAAGTCGATGCCTTACAATGAGAACACTGAAGTGAAGAACGAAAGTTCATGAATGAAAGGCAAATGAAAATGAGAACAAACACACATAGATTTTCTAAAGATACAGAGGACAAATTAATGAATATTGCTCATATAAAGGCAGGTTTTGTAAATAAGGAATTTTAATTAGAAATTGTGTTTTGTTTGGAACGATTTCGACTCGAGCAGAATAAAGTTTCAGTAAAGTTTAATGAGAATTTTAAAATATTATACAGATGAAGGAGGTGAGTTTCGTAACAAAATGCACTTGGTTAAGGATGAATTTGAAAATCGATTGGAACTATTTTGGGAAAAGTGCAAAATCGCGAGGAAATTAAAGTTTTTTTAAAAATTAAGTAAATAGTAAGAAAATTAGAGAATTTTAAAGAAAAAATTGAATTAGAGTTGGAAAGTTCAGATAAATATCAGACAGATGCAAGTGGTGAGTTTTCAAACAGTTTCGGCATGAATTTGAAGGAGATTGCACGACAAAAGCACAATTAACTGTGAAAAATATATAAAAGAAAGTTAAAATCTAAGTAAGATAAAAAGGTATAAAGACGTACGTAGAAATTAAAAAATAGTAAGACGATACTAAAAAAGTAAGGTATAAAGGCCACTTCCGCTGACCGCGGATCAAAATATTAACAGTTTAACAGGGAAAAAGTCGAAACCTGTAAATTAATGATGACAATAAAAAATGAAGGGAAACAACAAAAAAACAGCGAAATGTGACAACAAAGATAAAACTAAAAGCATTCATGTAGACTACGGACTGAATGAAAATGAAAGCGAAGACAAAGGGGTCATAATGCAAAATTCTAGAACATAAAAAATGATTGAAGAAGAAAAATCCTAAGAGTACGAAGCAACGAAAGCAAAGTATCTACCTAAAAGAGTTGTTTTTGCAAAATTATCCCTTGCTAGACCAAATTTATTTAGGGAAACTTGGTTGGTTCACTGTGGAAGTTTAAAATCGAATTTGGACAGGAAACTTTGATGGAAAGCCGCAGGCAAATGTTGCGCGTGTGAAAAAACTCCCTGCGTTTAGTTTCAATTAACTCGCTTCTTTGTCGAAAACTCTTAAGCCGGCAAATTGTCGGAAAAGCGGCGGCTTAATTCCCGAAATTAATAATTGGTGTCTTTAGAGCCTCGGGAACATTTAGCTAAATACATAATAATTGGGCTCTTGAAGAAAATTGACTTCTCCATGAATGGTTTAGGCGCTCCATTGCCTCGATGTCTTCAAGTGCAGCTGAAGTTGGATGCTGTAAAGCAACTTGTAAATTAGTCGATGCCTCATAATGAGAACACTGAAGTGCAGAACGAAAATTCATGAATGAAAGGCAAATGAAAATGAGAACAAACACACATAATTTTCTAAAGATACAGAGGACAAATTAATGAATATTGCTCATATAAAGGCAGGTTTTGTAAATAAGGAATTTTAATTAGAAATTGTGTTTTGTTTGGAACGATTTCGACTCGAGCAGAATAAGGTTTCAGTAAAGTTTAATGAGAATTTTAAAATATTATACAGATGAAGGAGGTGAGTTTCGTAACAAAAATGCACTTGGTTAAGGATGAATTTGAAAATCGATTAGAACTATTTTGGGGAAAGGCAAAAATCGCGAGGAAATTAAAAGTTTTTATTAAAAATTAAGTAAATAGTAAGGAAAATTACAGAATTTTAAAGAAAAAATTGAATTAGAGTTGGAAAGTTCAGATAAATTCAGACAGATGCACGTAGTAGTGAGTTTTCAAACAGTTTCGGCTATGAATTTGAAGGAGATTGCACGACAAAAGCACAATTAACCTTGTGAAAACTATATAAAAGAAAGTTTTAAATCTAAGTAAGATATAAGTTATAAGACGTAAGTAGAAATAAAAAAAGTAGTAAGTCGATACTATAAAAGTAAGGTATAACGCCACTTCTGCTGACCGCGGACCAAAATATTAACAGTTTATCAGGGCAAAAGTCGAAACCTGTAAATTAATGACAATAAAAAATGAAGGGAAACAACAAAAAAACAGCGAAATGTGACAACAAAGATCAAACTAAAAGCCTTCATGTAGACAACGGACTAAATGAAAATGAAAGCGAAGACAAAGGGGTCATAATGCAAAATCCTAGAACATAAAAAATTAAGTTTAGACGCAGTTAAATAAAAAAATAATTGAAAAAGAAAAAGCCTAAGAGGACGAAGCAAAAAAGCAAAGTGCCTAAAGGGTTATTTTCGCAAAAGTTTCCATTGCAAGACTTAAAACTATTTGCAGATCGGATTTTTGAATTTATAATTAGGCGGAGCACATCACTTGGGCTCAAATAGACAAAATTTTCAAGAATTTTTTGGAAGAATTCGATAAAAATTGAACAGCCCGATTAAAACTTAATTATTAATTCTGAAATTCAATGAAGGGAAAATGCCTGAGAGAAGAAAATCTAGAAAACAAAACGCTCGAAGGTGCTGAAAAGATAATGTTTACTGCGAAACAGAGAAAGGGTGGAAACGAACAAAAATAACTACGAAGGATTGAAAATGAATGGAAAATGAAGCAAAGCAAGCCAAAAAAGTTAAAAGAATGTCTGTGGACTAGCAAGTGAGAACAAATTACTGCAAATATAAAGAGGAAAAGAAGATTTCAGTTTCAACAAAAAATTAAAAGGAAAATCATCAAAATAAGGCGAGACAGAAAAGAACTTCAAAAAAATTTTGCAGTTTTGTTACTGAAATCAACTTAACAATGACTACATGAAACAGAGCGAACAGATAATCTTAAATTGAATAATTCAGACGGATGAAGGTGAGGAGTTTTCTAATTCTGGAAGTTATTTATTTAAAACCGCAAATATGGTCAAAAATGCAAATAAATTTAAAATGGTTTTCTGGAATTAATTAATTAATTAAACTGGTGTAAACTCCAGTAGTTTAGTCTAATGAGTATCTAAATTAAGTAAAAATTGGTCATTTAGACGCTTTCGAATGCAAAAATCCACATGCGAGTTTGAACTGCTTTTGAATGTTTGCAAACGATTTAAATATTAAAATCGCACATTTTCCAATTTCCTGTTATGATACTGCTATACACATCAGACACTAATAAGGAAATTTTAAACTATTAGACTGATGCAGGTAGCGAGTTTTCCAACACCCAGCCGTCTGAAGATATTCATTCAAATTCCTCTGCTATTGAAGAAGGCTTTGCTTACTAACACCAAAAGAGCTTTAGGCACATCTTCAGCTCAAACATCAAATAAATCTAAGATCAGAACTGCGTTAAAAAAAAATAGCAAACATCACGTGCAAATTTGCAAACAGTCGCTGGTTACATTTGCGATTATGTGTGCATTTTGCAGGCCTGCACTCCAAGTTATGCTAATTAACCATGCTAATGTGCAGGAGTGCAGTCCAATATAGCCGTGTTCGTCGACATGTCCCTGCCTGTTATTAATGCATTATGAGTACGGCTCACGATGGTGCATTATGGCTTCGCTCTGTGCGAATCCAATTCAATTAAGCCATAAACGACCGCAGGCAAAAAAGCGTCACTCTTAAGCCTCAAAAGCTATTTTCAGATGAAAAATGCAAAGCCACTATTAACCCAACAAACCGATAACAGGGCCTTTCGGGCGCAAGTTTTAATTACTGCCCCCCACGAGGGCGCTTCCCGCCATATATTGATGGCTTTAGTTGGTCCAGTTTCGAACAAATTAAGTCCTGCACTGTGGGGCTGGCAAAGTCATTTAAAAGAGTCGATGTAATGCAGCATTCTAAACACGTAAATAGTTGGACATTTGCCAGGTTATTTTCCCCATTAAATAACCAGAGGATCAGCGCTCGTATCTTCAGTATTAATTTTTCATTGAACTCGCTTTTAGTGGAACAAGAAGTGAGAAGAAAAATACCCAATGCTGCGCTTCCTCGGATTTTTGATGCAAATTTTTGAATACTGTCTGCCCTTCTACTGCATTTGATGATCATTGAAAATTCATGCAACCAATCACCTTCCTTAGATTCAAGCTTCAAAACTCTTCGGCTCTTCATTATGGGCATGCTGTTCCTCATTTGTTGCCTCACTTTCATATCTCATCCTCTTTCCATCAGTGGACGTTTATAGGCGTGCCTTGTTCCACTCACATATTCATCGAGAACATAAATCCCGTTTTCCACACCTTCAAATTGAATTGAAAATTGAATGCATCCCGCGAGTGTTTTGGAGTTTGTCATTGCCAAGAATCCTGCGGCCGCAATAGCAGAAGTGTTCAATGTTCATAAAGGGGTAAAAGGGCAACAATTCAGGTTTAGTGGAAATTTGGTGGTATTTTGGGGGGATTTGCAGCTGGCAGGCGGATTTCCCGGGCATGCAAATATAGATTTGCCGAAATCAAACATGGAAAACGGTTCGATGCCGGGCCATTCCACATGTATGAAACAACAGCCGCAATTAATGTGACGAATTAATATTGCAATTTTCCCCGCTATTGTTAGGTGGATCTGCTTTTTAAAAACAACTATCAATAAAATTTATCAAATCTACGTGTTTACTGTTACTTGAACAATTCTGCAATAAAATACATTCATTAATCATAACTTGCATCTCTTGAGATTGTGTTTGAAAGCGCATTTGTTCAGGGATTTACAATTCTCTCGATAGTATTTTCCCATCCAAAGCTCGATTGAGTCGTAAAGTTTCAAATCGTTTTTAGTCTAGCAAGGGATAATTTTGCAAAAACAACTTTTTTAGGTAGGTACTTTGCTTTCGTTGCTTCGTCCTTTTAGGATTTTTCTTCTTCAATGATTTTTTTACTGTTCTAGAATTTCGCATTATTAGGACCCCTTTGTCTTCGCTTTCATTTTCATTCAGTCCGTAGTCTACATGAATGCTTTTAGTTTATCTTTGTTGCTCACATTTCGCTGTTTTTTTTTGTTGTCTTCCCTTCATTTTTTATTGTCATCATTAATTTACAGGGTTTCGACTTTTTCCCTGTTAAAACTGTTAATATTTTGGTCCGCGGTCAGCGGAAGTGGCCTTTATACCTTACTTTTTTAGTATCGTCTTACTATTTTTTAATTTCTACCTACGTCTTTATACCTTTTTATCTTACTTAGATTTTAACTTTCTTTTATATATTTTTCACAGTTAATTGTGCTTTTGTCGTGCAATCTCCTTCAAATTCATGCCGAAACTGTTGAAAACTCACCACTTGCATCTGTCTGAAATTTATCTGAACTTTCCCAACTCTAATTCAATTTTTTCTTTAAAATTCTCGTAATTTTTCTTTACTATTTACTTAATTTTTAATAAAACTTTTAATTTCCTCGCGATTTGCACTTTCCCCGAAATAGTTCCAATCGATTTTCAATTCAATCCTAACCAAGTGCATTTTTGTTACGAAACTCACCTCCTTCATCTGTATAATATTTTAAATTTCTCATTAAACTTTACTGAAACTTTATTCTGCTCGAGTCGAAATCGTTCCAAACAAAACACAATTTTCTAATTAAAATTCCTTATTTACAAAACCTGCCTTTATATGAGCAATATTCATTAATTTGTCCTCTGTATCTTTAGAAAATTCTGTGGGTTTGTTCTCATTTTCATTTGGCCTTTCCATTCATGAACTTCGTTCTTCAGGTCAGTGTTCTCATTGTAAGGGACATCGATTAATTCACAAGTTGCTTACAGCATCCAACTTCACTGCACTTGAAGACATCGAGGCAATGGAGCGCTAAACCATTCATGGAGAAGTCAATTTTCTTCAAGAGCCAATTATTATGTATTTAGCTAAAGTTTCCCCAGGCTCTAAAGACACCAATAATTAATTTTGGGAATTAAGCCGCCGCTTTTGCGACAGTTTGCCGGCTTAAGAGTTTTCGACAAAGAAGCGAGTCAATTGAAACTAAACGCAGGGAGTTTTTTCACACGCGCAACATTTGCCTGCGGCTTTCCATCAAAGTTTCCTGTCCAAATTCGATTCTAAACTTCCACAGTGAACCAACCAAGTTTCCCTAAATAAATTTAGTCTAGCAAGAGATAATTTTGCAAAAACAACTTTTTTAGGTAGGTACTTTGCTTTCGTTTCTTCGTCCTCTTAGGATTTTTCTTCTTCAATGATTTTTACATTTACATACATGTTCTGGTGTTTTGTAGTCTGACTCATGTTTCGTTGCTTTAATTTCATTCACTTGGTTGCCTACATTAATCCTTTTAGTTTTTTTTTGTTGTTGTCCTTCATATTCAGTTATTTTCAAACCCTCATCATTAATTTGGCACGTTTCTGCTATTTCCCAGTTCTACTGTTAATATTGTCAACAAACTTCTTATTTATTTTCCTTCATTTTCCTTTCTTCGGTTCTTTCTCTGAGGCGTTTTCTGAGAAATGCTGCACAATTATTTGGGCCTTTATCGTGCTGTTGTTCAATCTTCTGCAAATTCTTGCAGAAACTCTAATGCCACGTCCAGACATAACGAGCCGAGCACGAGCCGAGCGTGATCCGCGGCAAATTCCTTTGATATTTCGTCAAAACACCGACAGAAAATCGATTGTCTGTCGGTGTTTCGATGAAACATCAAAGGAATTTGCCGCGGCGCTAGCTCGGCTCGTTAGGTCTGGACGCTCCATCAGACAACTCACCATTTGCATCTGTGATAATTCCAAAAGAGGAGATGCGAACTTTTCCGAAAATTCTTTCCATTTATACTTTCAACTTTTAATGTCCATTAAGTACTCTGCTACTTTAGCTGGGAATATTTTTGGAAGCTAGGCACCTTCCAACTTCCTTCAGTTGTTTGCTTTTGTAAGATTTTTCTTCCAATTTTCGGCTGGTTTTAATTAATTTTCTTTATTCACCTTTGAACCTTTATTATTATGTGTGCGTGTTCTTTTACGTTTGGTATTTGCATAATTTCATTATCGTTTGCACCCATTTTCTGTTGCTTCTTTTCGTTTTTTAGTTCATTTTTGATTCACGTTGAGACCTTTGTCATTGTTTTTTTGGCACATTTTGACTCGTTTCTTGTTAAACTGTCTCTGGGGTGTTTTTTAGTTATAGATTTTCACAATTAAATGCGTCTTAGTGTTCTCTTTCAATCTTCTTTCCTTTTGGAATTCGATGTCGTTGGTTTTCAATTGATTGTCCACACTATGTCTTTAATTTCATATTTCTTGTTACCTTTTTGCTGTTTTTTGTTGTTTTTTTGGCTTGTTTTGCTGCACTTTGTATTCATTTTCAAACTTTCAAAACACGGTTCGACTATTTCTAGTGTTTATTGTCAGTAAACATAAAATTTTGTAGGTGAGTTTGTGTTTCTTTATTGAATTTCACAATTAATTGAGCCTTTGTTGTGCTATTGTTCAATTTTTTTCAAATTCTTGTCGAAACAGTTTGAAAACTCGCCACTTGCATCTGTCTGAATATTTTTCTAGATTTTTTCAATGCTCTTGCAAAATTTGTCTGATTGAGCCCAAGTCATGTTTGGTCATGTTCATAGTTTTCCGAATTAGACATTTTTTTTTCTTTTCTCCGTCTGAAAGTTGAATTGTTGAACGTCTGAAGAAAGAAGAATGGAAATTTCATATAATTTGAAACATTTTGCTATCAACTGCGGTTTAGTAGCTACTCAAAAATCTGATCTCTATCGCAAAGAACTATTTCAGCCAATTTTACTCTAAAAATCTTTATTTTCATCTGCCTGTTTATTATTTAAATTTAATTTTCATGATGCCCAGTAAGTGTTGTGCTACTTTACTAAAAATAACACTTCCAACTTCCCATAGTTGTTTGTTTTATTACTATTTTTTGTGCAATTTTTTCCTTAAAAGTTTGTCTTTTTCTAGACTTTTCACTTATTTTTTAATAAAGCTCTCAATTTCCCAAGGCTTTTGAGTTTTTTTTTATGCGAATGTTTCAAATTCACGCTGAAATTAAGCATATTTCTGTTATAAAACTCACATCCTGCATCTGTTTAATATTTTATGATTTTCATTAAACTATACTGAAAGTTCTTGCCGCGTGAGTCCAAATCGTCTCAAGCTACGGACAATTTGAAACAAAAATTTCATATTTACGAAATCTACTTCTATAAAAGCGACTTGCGTGGTTTCTGGAATTAAAAAACTCTTCACCTTCATCCGTCTGAATGTTCCTAAATTGATTCGTTCTATTAGTCAAGTTGAGAGTGAATTTGTGTTTATTGCAGGTTGAAAGTGCAATATTTTAAAACATTCAGCATTAAAACTGCGTATTGGTGGGTAATTTGAGGTTTTTCTACCGATAATTCCACTCCTCAACTTCGAAATGTATAACAATGTCACACATGCATAAGTTTACCATTTTGTGCGCACTCTAAATCGAAAAACCCTTGTTCGAAGATTTCGCTCACATTTTTCTTGATGCTGGATTCACGGAAGAAAGTTGCTCGAAGCCTTTCCATGCATGAACAGAATGTGTTTCTAGGACCGTTTTCAATTGGCCTTTACGACCTCGCAAAGCACCGGTAATAAAGCTGGAGCAAAAGGGGGCACACGATGTCTTTAGTTTATGTTGGCAGCATACAACTAAAATTGTTCAGACATTACGTCCATAGACTGAGCAAAACAACTGGAAATACTAATAAAATAAAATTCCCTGCCTGTCTCCGAGCTTTAAAAGTGGCTTGATGGCCTGAAAGCATCTCTGTCAAGTTGCCAGCCCTGAGCAGGCGCAAATTCCTTTTGCACCAGATCCAGATTTCCTTGTTGAACAGCCCGCTCTCATGTACTCTGTTTCCAGCAAACAGAGCCCATTATTGCGAAAATAATATTTTCATTACTTTTCCACAATGACAGCGAATCGACTCTTGTATTATTCAATGGCTCGTCGGCGAACGAGTGGGAAAATCGCAGACAAGGAAATTCAAGAGTTTCCAGAGCGCAATTTTCCCTATTGTTGTTAAAAGCATTTTTCTGCTGGCGTTATAATTGACTGGGACGAAATTCAAACGGATGTAATTAGGAAAATTGCCGTCGGCAAACAAAACTGGATAATTTAAGAATTGAGTCGTTTGTCGTCTGATCTCTTGTCTGCTGATAAACAACTGGATAGCACTAAAAGGACACTTTTGCAGGAAGAGCAGATTAGTAGTTTTCCAATATGGAAATAGTTGTGAATCTCCCAACGAGGAAGACCCTCATCATTCATTGCGTGCTAACCTTGCACGATTTGTCCCTCATCAGGGAACAAGGAACTTTGTCTGGAAAAGTATGTGGCGATTTAGCATCCAGGCTGGCTGGAACTACGCTTCCATGAGGAGAGACGTGAGCGACAGCCATGCCTATTTACATAAATGGGGAATAAAATTACGCAAATTTCCCACTTAGTTCCTGAAGAACAGATAATAATTAACTATCAGCTATTATCATAACCTCACTTCGCAACATCAGTGTCCAATGTTTGCAACAGTGTCCTGGGCTGCATGAGGCAGCTTGATGTTAAAGGAAAGTTTTCTGATGAATGTATGATGAAAGCGTGGTTTATAAGTTTGGCCAGAAGATCTGGCAGAAAACGCTAAAGTTTTTGCTGCTGAGCAAGCTGAAGATTTCCCATCAGTTCTTCGATGACTCTTTAGTTTTTCCTTATAACTCCAAAGGAATGTTGAAGTTTTAGGGGCTCATTGGGCCTAAAAAGGCTTTCGGTTTTCTCATTTTTTTTTGGAGACTTATGGGGATTTTTTGGGAAAATCAGACTTTTGGAAGCTTTATGTAAATTGACTATGAAACTTGACAACCATAACGGTTCCTGTGTTTTAAAATAGAGCAGTAGTGTCCAATGGTTCGTACTAATCGATTGGTCTCATAGTTTGCCAGACTTGGTCTCATTGGATTTCGTTTCTCTTATATTATTCGCAATCTAGGCCGAATTTTCCATAAGTTTTGCGCATAATTTTGTATAGAATTGCAGAAAAATATATACTGGGCGATTCCTAAAAAAATGGCTTTGAATTATTATTTTCTTGCAATCGTGCCATCATTAATAAAATGTTCCCTTTTCGCAATTTATCGCGGGAAAAGCGGCCAATTTGCTAATTCTGGCGACAGCCAAACTAAAACGAACTCGATCAAAATACGAGAAAAAAGCGCGCCTGGAAAAACTGCGGAAAATTTCCCCTTTTTTTTGCTCACTTGGGAGTTTTTCCCAAATAATCCCGGCCTCGATATGAGCGTTGACAAACATTGACCAGTTTTATCGGTTGCCTAATTCCCGTTGTAAAGCCCACTAATTGGAAACCGGTTTTACGGCCCAATGGCTGAAAGTGAACCATAAAACCTCAAATACTGAAGAGATTATGGCCGGTTAATATGGGGAGGGTGCAATTTATGAGTGGCAGCGAAAGTAATAAGGGCTTGTCGCTTTTAGAGGCTCATAAGTAATCGGTGTAAAGTAGAGTGGTTTTAACAGATTAAGAAAGCATGCTTTGAATTAAGCTAAATTTACCAGAAGCCAATATTGAAAACTTGCCAGAAGAAGAAGAATCCATTTTTTTCCTTCTAATACTTTCCAAATTGTTGATAAGTTCTATATGGTAGTTTTCGTTTTCTTGGACTTTTTTACAATTTATTAATATGCTTTTTTTAGGTATCTTTGGACAACGATACACATTTGCTTCGAAACTGCTCATATTGTTGGCTCTTTTATCCTTATTTTTTCCCTTCTTGTAACTGTGTCAGATACATCGTTGTTTCGTGTTTAACACCCGTTTTCTCTAGCTGTTTTCTTCATTTAACTCATCCACTTCTTCAGTCTCTACCTACTTTCCATCAAACGAATCTGGTCGATTTCTGGGCTACAAAACCAAGAACTTGTTGTCCACCATAGTTTGTGACTAACCAAGTTATTTATTGTACTTTTTTTCTGAGTAAACTGGACGAGTTTCGATCTGCAAAGCTGCGACTGAATGAATCTCATGCGGCAACTTTTAATGGCCGAATTGATCTGTTTTGCGAGATGGGAAAATATAGGACGCCAGCCATACTGGCGCCTCAAAGGACGCCTCAACGGCGTCGGTTTTCTGTCGGCAATGTTACGAAGGTTTGGGAAAGGATGCTGAGTTTTACTGTCCTAGATTTCAGTTTCGAAGCTCTGACTTGCTGATTGTGGCAGTTTCCATCAATTTTCATCCGTTATTAGGTCCCAAAAGTCGGAGGAATTGATTCGATTCTAAAGAGGTTTTCATTAGGACAATCCCCCTATTTTTGAACTCTCAGGAAATAACCGCGACTGGAGTGTCTGGCGCAGCTAAATAGTTTGTGCTTTGGCCTCAGCTCTGAACGTATCCAGAGGAACAAATATTCCTTCTTCAAAATAAATCCTCAAAAATCCAAAACGCAATTGGGAACAGGATCAGTTTCTCTCTTCCTTTGCCGGACTCGAATGTCCCCTTTCCTAACACTGAGTGCTTCACTTTGCCTTCGAGTTTCCTCAATAAACTCAAATCCCTTAGTTTTTATTGAGTTTAGCAACTCGTGTGACAAGTTCTACTCGAACCTGAAAGCCAATTCTAGAATGTGCTGTTAATAAGCCGGAGAACAACATCTGCAGCTCAATGCAATAATCACATATCGGTTATTGATTCAAAGCCCTCCAAGTTCGGAACCTTTTGAGGAAATGGGCGGCCGGAATATGCCATTTTCTATTGGAATCGGCCCCCCTTAAAACTGCATGCTTGATATCAGAGAGCCCAGTTCCAAAACTGTGGTATTGCTTTGCATGCTGAATCGATATGCCTGCAAATCTTGATAGCACTTAGTGGCCCCAAAGGGGGTATTTAGTAAACTTTCTCTTGCTGCCTGAACGGATCCGCGGTTTTCCTTAGGTATGTAAGGAAACTTCGGCTTATCTGCCGTCTTGTTAGCGAGCTTCATCTGCCTGTGATGCACCAGAATCATACTGCAACTACTTTGGATTTGGCTCAGATGGAAGTTTCTATTGCCCCCAGAAAGACTTATTATGTAATTTATCAGATATTTTCTAAAATAAGTGGCGATTTGGTTCAAATCATTCCTTGGTTAAAGGTTTAGGGAGAGGACAAAGAAGGAAAACCGTGTGGACAGATGCAGGGGGCGAGTTTCCCAATTGGAAAAAAGCTGGAAAGTTGGGTAAAAAAGCAAAAACATTTGCTGATGATTTTATTGCAGGAATGTTCATACAGATAAAGGCGAGGAGCTTTGAAAATTTGCTCAAAAATCGGGAAAATGTATGCTTTCGCAATGAAAAACACAACTTGGCCAAGAGATTTTTAAATTCAGACCGATGAAGGAAACGAGTTTTCTAACGTAATGCTCTCGCACTAATACATTTTCCAGTCCGGATTTTTTCTTTCGGTATTAAACAAAGCTCGACATGATTAGGACTTAAACCGAGCTCAACGTTTACATGTTTAATCTTCCAGCTTCTTAAATAAAGCAAAGTTTATTTAGTCAAAGTTTTGCTTAATTTTCAAGCAAATCCAGGCGACAAACTTGCGAATAGTTGTTGAATTTTACGACGTTTGAAAGAGTTTTCTCCTTAATTTAGCTCATTTTTATTTACATTCAACTGAGTCAAACATATAATTCAAAGCGAATCAGTCAGACAGATGAAGGGTGGGGAATTTTCTAACTCGGGAAATTTTTATTTAGAACCGCAAATTTGCTAAAAGTGGCCACTAATAACTCCAATTGGACGTGGAATAAAAAAACGTCCAAACTTCATTAGTTCGGTTTTAATGAATATTTTAAATATTGTTTTTAAAATCAGTTACTCGAGCAAAAAATTCAAAATTCGGGCAAGAAGCTAATGAAAATGCAAAAAGAGTATATAATAAATTTAAATCTCAAAAGCTTTTTTCTTCAGAAACCATTGCATTTCAATTTCGCTAATAATTTTGAAATTTGGAACCATTAGACTGATGCAGGAGACGAATTTTCCAACAAACATTGTCCTGAAACCAATATGAATTGCTAAGAAAATGTACAGTATTTTGCATCATGTTCGGAAGAAATTTGTAAAGTTGGAAGTGGCTGTATGAAATATAAGGGAAAATAAACTTTATTAACTTTTTTAACTAAGATTTAGTTGAAGTCTGTCTGAAGCAGATGAGGGCAACGAGTTTTCTAATTCAGCGCAATTTCAATGCTTCAAATTTTTGATGGCTAAGAAAGTTTTGTTTCCAGAGCTCTTTAAACAAAGCATATAAACACCAATTTTCCAATAGGCGATTTATAATTTTTTTAGACAAACCTTCAGCAAACTATTCAGCTTATTTATGTTGTTAACTAAACAGTCTAAGGCCCAGTTTGTGTCTAAATAGCAAAAAAACCAGCGAAAGGAAATCACAGGCTTTTAAAGCTGTATAATCTCAATTTTTTAAAGTAATTAAATTGAATTAGCAAATCTGCTTTGAATCCAGCTTTTCCCTCAACTCTTACGTCCAATATTCCACACCACTCGGGCAAAAATAAAATTTGCAAGTCAAAATAGCCCTTAATCTGATGCTGATCATGCCAAACTGCTTCTTACACTTCAACGAAGAAAAATAAAATCAAATATTAAACAGACGCAGGTGGCGGTAGTTTTCCTCTAGAAATTGAGTTGGGATTAACTGGAAAATTGTAGCTATTTTGAGAATAAATAAAAGACTTTTGCAAATTGCAATCAGACATAAAGGAGAAGCGAATTTTATAAATTTAGTAACTCGAGAAAAACTGCCAAAATCAGTTTGACAGTGCCAACTTCACCATTTTAACTGAAACTCTTCTGCAGAATGGAAGAAGCGTCTATTAAAAGCTTCGACGGAAACCGTCCAGAGACCCCTACTGACACGTCCCTCCAAAGCCTCCACAAGGTCTTCAGTGAGCCTCATTGATTCCATTAAGCCAGTTCTGCCACGTTCCTCTCCTAGGCAAGGGCGACAAAATACAAGAAGTTCTGGACGAAAACATTACCATGATCAAAGACACTGCTTGTCCAGCCAGCGCTTCCATAACTGAGCCGCAGGAGAAGCTGGATAAGGTGGCTTCTGGAGAGTCGTTGTTTAAGGTAAGACTTTTGCAAGGTGGCATTCAAAACCTTTTTGTAGACTTTTGCCTTCGACAATGCAATCAGCCAAGAGGAAACGGAGAAATGCTTGAGCTTCTGGCGCAGCGTGGTGGAGAAGAATCTGGAGCCCATTAAGTGCTCCCTGATCGAAAATGTGGCCAACTATCAAAAGGAGCTGGAGGAAAAGCGGAAACTTCCAGCCAAAAAACCCAAGCGCTCCTCAAAAGAAACTCTGAGTGAAGGCACATCGAAGACAAAACCAAAACCAAATGTTTGGGTATGAAATGCTGCTGGAGCTGCAGAGGAAGAGATACAAAGAAACCAAAGTAGGGCATGAGAATTAGAGTCATTTTTTCATCCAGCCAGTTCTTTAGCTTCTTCTGGAGAAGCGCTGCAGATTCTGCGGCTACACCACCTCACCGGAGTATCAGCTCGACGATCCTGCCCTGGACAACAGACGATGATTGCAGAAATGTCCACTTGGGAACCCAGAAGTCATAAAAGGCAAAGTGAGTGTGCAGAACCATTCATTGCAGAAACTTAAAAAAATTCCTCAGGTTCTTTAGTGAAGAACATCGCTCTGCCCAAGAGCATTGAAAATGACTCCACTTCTAAGGGTGCAGCGGAAAACGGTGAAGATAAACCTGAAGAAATCCCCCAAGAAGAAAAAGCAAACGATCAACTAGTTAAAAGCGCTCTCTTCACTCCAACTGGTTTTAATTGAGTATTTTTACAGGCAGAGTTCCTGAAGCAGGTAAAGGAAAGTTCAGACAAAATCCAGTACGTTGACGCAATTGAGCGCAAGAAGATTGAAGGAAGTTATGGCAAATGGCGTGAAACTCACACGAAACTGTGCAATTGCAATCGAAGTGATTGCGACTGCAGCTCGAATCCTGGCATCAAATCCACGCCTGGTAATTGAAGAATCTGAAGAACTTGCAACATTTGCTCGTTTATCTCTTTAGCCAGTTGATTTTCTTTAGAAGCCCCAACGGTTCAAAACTTTGATGTTCCTCCAGGGTCCTCATTCTCCAATGCAGCTCCTGAGCCACAGACCCCGCCGCCTTCCTCTGAGTCTTGTCCTCAGCAGGATGAATCCCTCGTGGCTTCACAGCCCATCCACCTGACAACCGGTAGGTCAATAAGCACTTTCTGATCAAAATGCTTCAGCAAATCTTCCAGAAAACGCAAAATTTGTGGAAACTCCAGATCTAGAGCCGCCTGCTGCTTCCGCCCATTTAGAGAACGATGATGAGCAACCAGGCAAGCTGACTGTGCTCTATAAAGGTGCGGAGTGAATCTGAAAAAATCCCCGGCTTGGGTATAATATCGAAAGTTTTCCAGACTCTGATCTACTAGCGCATATCATACGCCTCCTGCAAAATAAATGCGCAGAAAACCCCTGCAGGACCAAGAGCTGCCAGCTATTGCGAGTGAAAACGGTTCTAAATCCAGCTCTGCAGATGATGAAGAGCTGGGAGAAATTCAGCTGGCAAATTGCAGAAGCAAGCAATTGCAAGATCGCACCGAGAAAAAGCATCCTCAAAGTCCAAGGAAGAAGCAGGGGAATCGACTAAACCCCGATTGAAGAAATCGCTGTCTGTAGTTATTGCGTGCTGTTGCAGCCACCCAACTTGCGACTGCACCGAGGCTCTTAAGGTGGGCGATTTAATCAATTGCTGTATACAGAGTGGTCGCTCTTTCATATGCACTGTTTATGGTTCTGACTATTTTCTGAGAAACCGTGCAAACACCACAGATTTGGATGTGTTTTCCCTTCAGAGTATATATTGTGCGTATGCGATCCGCAAAAGCCTTGCGGTGTTTTGGCAAAAATATTTATTTTTACATGCAGAGTTCAGCTAGAAGATAACAATTCAGTGAAGAGATAAACCGACCCGAAGTCTTTAGGGTATCAAGTGGCAATATTTCGGTGTTTTTCGGTTTATGTGATAACATTCCGTATATTAACAACAGTTGTTGTGTGCATTTGGGTTAGTTAATAGTTCCAATTGGGGTCGACTTAAGTGTCTTTTTGGTAAGTCTTTTGTTAAGTCTAAGTAGATCTGGAGCCACAAGAGTGACGAAAGTCCAGGATTTTGGAATTAAAGGGCAAAAAGTGCTGCCGTTGTTCTCTTGTTAGGTCCAGGCCAGGTCAGGTCAGGGGCGTTCTTTCATCAATTTCCCCTGCTAGAGTCGATGGGGAAACTTCCATAGAAACTTTGCAAAGATTCTGTTCGAAGCAGCGGGCTTAAGCGCTTTGGGATTGATAATGTTCAATTGAATGAAAATTAAAAATGTTTGTAATAATGATGGAGAACTGAAGACAAACTAAAAATGAACAGGGCAAAGCAAAGAACAAGCATAACAAACTGCTGAAACTCTGATTAGCTTTTCATAAGTCTGAAAAAGTGACCACTCGATATTTTAAGCTCTTGTATAAACCTGACTCCTGTTGCTCCAGGACAAAATTCCTCCTGAGATCAGTGCTGATCACCAAGACGATTCCCTGGAAGTGATTAAGAAAAAGAGCAAAGTGGCCGAATCAGAGCCCATTGAGGTACAAAAAATTGTTTAAAATTGAGTCAATTCCCACTTTCATCCTGTTTAGAGTGGAAGTGCTGACGATACATCGTGTCTTCACCAGCAGGGCGTCATTAGTCAAAAGTGTAGATTCTCTCGAACTTAACAAGCAGAGGTTGAGCATCACTTCTGAAAAAAAGGAGAAGCTGGAGGCTCAAAAATTGACGCGAAGGATCCGGCAAAAAGTCGCAATGTGTCGATAATAGAATAATAAATATTCTTTGACTGAATTCTTCTGAATCTTCTTTACAAAATGCTCGTTTTAGTAATGGATTTATTCCAACAGTCGACCAGAAGAATAACCTATTCATTTGCTTCATAGCTGATTGTTTGTTTAAATTGGTCCAGACGATCGTGCTCTATGCGCTCCTTCAAACACCCCGCGCAACACCCCCGCTTCCTCCTCGCCTAGCTAAGGCAATGCCGTGATTTAAATGGAAGTTTTGGCTGCATTAAAGCAGCACCAGTCCAGCAACAACCGCGTTATGGAATTTGCTCTTAAGATTGCGAGGATATTTCGTGGCCTCATACAATTTAATACTGCTGTAAAAACCTGTAAATAACTGCTGAGCGATCTGCTGCAGTGCATGCTTGAACAAAGTCATAATTCCTCATTTTTGCTTATCCTGGCGGATGATACAACGATGTTGGTGCAAAATCTCAGATGGAAATAATTTGGAAAATGTTCGCGCTGGTAAACCCAAGTCGTTTTGGAAACTGCTTAAGTTCTGAAGTCAAGTTAACATTATTTAGAAATGTTAAATAATTAAACACGCCCTGCGAGCCAATGAAACCTTAAGATCGTCAAAAAAATCCTGCTGCCCTCTAATAATAAATTCCCCCAAAGTTCCAGGTCTTAATCCGCTAATTTAAACTGGGAGTCTGTCCTTCGCAGTTCCATTTCCATCAGAGTTTCACCTGAACAACTTTCAGTATTATGTAAGTAGAACTTTGGAGATTTGGGGGATTAGGCAAAGGGCGGCAAACTTCTGATAACTTACTTTCGCCAGTTGGCCAATTGGATTTGTTTTGTTTCACTAACTTTACACATAATGTTGGGCGCAACTCGACAAATCAAAGCCAAAACTAGCCAGGAATGATTTTTTTCCATTATTTATTATTGCGTCCGGCATTTCACACTAGATTTACCGAGAGCCGATGGTTGGCTGCATAAAATATCCAATTTCGGTCCGATCGGAAACCAATAAACCATAAAATATATACAATGGACGGGCGATTAACGGGGGGCCCAGTCAGCAAAATGTTATTCGCCCTGATTTCAAACCATTACTTTTGCTGATTTCCATTAAAATTGTTTGCTTTGGAAAAAGCTGGACAAATCAGCAGGAATTGATCTACCAGAAAATTTCTCGCGAAATTGAACCAGACTATAAAAAAATATAAAACTCTTAATCAATATTGTGACTGTAGCTGAGTCTCAGCTACAGATGCCGACATCTCAATGGCTACTAGTCTATTAGTGGGGCAGCTTTTCATATGAAATTTTCCGAAACAAAAAGCGCCAGGGTGAAAGAATCGAGGCGCAACTGTGATGTGAATTTTAGTTGGAAGCGCCAGTCGCTGTGTAGCGCTCTCAACGTCTTCAGTTGCTCAGCTACGCGCTATCGTTGATTGGTATTCGGCGCGCGTAAAGTTTGCTTCTGGACCGAGATAAGTTTCCCGTAGACTTTACTAGTGATGTTCGCTATGGGAATTTGAGGTGACTTGGAGGTTTTCCAGCGCGGTTTAGGTAAGAGTAGCTGATTGGGAAGGACACATGCTCTTGCACTGTGAGGTTTGGAGTCTGCTCGAAAACTCAATATTGCTGCTTTTTTGAGAAATTTTGTGGAAACATTGGTCTCATTTTGGTGCGGAAATTACGTGAAAGTATTCATTAATTCTGGGGGATTGTTTATGCTCTAATAAGATTTTGTTTCCTATGGAAAGGCTCTAGTTCCCAAATCTTCGATGGTTGATATCGGCGGTTTTATCAAAATTTTTGGGTGCATCTTGCACACTTTCAAGCGGCAAATTTTCAAAAATGATTTACTTTCTGGAAGTTTTCTCTCCAGTATCTGGAAAAGTTTCTAAGTTGGAGCCGCAATTGCACTTTTGGCCGCATTTTGAGGTCTCAATTCCTCAAAAACGAATTTAAATATGGTCTCCATTTGCTCTGCTGAAGTGAAAGTAGCTCCATGAAACCATAGCTCTTTGAAGCTTGAAGCTTTCAAATTTAGCCGCAGTTGTGGAACAGCATGTATAATTCACAATAAATTCTCAAAAATCAACAAAGAAAATCCCGCTGATTATTTTGGAAGTTAAAGATTCATTGTCCCTACAATTTTTTGCCAGTTCGCAAATCATTTGGGGAGAAGTTTTTAGTCAAAACTGAGAAATAGTTGAGACAATTTTCAAGTTTGAATTTCTCAGAAACGAAGAAAAGGTGGCTAAAGTGCTTTTGCCCCTTTAATTGAGATGGTTGCTCTACAGATCCTCGCAAGTTTTCAACACGATAGCTGCTTTGAGGGAAATTTGAAATTCGGCTCTTGCAATTACGAATTTTCCTGCATAAGTGATCGAAGATGAATTTCTCAAAACCTGCAGAGTTTTTGCAATTTGTGAATTTCCTGCAAGGTTTTAAGACATTCAAGTTTCAGACTTTTTTCTGACCTAAATTCCTTCAAATTCTTGCAAATTTCAATACGACAGGCACTTTGAAGCTAATTTTTTAAAGAATTTTCCAATTTGAGGCGCTTCTTTCTCAAAGCCTTGGTGATAGAGAAGCGGTAGAAAAGCTTAAAATTGTCTTTAAAAATCCGCAGCTTTTGGAAACATTGCTGCCTAATAGATTAACTGTCTCTGTAGGCTCTGCAAGGCTTCTGATTTTCTGATTTACAACATTTTTCTGAGTCAGAACACTTTCTGAGACGTTAATTTCTCAAAACCAACCGGGATCCAAAAGCATGGTTTTTTTGAACATGGACAATAACTAGCATCTGTACAAATCCTGCTAGATTCAAGGCGACAGTTATTTTTCAGTTGTTATGGAAGAGAGTTTGCGAAAATGTTGAAAAATTAATTCTCAAAACCCTGTATTGATAGCTAACAGAGCTTTTATTCGGTTAATAGAGCATACGTGTCTCTATTTCTCCTGCAAATTTCAAGGCGATGGTTGCTTAAAGACATTTTTGAGAAATGTTCAAAGTCCGCCCTCTTTTGCAATTACGAATTTCCTTGCAGTAAGTAGTCGAAGATGAATTTCTCAAAACCTGCTTAAGATAGAACGCGTTTTTTCAAATTGTATATTTCCTGCAAGCTTTTGAGACGCACAGTTTAAGACATTTTTGGCAGGTTTTAAAACACACACATTTTGTCACATCTTTTAATTTCAAATTTTTCCAAAATCAGTATAGATACAATGACATTTTCTCTGGCTTGATAAGTACCCTAAATTCCCTCGAATTCCTGCAAATTTCAATTACGACAGCACTTTTAAGCGAATTTTAATGAATTTTGAAATTGAGGCGCTAATTTCTCAAAAGCATTGGTGATAGAGAAGCGGTGGAAAAGCTTATAATTGGCTTTAAAAATCCTGCAAGCTTTTTGAGACACACAAATTTAAAACATTTTTGGCAGGTTTTAAAACACGCACATTTTTGACATTGTTAAAATTGAATTTTCCAAAATCAGTATTGATAAAAAGGCATTTTTTCCTGCTTGATAAGTACCTAAATTCCTTCGAATTCCTGCAAATTCATTACGACAGCACTTTTAAGCAAATTTTTTAATGAATTTTGAATTTGAGGGCGATAATTTCTCAAAAGCGTTGATGATAGAGAAACGGTAGAAAAAGCCTTATAATTGGCTTTAAAAATCCTGCAACTTTTGAGAAACATTGTGCTTAATACGATTAACTGTCTCTGTAGGATCTGCAAGGCTTCTGATTTTTTTAATGAAAACTTTTCTGGGCCAGAACACATTCTGAGGCTTTAATTTCTCAAAACCTGCCAAGATCCAAAAGCAATAATTAGTGTCTTTACAAATCCTGCTAGATTCAAGGCTAGAGTTATTTTCATTTATTATTGAAGAGAGTAATGACAAAATGGTTGGAAAATTAATTTCTCAAAACCCTGTATTGATAGCAACAGAGCATTATACGGTTTAATAGAGCATAATTGCCTCTATATATCCTGCAAAGTTCAAGGCGACGGTTGCTTAAAGACATTTTTGAGTAATGTTCAAAGTCCGCCCTCTTTTGCAATTACGAATTTCCTTGCAGTAAGTAGTCGAAGATGAATTTCTCAAAACCTGCTTAAGATAGAACGCGTTTTTGCAATTTGTATATTTCCTGCAAGCTTTTGAGACGCACAAGTTTAAGACATTTTTGGCAGGTTTTAAAACACACACATTTTGTCACATCTTTTAATTTCAATTTTTCCAAAATCAGTATAGATACAATGGCATTTTCTCTGGCTTGATAAGTACCTAAATTCCTTCGAATTCCTGCAAATTTCAATACGACAGCACTTTTAAGCGAATTTTTAATGAATTTTGAAATTGAGGCGCTAATTTCTCAAAAGCCTTGGTGGTAGAGAAGCGGTAGAAAAGCTTATTATTGGCTTTAAAATCCTGCAAGCTTTTGAGACCCACAAGTTTAAGACATTTTTGGCAGGTTTTAAAACACGCACATTTTTTCACATTTTAAATTGAATTTTTCCAAAATCAGTATTGATAAAAACGGCATTTTTTCTTGCTTGATAAGTGCCTAAATTCCTTCGAATTCCTGCAAATTTCATTACGACAGCACTTTTAAGCAAATTTTAATGAATTTTGAATTTGAGCCGATAATTTCTCAAAGCCTTGGTGATAGAGAAAGCGGTAGAAAAGCTTATAATTGGCTTTAAAAATCCTGCAACTTCTGAGTAACATTGTAGCTTAATAAGATTAACTGTCTCTGTAGGATCTGCAAGGCTTCTGATTTTTTTAATGAAAACTTTTCTGGGCCAGAACACATTCTGAGGCTTTAATTTCTCAAAACCTGCCAAGATCCAAAAGCAATAATTAGTGTCTTTACAAATCCTGCTAGATTCAAGGCGAGAGTTATTTTCATTCATCATAGAAGAGAGTTTGACAAAATGTTGGAAAATTAATTTCTCAAAACCCTGTATTGATAGCAAACAGAGCTTTATTCGGTTTAATAGAGCATAATTGCCTCTATATCTCCTGCAAAGTTCAAGGCGACGGTTGCTTAAAGACATTTTTGAGAAATGTTCAAAGTCCGCCCTCTTTTGCAATTACGAATTTCCTTGCAGTAAGAAGTCGAAGATGAATTTCTCAAAAACCTGCTTAAGATAGAAAGCGCTTTTGCAATTTGTATACTTCCTGCAAGCTTTGAGACACAAGTTTAAGACATTTTTGGCAGGTTTTAAAACACACACATTTTGTCACATCTTTTAATTTCAATTTTTCCAAAATCAGTATAGATACAATGGCATTTCTCTGGCTTGATAAGTACCTAAATTCCTTCGAATTCCTGCAAATTTCAATACGACAGCACTTTTAAGCGAATTTTTAATGAATTTTGAAATTGAGGCGCTAATTTCTCAAAAGCCTTGGTGATAGAGAAGCGGTAGAAAGCGTATAATTGGCTTTAAAAATCCTGCAAGCTTTTGAGACACACAAATTTAAAAACATTTTGGCAGGTTTTAAAACACGCACATTTTTGACATTGTTAAAAATTGAATTTTTCCAAATCAGTATTGATAAAAAGGCATTTTTCCTGCTTGATAAGTACCTAAATTCCTTCGAATTCCTGCAAATTTCATTACGACAGCACCTTTTACCGCAAAATTTTTAATGAATTTTGAATTTGAGCCGATAATTTCTCAAAAGCCTTGGTGATAGAGAAGCGGTAGAAAAGCTTATAATTGACTGTAAAAATCCTGCAACTTTGAGTAACATTGTTGCTTAATAAGATTAACTGTCTCTGTAGGATCTGCAGAGCTTCTGATTTTTTAATGAAAAACTTTTCTGGGCCATAACACATTCTGAGGCTTTAATTCTCAAAAGCTGCCAGATCCAAAAGCAATAATTAGTGTCTTTACAATCCCTGCTAGATTCAAGGCGAGAGTTATTTTCATTTATCATAGAAGAGAGTTTGACAAAATGTTGGAAAATTAATTTCTCAAAACCCTGTATTGATAGCGAACAGAGCCTTTATTCGGTTTAATAGAGCATAATTGCCTCTATATCTCCTGCAAAGTTCAAGGCGACGGTTGCTTAAAGACATTTTTGAGAAATGTTCAAAGTCCCCCCTATTTTTCAATTGCGGACTTTCCCTGCATTAAATAATAAAAACTTGGATTTCTCAAATCCTACATTAAGATAGAGATATTTTTTGCGACTCTGATATTTCCTGCGAGCATTTAAGCCATTATCGGAAAAGAAGCGTCAAATAGGTCAAGAAACACTTTCTTTCTCAAAAAACCAGTTTAACTAAAGCTTTTTTCAGGTGTTTGATGAGCAGCAAATTTCTCAAGAATTCCTGCAAATTTCAATGCGACAGCAATTTTAGCCACTTTTTTAACTCACTCTTTTTGGCTCCTGCTTAATAGAGCATTTTTTAATGTTTATTTGGTTTTGAGGGGTTCATCTCGCGAAAGCTGCTGAAATAAAGACGCGCTTTCTTCAGGTTGAGAAGTTTAAAAGTGTCTTTTAATTTTTAAAGATCAATTTTTGAGATTCTTCGATACCTGTAAGGGAGTTTCTCGTTCCCTGCTGCCTAATAAGAATGATTGTCTCTATAGGCTCTACAAAGCTTTAAAATACTTGGGATTTTCTTCCAAGCAGCAAATTATTCTTTCATTTCTCAAAACCCATTGAGAAGTCGAACCATGTTTAATGCATATGGAAGATAATTAGTGTCTTTAAAAGCCCTGCCAGTTTTCAACTGATAGTTGCTTTAAGGTATTTTTGAGAAATTTTTGAAACTTCGACTGGATTTTTTCCTTGTTGCAAAATTGACTTCTCAACAACCAGAATAGAGAACAAAGGGAATTTTGTTTGATTTAATACTGAATACTTGCCTCTAGGGATTTTGTAAGCCTCAATGCGAAATTTTCAAACAAAAATTCTTTATTCTCTTAAAAACTCGATTTAGCCAAGATTGAGAACGTTTTTTATTGGATTTTTGTCACTGTCCAATTCCTGCAAGTTTGAAAGCAAACAGTTGAAAACTGAGATGAATTTTGAGAAGCTTTAAACTTAAAAATGCATTTTTTGTATTTCAAAAAAAGCTACAAAAAACGCAAAAAATATTTTTTAATTGAACTAGTGTGTGTCCAGGCTGGATTTAAGCGATTTTAAACACTAGTTCAGTATGACTTTGTGCTGTAATTTACTTGCCGATTTATTGATTAATAAATGATGATTGACGAGTTATTTGCATTAAAAAACAGAAAAGTTGTTCATTAACTTCCTAAAAGAGGTTTTTTTAATTAAATTTCGTATTTAAAAATCTCCGCTTTTTACTATGTAATGGGGGAAAAACGCATTATTTCAACTTGGTGGGTTTAGTGAAGCAGCAAAGAGGAAATTTTGCAAGAAAATGTCCAGATTGAAACGTAGATAAGCCGGCAAACTGAAAAATAGTCGGACATTTATTGTCGACTCTTATCCGGGTAAACACAATCTCTTATTTGGAAGGAGAGAATCCCTTGAGCGCCTTTGACATTCCAGGAGTTTATTCCGGGTCTCTCCAGTGACACTTTTTCTTCGGCAAATAAATTGTCCCGGATGTTATTTCAACTTGTTCCCAAATGATAATTGAATTTTTTTGCCCTCGACTTTGACCGACGGTTTATTCGATTACTACCATCCAATGTTATTACCAATTAAGTGGAGGATTTACTATTGGCGTTTTTCTTCTCCGTGCAGATATTTCGATTTAAATACCGAAAGCGCCCGAAATCGATTTATGAGCCAGGAATGCGCCTTACATAAGCCCCGAGAAGAGATCCAGATTAAGAGAATTAATTTACATTCCGGAAAGCTCGGGTAATAACAAAGCCACAGAAAACTATTTAAGATAATGGAGTCTTCAGGGTTGGATCCTTTATTGCTTTTCGTTGTTGTTGTTCAACAACATCAGCATAGTTAAAGTTCGGCGTTTTTTTTTTCTTGTCTGTTTTCGGGCGGATACAGCGGGCCGGATGCGGGCAAATAGTGGCAAAGCTCCAAATTGGATATGGCTTAAGGGTGGCTAAGCGGCGAGGCGAAGTAAATGCGATTTAGTTCTAAATAAATAGAAGTTTCAGCTTTATTTGCGTGCGAAAGTGCTAAAATGTATGGCTACCAGGCCTTTGCGCCTAAAAATAAGTGAACGATCATAGGAAAGGAGATCAAGAAGCAAAGCCGACACGGATGGAGAGAGAATGTGCGGAAATTGAATATTTTTGCTTAAGCATGATATTTTCAAATGTACAAGAAAGTGGCTGGGATGGAAAGTGAAATGACCTCGATACAACTAGGAAAATGAATCAGAAACAATTAATTTCAGGAAAAATATAACTTTGTGCATGTAGGACTGACTAGTCCACATAATTTGTATGCAAATCCTCAAATTTCCTCAAATGGTCACATTTTCTAGTCTACAGGAGTTGAGAGGGGGGGGGGGTCCAGTCTTCAATGCAATGAAAAGTTAGGGAAAGCTCTATTAGAAAAGAATGAATGGGCAAATTCTTCTAAATTAAGATCGTCCCATTTTTGGTTATGGGTTTGTTTATCTTCTTTATTTCAATGACTAACGGGATTGTGATACTCTTCACCTTCATAAGATTTGCATTTAGAGGAAAACGTGAAATGCAAAAGATTTAGAATATCTTAAGATAGCGACTGCATTTTATGTGGCAAACTTATTGAAAACGAATGTCGCAGTTGGTTTACAGTGATTAACGGGGGTTTTAATTTTGGTGGGGGGGGGGTATGATGCTTTGTTGAATTTCGGACAGGGGGAGGTGAGTGGGGGGAATACCGGATGTTGGTTCCTGTCGTTCGTCTGGGGCTGTATCCAAAAGTTTGGGTCCAGTGGTCCTAAGACTGCTCAAAAAAGTATAAAATTGGCTGAAGAAGTAGAGGGGAACGGGGCATGTTTTTGGAAACGGATTAACTTTGGGTGCAAGTGTCCCTGGTTGTACGGGCAAGACAAAGCGGATGGGTGTCGCGTGGGTCAGACAGTAGGCAGAAGGTAGGGGCCGGGGGGAAACCTGGAGAAAAGAGCAATGCGGCAAGGGGAGCGCATGTTTGGGGAAGCTTTTCGAGAGTCTCGGTTGAAGATACCGAGGGGGCTCGGGTATGAGACGGGGCCTGGTGGAAAAGGGGGGGGGTGAAAGAAGGAATGGCGGCAAGTGGGCGCAGTTCGGGATTGGGGGGGATAGGGGTGGGCGCTTGTGAGCTGTTTGTAGGGCAAGCAAGGGCAGAGGTCGCGGCAGGTGGCAGGAAACAAAAGGTTGGGGTGTACGTTGAAGAGACTGGCTAGAGAAAAGTCAATTTCGTGCAAATGGGCTCATTTGTGGAAAGCTTGCCGCTCTGGGGGGGGGGGGGGTGTGCTGGGGGGTCAATCCAGTGCGGGGTTGGTCGTGATCCAAGAAGTTTCCTTGGGGTAGGGGGGGGAAATAGAGGAGGGGGGGGGGGGCAAAAAAGAGAAGCAGGGGAGCAACCCACCAATTTGTCTGAACTGTGGCAATTCTAAGTTCGGCATAGCAGGGAGAAACGATTGGTGGCACTCCCAAAAAGGTTTGTGATAGTGAAAACTCGGGTTTGGGTCTGCAAAAAAAGCTTGGGATGGCAGATAAAGGGAACTGTGTGGAAGAAGTTGTGGGGTTTGTATTGTGATGCGACATGTTCAAAAGGGGGGTAAAAACTGCGAGTAGTGAAAGAAGGGGGACAAGTGGTGTCGTCTTCAGTCAGAAAAGCCTGTTTCGGTGGAACAAATCTCTGGGACAAAGTCAATGTTGCAAAGGGTCGCATGGGTGGGGGGGGGGGAAAAAAGCGGGGCGCGTCAGATGAAGAAGCCCAGAGGTTGAAGAGGAAGTAAGGTACATTCCGGGAAAGCGCGGGTAAGACGCAAGCCCAGAAATTTCGGTATTTAAGATAGATGGAGGCTCAGGGGGGGAGCCGTGGATTGGTGGTGGGCGTTGGGTTGTGTGGGGCGGTGGGGGGGGGGGGGGGGGGGGGGGGGGGGTGGGGGGGGGACAGACGGCAGGCATAGTAAAGGGCGGGGGGGGGGTGGCGGTGGTTTTTGTTTCTTGCGGGGGTCGGGGCAGGATAGCAGCGGGTGGCCGATGCGGTCGGGGCAAATATGGCAAAGCTGGCCAATTGGTATAGTGTGGGCGTGAAGGGTGGGCAAGCGCGGTGCGAATAGAAGTGGGGGGGGCTTTAGTTCCGAAAGAAATAGAATTGGCACTTGATGCGGGCGAAAGTAGCGGCTAAAAGTATGGCTACGGGAGCCTTGGCGCCTGAAAAATAAGGGAAGAGGAAGATCAAGAAAAAGCAAAGGAAGCCCCGACGAGGGGGGCGGGAGATGAGAGAGATGTCACGAAATGGGAATATGTTTTGAGCTGTAGAGCCTTGGATATTGTCAAAAATAACGAGAAGGAAGGGGGGGGGAAAAAATGGCTGGATGGAAGGTGCAAGCACCTCGGATACAAACGTGGGACAGATGGACAGAAACCATTAATTTCAAAAAGACCACAAGGAAGAAGGGTATAACTTTGGCTGTAGGACTGACTAGTCCACTTAATTTGTATGAAAATCCCAGCCCCGCCTCAAATTCCTCAATCGTCACAGTTGGGGTTCTACAAGTTGGGGGGAGGAAGAAGGCCATTCGTCAATGCACTAAATAGAACCTATAGATAAATGATCAAAATTCTTCAAATTACGCAATTTTTTATTTTTTTCTTCTTTATTTCCATGCAAACGGGGGGCCTTTAGCTCTTCACCTTCAAAAATGTTGCAATTATTCGGAAACGGAAGGAAAAGTTTGTAATAGCTTCAAATAAAAACGGTTAACTCATTTTAGAAACTTTGTTAAAACGACATTATCGCTATTTTTTACAGTTTTTAGGACTCTTTAATTCAATGAACCGATTTTCTTTTCCTCTCGGTTCCAAAAGGGTAGTTGTCTTTCATAAACTGCAAAAAAATGAATAATTCTTGAAATAGGAACGCATTTTTTTTACTTTTCAATTTCAATACAACCGATGTGGTCTTTGGGGCGATAGAAAGGACGGTGAGGGGTGTGGCCGACTGAAAACCCCTGAGAAAATGATAAGTTTTTGAAAAAGCTTGGTTTAAGATTTCCCATCAAAAACTTTTTGGTATGCAAAAAGGTCGTTTGATTTAGAATACGCAAAAAATAAATTGAAACAGTTTTGAAGCACAATTTGTCTAATTTTTCTACAGTTTTCAAAAGAAAAACTTCTTTGAACATAAAAAAGCGGATGAAGTGAAGTAAAGAAAAGCGGAAAGCTTTCCAAAAATGAGCCCATTTGGGAGGGGAAAAGAAATAGAAGGGGGACAGGGTAGTGAAGGGGGCGTTAAGTTTTTCTCACAGGTTTCTTCAACCGTAAAAATTCAGTACTTCTGATGAAGAGAAAACTGCTTGATTTGAAATAAAAAACTAAAAATCTCCTAGACATGCACTACCATCTTGAATAGAATCCGCGCGCGACACTGAAGACACCTGAGGAAGAGGGTCCAAGGGCGACCGGTGAGGAGCAAACGCGGAAAGAGCGGCGGCAGAAGCCAGGAGAAAACGCGGAAAGCGCGATGAAACAGAGAAACGTGGGGCAAGACAAAGCGGGCCAAATCGGAACATCAGGTATGGGGAAGACAGGTGACTGCAGGAATGCAATAATTTAGAAATCATTTGTTGCGAAACCAGTTTTCCAAAAGTGAAACTTCAGGCGAACTCGTTTACAAAAGCAATTAGTTTCCACTGGATAATTGTTGTGGCAAGCTCGTTGAAGGGGAAACACCATTTCCGCTTTACGGATGCAACATAAAAAAAAAACAGAAATAAAAAGACGAATTTTTTTTTTGTCCTCCTTCTTCAGAGGAGGCGGCGGGCGGGGTGTTTTAGGGTGTAAAGGGGGGGGGGGGGGGGGAGAAGGTAAGATCGCTCTGAATGAAACCCCCCATAGTGGTGCCCACCCCATGGGGGGGGGAAAAATTCCAGATTTTAAATGATCACGCAGCATCCACGCCTAGAGCGATCGCATTTTATGGAAAATGCGTTTTCTCTCTCGCATAACTCGCGGTTCAATTCCACTCCGATTTTTTTCTGTATCTCAAGAAGCTTTAAAGTCTCCTTTATTTAACTGTAGGAAATTAATCAAATTGTCTAGTAACATGTTAGATCAAAAACGAAACCCCCAGGGTTTTTCAATTCTAAATTCTGCAATACCACGATTTTGTTGCAGCCAAAAAGTTTTTTTATGGTAAACGACTTTTTGCGTCATGCAAAAAAATCGTTTGTCATTGGCAGAATAGAATTGAAACAGTTTTGAAGAATTTGGGTAATTTTTCTACAGTTTTCAAAGGGGGAAAAGAACTTCTCTATGGAAAAGAGGGATTACACGCTCCCCTTTTCTCTTCTCTTCATTCATAGAGTTTGGTCTTTGGAAAACCTGCTGGGGTTAAAAGGAATTCAATTTCTTCAAATGATCGCATTTTGAAAAGCTTTTCCTCTCTCGCTTCAATCCACTCGATTTTTTCTGCATCCAAGAGTTTTCTGTGAAACTGTAGAAAAATGACCAATGTCTTTGAATTTAGTTGAAACGTTTCAAGTCTATTCGCAATGCAACGTTTGTTTTGCCTCCAAAAAGGTTTTTTATGGAAAACTTTTGGATCAAAAAAATCGTTTGTATTGCAGAAGATAATGGACACGTTTTGAAAATTTGGTAATTTCCTCTACATGTTTTCAAAAGAAAACTTTTCATTAAAGTCAATTCTCCCTCCTCTTCATTTTCAAAAGTTTTCGTTGGAAAACCTGCCTGGAAAAATTCAACTTTCTCAAATGATCGCATTTTTGAAAAGCTTTTGTCTCTCTCTCTCTTCAATCCACTCACTCGATTTTCTTATCCAAGAAGTTTTCTTTTGAAAATCTGTAGGCAAACTTACCAAATTTCTTCAAACTGTTTCATTCTATTCTGGCATAACAAACGATTTTTTTTCGCATCCAAAGAGTTTTTATTGATGGAAACTTTTTGTGTAATGCAAAAAACAATCGTTTGTATTGCAGAATAGAAATTGAAACAGTTTGCAGAAATTTGGTAATTTCTCTCAGTTTTCAAAAGAAAACTTCTCATTTAAAACATTTTCTCTTCATTCATAAAGTTTTCGTTGGAAAACCTCCGGGAATTTCAAATTTTTCACATTAATCCCGCATTTTGAAATAGCTTTTCTCTCTCTCTCTCTCTTCAAGTCCACTCGATTTTTTTTTCAGTTTCCAAGAAGTTTTCTTCTTTTGAAGCTAGGAAATTACCATTTCTTCAAACTGTTCAATTCATTCTGCAATACAAACGATTTTTTTGCTCCAAAAAGTTTTTTATGGAAACTTGGAAATGGCAATTACTCCAATTTCTGAAAAAGATGAAAACGCGATCCTTCTTTAAGTTGAAATGTTTTCGCATAAGGAGATCTCTCATGTCGCATCGTGGCCCTAGGGTGCAAAAATCCATTTCGACCTAACGTAAACTGAAAGCGCTTTTAAAGTTAAGTGGCGGAGAAAATTGTAAATTCGATATCGTATAGTGGAACTAACCTGGAGACGCAGGAATTCCTGGATACCCAAACGGCCACTTGCACGCTTTGATACATCTCAACTTAAAGCGGTTAAACGAGGACAGGTTTTTGCGTGAAAGCAAACCCATTTGATATTTACATTGATAATTAAGCAAGCGAATTAAGTGAAAAGTGCACTCGAACATTTCACTTCAGGGTAGCCGCTGGCTGCCGTAAAGTTTACAATAATATCGAATTTAATTCCCGTTGCAGGAACGCGTAAAACTCGTTTTCTGCAATCCCAGCAGAACTCGCCAGTGCTGGAACACAGTTTGCTTTTTATAGGGCGATTTTGTCTCTCCCAACGAAAAATCGCCCTTAATACTCGCAGGCTAAAACAAAAATCTAAAAACGAAAACAAGCGAAAAAACGTTTTCTCCACCCCGCCTTAATCCCGCTATGCCAATTGGTGTCTCAAAACAATCCTTTTCGCTTATCCTCATCGGCTCACACGCGTGGAAAAGCGCCTTTTGTGCGAACAAACACCCAAACTTCAAGCTCAATTTTACTTTATATTAAGCTGGTGGAATCGCACAGACTGGACTAAAAGCCCTGCATACTTTGGCTTAATCGGCAATAAACCAAACAATTTCCTAGCCTGCAAACCACTTGGAGCAACAATGATTTTTTGGGGCTGGACATCAGTAGATGTCACCAAAGCAAAGCTACTTAAAAAATTGAAATCCACATGCAGGAGTAAATGGCGGCTTTTATCAGATTTTTGGACAGTCTTTTTTTTCCCGGGAGGCAACTCCAGAATACTTCGGAGATGCTTTTTTTATCATACAACTGTTCCTCTGGTTGCACACTTTGTAGCAAATAGAGCCCGAAATGAAGTGGGATTTGTAAGTGTTTCATTTTCCTGCACCCGCAAACAAGCAAACTTTCCCAATCACGTCTTATTGACTGTTTGTTTCTTTTGCACAAGTGATTGATTGTGGCAGTTTCGAACACTTTCCATCTTCTATCCTGCCCGGTGTGGGCGAGCTCGTTAAAGTGAGCCCCTATATGTTCTCCAATAAAAAAACACGTTTTTTATTGGTAAAATATTATACGGGTTTACGTTGTTTAACGTTTCTCGAACTTCCCAGTTGTAACACACAGGCGTTAAAGCGACTCTAAACCACGTCATTTCTCTTCTCTAAAGGCTGAAATCTGGAGCGGAGCCACAAGAGGCAGATTGGGAAAGCTACTTAATTTTAATTTCAAATTTGGCATTTTGCAAGATATTGGCCCTCATGTTTTTTCCTGCTGAAATAAAGGTTCAAAAGCCGATCTAAAACCTCCTGTCCATTCCCTCCGATGATCATGCCAGAATGTAAGGTTCATCGAATCCTTTGATAAAGCGGTTTTTGCTATTCCTATTATTGGAGCCCGTCGATATATATACTCTCGATGTGTCGAGTAGGTCGGATTGAAAAATAGCTTTCCCACTTCCATATTATATCAGCTTGAAAGTGTTTATATCTTTTTACTTTCATATGAAAAGGCTGGAACATGTCAGGGTATGGCTGATCTTTTTCATTTTCATTTCGTGTGGTGGTCAATGGCCCAATTTCTCCAGTTAAGGGCTAAGTGTTCTCTCTATAGCGATGACACATTGCAATTGAATGTGAAAGCTCTCCGCTAAGGATAACAATAATATGAGAATTAACTATTCCCATGTCTCAGGATGGGATGCCACAAAAGCCGAACCACGATTATTCAGACGGGGCTCCTCATTGATGTGGGAACGGCCATTAAAGCCATTGGTCTGAGGGTAACGGAAAAAAAGTGGTGACAGGTCTTAACACTTTGTGTTAACCGATCTTGAATATTGTTGGTCGGCGGGAAGCACGTCCCTGTAATATATAATTCACTGAAGGATTTTAAGATGTATTATTATTTAAAAAACCTTCTTCAATGCGACCAAAGTTTCACTTATTCTCACAAGCCATTGAATTTTCGCTTTTAAAATCATGTTTTAAACACGAGATCCAGCCTGGTTTCAAAAAATTTGTTCAACCTTGCTCCATGACTAGGTAGACGCGTGAAATTTGGTGAAATTAATAAAACAAGGCCTTGAGTTCCAATGCTGCAGAATTTCACTTAATTCTTCGTTCTGGATTCAGTTTCAAAATTGTTGAAATTTTACCTAGAAAATTTTTTACAAGGATGCCCCTGGTTCTCAAAATCTTTACTCTACCCTGGGAACAATGAAAGTGACGCGTGAAACTCGACTTTATGGAAAAACCTTGGGTTCAATGCCGACAGAGTTCACTCGCTTTAATGGGTAATATTCGGTTTTGGGAACTTTCAAGTTTTAGTGTATAACTTACCAATTTTGAAAAAGATGCAGCCCTTGCTTCAAAAAATTCCTAACTCCTACCTACCGGTAACAACGCCTGAACTTTGGCATTTATAAATCAAACGTTGAATTTTGGGAAACTTTGAAAAGTTGTCCTTTAACATTATTTTTTTCAAAAATGCGCAGCTTTGTTTCTAAATTTGTAACCTACCCCCTGGAGCATGGTAACGCTTGAAATTTGACACTTTTAGAAAAGCTTGATTCAATGGTTTTAGTGATTCTGTGGCCAGAGGTGAGTTCCTGCAAAGTTTTACCTTCAAAATTAGTTTTTCATACGATGCAGCCCTGTTATAAAAGTCTTACCTACTCCCACCCTAGAACACTGTGGGTGCCAGAAACTTTCATCAATTTTAGGGAAACCTTGTTTTGCATACGTACAAAAGTGTTCACTCTTTTGGTGAGTTACGATTGAGTTTTTCAAAATTTTGAAAGTTGTAGTTAAAAAATATATTTACACCGGAGGCTAGCCTTGTTTTTTAAAAATTCGTAATCTATATTGGAAGCAGTCAAATTACTGAAACTTGACATTGGTACGTTTTATTTAACAACCTTGAATTCATGAGTGCTAAGTTTTCACTCATTTCCAACCGAATTGAGTTTAACACAAATGGTTGAAATTTTACTTAACAAGTTTGTTACACAAGGATGCGCCCGGTTTTTAAAATGTCTACAACCTACCTTGGAGCAGGACAGCGCCTAAATTTGCACCCTTATGCCAAAGCCTTGATTTAATGAGTCCAGAGTTTTCACTCATATGTGGATCACATGGAATTTTTGGCTATAAAGAGGGGTTGTTGAAATTATCGAGCTGAAAAACCTGATATTTACACCGATGCAGGGAATAGCAGCCCGTTTTTACAACATTGGTATATCCGGAGTCTTAAGCCAGCTAGAGTGCAAGGGACATTTGGCTCTTATAAAGAGAGCAAGCACTCGGGTTCAGCCGAATGCAAATTTCACTCATTTCCAACCAGAAATTGCTGATTATACTGAATTGGGGAGAAAAGGTTTAATATTACCAGACATTGACAAACCTGATTGTTACCAGGATGCAACCACTGTTTTTAAAAATAGTCGGTCCTACTCTACTGTACAGCAGTGACAAATTCCTGCACAGTGTGGACGTTTATCATAACAAGCCTTGAATGTCAGTGAGTGCCAATTTTCACTCCATTTCCAACCAGAATATTGATTTATCATCAACACAATGTTTTGACATTTTAACCTTAAAAAATGTATGTGTTTACAAAGTGATGCAGTCCCGGTAGTTATTTAGAAATGTCTAAACCTAATCCAACTGCAGCAGGCAAGCGCCTAAACTTTTGCACCACTTATAGCAATAGCCTATCATTTCATGACGCAAAGTTTCATCATCATTTGGGGGACACGATGATGTACTTAGAGAGGTAAAGGAGCTAAAACTAATATCAGAAGCAGCTGTTTTTAAAAGCTCCAGTTTTCAAGAACTGTGAAAGAGAACTGGACTCTTGGGCAGATAGAAACCAATCTGGATCTTAGCGACGCCTCGTTTCCTTTTCAAATCGTGGAAAGTGAGTTTTACTGAAAATTTAAATTTCTAAATATTGTTCAACCAAGGATGCAGCCTGTTTTTTAAAAATGGTGTACTGATCCATGTCCGAGTGTTAGCAGACAATATAAGAAGTTAAACCTTTTGGACGTCTATATAGAAACAAGCCTTGTAGTGAGTATTCATTCCACCAAAAAAGTACAGACGCCCCGTTTTCGAACATACATATCACTGGGCACAGCACCTGGAAACTTTGCACTTTAGCAAAGCTGATTTTAAGAGTATACTTTACCATGTGGTCAAGGAATTCAATTCTGATCGAGCTTAAAATTGATTTACACAGGAAATGGCAGACTGTTTTTAAAAAATGTCGTATGCTACTGTGTAAGGCAGTCAAATCGCTGAAACTTTGGACGACTCGATAAAGAATGCAGGAAATTTGCGTGTCAGATGGATCGCAAGTTTCACTATGAAACTTTCACACGACTGCAAATTTGGTTCTGCTGAATTTTATCCATAAAAATTAGTTGTTAAAAAACTGGCATCAGCCCCATGTTTTTAAAAGTTCATAAATCCTACCCTGGAGCATGCTAACGCCTTTCGAACTTTGAGCACCCCCTTATATCAAAAGCCTGTGTTGAAAGTCAGGAGCATAAGTTTCACTCGATTCAATGTATCAGAGTGTGAGCATTTTGCAATTTTCAAAAAAAAAGGGAAATTCGAGCTTAAAATTAGTATTTACACAGACGATGCAGGAGCCTTTGTTTCTAAAAGTTCCGTATCCTCTTCTAAGCAGCTTAAGCGAGTGAAACTTGGGCTCGTATAGAACAGAGCAATAGTGCTACACGAGCGCAAAGTTTACTATTTTCAACCAAGAATGAGTTTTGCTGAATGTTTTAGATTTTGCAACCCATTAAAAAGTATTGTTTAATAAAGCAAGATGACAACCCTGTTTTTAATAGTGTCAGAAATCCTACCCTGGAGCAGGTAAACGTTAACTTGAAACTGTTGGGACCCTTATAAAAAAAAGCCCTGTTTTCAAAGAACGCAAAGTTTTTTCTCATTTCTATGGATATCCGATGGAATTTTGGCAAATTTTTGAAATTTGAGCTTAAAAATATATTTACCCAGCATGCAAGCCTGTTACTAAAGAATTTTTATTTCTCCCTCGTCTTTAGCACTTAGCGAGTGAAACTTTTGGGCTCGTAATGCAACGAGCATAGGTTTACCGAGCCGCAAAGTTTCACTCATTGTCCAACAAGAAATTGAGTTTTGCTGAGTACATTTTACTTTTACCATTAAAAAATTATTGTTTCAAAAGATGCAACCCTGTTTTTGAAAATTCAATCTAATCCTACCCCTGAGCAGGTTAAACGCTTGAGAAACTTTGGGCCTTAATGAAAAAGCCTGATCGTTCAAGCAGCAAAGTTTTACTCGATTCTCCGTATATTCGAGTGAATTTTGCAAATTTTTGGAAATTTGCTTAAAAACATATTATTACAACAAGATGCACTCTGTTTAAAAAATCATGTTTCCCTCTCTCAAGTCGATCTCAGTGGAACTTTGTGGACTTATAAACGAGCATGTTTACACGGTCAAAGTTTCACTATTTCTCAAACAGAAATTGAGTTTTGTGATTTAAATTTATCATTAATTTTTCTCAAAAATTACCCTTGTTTAAAATTTAAAACCTTTATCCCTGGATGCAAGTAAACTCTACAAACTTTGGACTCTATAAGACAAAAGCCCTGTCGAGGGCAACGAGCACTGATTTCTGGACTCATTGTTGCAAAGAAGATTTTTTGATAACTTGAGCTAAAAAATTACCTTAACAATGGCTTTGTTTAAAAACAGATACGTTTAAATCGTACTCTCAACAGGAAAACCTGAAACTTGTGAAATTTAGTGCCGAGCCTGATTCAGCGAGTGAAAATGTGGTTTCAACATTCAATGTCCCTGATCTAAACGAATTGATTTTGCTGAAATTTTCGTAAACTTTGCTTGCAAAAATATATTGTTTCAAGATAAGCCTGTTTAAAAAACTAATTATCTACCCTGGACAAGTGAAACTCGAGCTTTGAGACTTTTCAGCACCTGAATGCAAGAATTGCTGATTTCAATTCATGGTGAAAGATTCGAAGTTTGCGAACTTTGATAGCATTTGACGATTCGAACAATGTTTTCTAAATTAAACTACAGGCATCACTGTTTCAAAAAACTCGATAACATCCTAACCTTGGAACAGCTGAACAGCCTGAAATTTGACGTTATAGGAAAAAGCCTTGGGCATTTTCACAACAAATGTCCCTTGACTTGATACTGAATAGTTTTCGAAAGAATTTCCAAACTATATTCAATCAAAATTCGGTAATCCTGACCCTAGAGCAGCCATGACGCTGAAACTTTGCGACATTATGAACAAATGCCTGGCATCAGTGCCACATATTCCAATGGGTATTTCGATGATGAAATTTGCAAAATTTGAAAAGTGTTGCCTTACAAATGTATTAACCAGGTATCAGCCTATTTTAAAATTAAACTCCTAAACGCCGATACAAACCTAATGAAGAGCAAGGCTTAAAACGCTGCAAAAAGTCCTTTTCAGGGCCTTACACTCTGGACTATTAGAAAAGCCTTAGGCAATGGTTTTCACTAATTTCAAAATGTTGCAGACCATTCTAAATTTAACTAAAAAGGAATATTTTTAACAGACGCAAGTCCCGTTACTGAAAAATTCGTAGCTTATCCTCAGACAGATGAAAGCCTAAACTTGGCTTAATAAGCCTCGAGGACAATCGCACAAATTCCACGTCGATTCTAAAGTGTCCTAATTTCTGTACTTAGCACTCGACCAATTGTACCGGAAAAGCCTGCAAACCCTTTCTCAGCTTTTTCTAATTCGAATGATGTGAGTAAACTCCTTACACGGACCAGATAAAGTTCGTAACATTTTGCAAAGCATTCAAAAGCCTTGTAGATTAGGCATGACTACTAACAGCCTTATCCATCTCCTTATTTCCCAAGTCTTTGGCATTTTTCAGTTCCATGTTAATCCAGGCGCAGACCTCAGTAGGTAAAAGGTTTGGACTTTCAGACGGTCATCTTAATTCACAGTGTTGCAGATGCTCATAAACGCACGAATTGAGCCAAGACGCGCCGCTACTTATTGAACTTAGCAAACTTAACTAAGAAATCTGATTTTTCAGCACTAGCATTGAATGGCGGCTAGCCCCTTGCCATGGAATCCTGTAAAAAAATCAGCATTGGTTTGCTCCGTAGTCCACGACAATATGACAACATCCGGTCCAAAAAACTCAATTCTAGACATTTCTTTTCATCCCTAATTAAATGGATAGTGAGTAAGTGTAATCTTTAAGAAATATTTTTCCTCACTTGCAAGAGCTGCGAGAATATTCGAAACTAACGTCAAGTTTTGACCGGCCCACAATAAACGCATCAATGAACACTGATACAATTATCCATCGTCCCTGTTTACTACTTTAGTAGTTTTTTCAGTCCGCTAAAACAGTCAAGACATCGTCTCTTCATTTAATCCCTTAACCCCATGGTTTTTCCAAGTACTGGCAAATCAAATTTTCAGGAGCATGGTTTTTATATCGTAAGAGCGAATGCGATTCCTAAAAAATCGGGGCATGGAATTTCTTGATGTTCCCATGTTTGCACCTTAGAATCCGAAAGTTCTCTTGCACTTACGAGATATTCCCATCCTGACTGCCGGATCTTTTAAATATCATTTATCTATCTGTCAGTTTAACCAGTTATATGTTAGCTATCCCTTTTTCGCACTGCTCTCGATGCAATCGAGGCCCTTTGCGAAGACATCAAATTGGTTTGTTGCTACCGTAGGTTCAGGCGACATCTTATAGCAAATGCGATAGGCTTTCTTGCAAAACTGTGCAGTGTCAAATCATCCTCAATAAAATTATGTAGACAAATGGAAGTACACGTTCGGATTAATACGATTTTGTCCGCGTCCCGCATCTAACGCAGGTTTAATAACGCCTATTATGGGCAGCTCAGCTCAAATCTCGCGGCATTTATCCAGAGAATCCCACAACAATTTCGGACATCAGAAAAGCTGTTATACCGTTTATGGATTTACTCTATTTCCGTAAAGACTACTTCGTCGTTTGTTTACTTGAGCCGTGACTCGGACGCGTCTCTCATTTGCATCCCTTGAACCATCGCGCGTTGGGTTTTCCTTTCAATCTGGCAACAAAATCATGTCAACCGAAAACAAGATATTTTTAGATCTAGAATAATGGCAATCTCCCTTAACGACTAGGCTCAATGACGTTTTGGGTGGCTTGCATGTTTCCGGCGATGACATTAAAATCCTTATGCTGGTCGTTTGCAACATCGTTTCAGAAATTCATCGAAAAGATGACAAGTTAGAAAAATTTCTCAAACTTTAAGCAACTTGTCTAGTGCCACGTTTCTCGCAATTTCCCCATCTGCCTAAATTCTCTTATTTCATGCCGATTTTAGTTTGCATATCTTTGCAAGCAAGCAAAAATCCGCAGTGAAGTTTTCAAATTTTGTAACTCAATCGGTGACTAGCTCAGCATCAGTCCGCTATAGGTTCCTGCGGGATAGCAGAACATTCTACGCTCTATCTGGCGATCTCTACGAATGGTTCTAACGTTCTTGATGTTTCAGGTTCAAATTCACTCAGTAAAATTTTTTGCAAGTTTTTGAGTCTATTCTCTGGGTAGTTTCCGTGGAACCCTCATTCAGATTTAGTTAAGCGTTATTTAGACTGGCGGAGTTTCATCCGAAAGTCCATCAAATCTCGCCCGTTGAGAACATTTTTCAAGATTCCCTACAAAATTGGACCAGTCTTAGAAAGCTGGCTTATGAGACCGTTTTATAGGGATTTTTTACTCTATTCTCTTGTAATGTGATATTCGGGTCGTTTACTTGAAAGCCTAGACTCGACTCGCGTCAGTTGAAATCGAAAGCCAGATCGCGCCGGTTGAGGTGGTTTTTTCACAAAATTGTCAACCAAAATCAGTCACTAAAAAAAATATTTTTAGACTGTTTAATAGAAGCGAATTCATCCGCTCGATTAGTCTCAATGGTTTTGTGTTGCTTGCAGTTTCCTCGCGATTTAGGACACATTTGTTCAATGCCTGATTGGACTGGGAGTCGTTTGCAAGTCAACCGATGTGTTTTTTCAACAAAATTCTCAAACCAAAATGGACAAGTTTAGAAAAAACTTTCTAGACTATTCAATAGAAGCAACCTATTGTCTCTATTAGCCAATAATTTTGCTTTCCTTGCATTTGCCACCTTAAGGAATTTTTTAAAATTAAATGCCCGATTCTCGGGTCAGTTGCAAGCAAAGCCCAACAAATCCCTACCCGCCGGTTAGGGCGTTTTTCAAAAATTTTCCAACCAAAATCGGGATCTAGCTACGAAGTACGTCTTATAGATCCTGTAATAGAGGAAAGCCTCGCTCTATTAGCTCTCACGTCGATTTTTTTCGATTTGCCATCGTTTTTTTGCGTTTTTTGATTGATTTCGAGCTCGTACCTCCAGATTTTTAAGCCAGCCTTATTAGACTGCGCAGTTGCAATCGAAAGTCCATTCAAATCTCGCCAGTTGAGGAACTTTGTTGAAGATTCGCCTACCAAAATGTAGGACCAGCTAGAAAGCTGCTTATAGACCGTTTTTAGGGATATTTTTACTCTATTCCTCTTGGTAAATGTGGTATCGTGGTCGTTTGACTTGAAAGCCTGACTAGACGCGCGTCAGTTGTAATCGAAACCCGATCGCGGCCGGTTGAGGTGTTATTTTTCAAAAATTCGTCAACCAAAATCAGGTCACCTAAAAAAAATATATTTATTTAGACTGTTTTAATAGAGCGATCTCCGCTCGATTAAGCTCAATGAGTTTTGTTGTTGCTTGCGTTTCGGGCATTTAGGACATTTGTTAAAGCCTGATTGACTGGTCACTTGCTACCAGAGTGTGTTTTTCACAAATTCATCAACCAAAATGAGGACAAGTTAGAAAAACAATTATTACACGTTCAGATAGAGCAACAACTTTGCTCTATTAGCTCAATAAGTTCTTTGTCTTTCCTTTGCATTTGCCACCATTTAGGGAATCTTTTAAAATAAAGGTGGCCCGCATTAGGTTGCGTCAGTTGCAGCAAAGAACCCACAACCCGGACCGGGGGTTTGAGGGCCGTTTTTCAAAATTTTCCATCCAAAATCGGACTAGCTAGAAGTACGTCTATAGTATCCTGGTAATAGTAAGAAACATCGCTCTATTACGCTCGTGCGAGTTGTAATTTTTTTGCTATTTGCCTCGGTTTTGCCTTTTTTTGATTGATTCGGAGCTCGTACCATCCAGATTTTTAATCCTACCTTAGTTAGACAATGCGGCATTGCAATCGAAAGTCCATCAATCTCGCCCTTGAGAACGGTTTTTTCAAGAATTCGCCTACAAAAATGTAGGACCAGCTTAGACAAGCTGGCTTGAACCCGTTTTTATAGGGATATTTTTACTCTATTCCTCTTGTAATAGTGGATATTCGGGTCGTTTACTTGAAAGCCTAGTACTCTACGCGCGTTAGTTGCAATCGAAAGCCTAGAATCGCGCCGGTTTGAGGTAGGGATTTTTCAACATTCCGTTCAACCAAAATCGAAGGTCAACACTAAAAAAAATATTTTTACGACTTTTTAATAGAAGCTATCTCCGCTCGATTAGGCTCAGTGAGTTTTTGTTGTTTGCTTTGCGGTTTCCGGCGATTTAGGACAATTTGTGTAACCAAAAAAAATCCTGATGGTGACTGGAGTCAGGTTGCAACCGCAGTGGTGTTTTTCAAAAATTCATAACCAAAATGAGGACAGACCAGTTTAGAAAAAAACATTTCTAAGCTGGTTCAATAGAGCAACCTTTGCTCTATTGATCTCAATAAGTTTGCTTTTCTGTGTCAATTTGCCACCATTTAGGAAATTTTTAAAATTAATTGCCCGATTTAGTTGCGTCAATTTGAAACAAAGCCCAACAAATCCAGCCGAATTAGGGGAGGGCGTTTTCAAAAAGTTTCAACCACATCATGACTAGGCTAGAAGTCGTCTTATAGATCCCTGTAATAGAGAAGCCTCTCTCTATTAGCTCTACTTGGATTTTTTGCGAGTAAAATGGCCTTTATCTCTTTTTTTGCGCGTTTTGGTTGGACTGAATTTCGATCTCGTACCTCCAGATAACTTAATTTTCAAAAGTCATTGTATAAGTGACGATTTCCTCACCGACTTATCCGACCATTTGCAATTGCTATTGGTCCTATAAACCCCCGCATTTTTAACATGGTTTTTAAAAAATTCCCTGCCAAACTTGAGGCCGTATACAGAGGGATGTTTTAGAGCCCCATTTATGAGAACCTTCGCTCTTTTAGAAGCTGCTGTAAGCATAGATTTAGGTGCAACAATATAGTGGTGGCGTATTGTACGGAATTGGTTTCATCGTGGTTCCAATCAGGATCGATATGGAGTTTTTGCTGATACCTGTAATTATTATTTTTTTTTGCATTCCTGGTCACTGTAACCCGCTTTGAAGACACGTTGAAGGGGGGGAACCATCAAAGGAACCATCAGGCTCAGTGTGCCTGCTTAAACCTTTAAATAATGGACGCAGCCCTAGACAAAGCCTGTCGATTTTATCGTGGCGATTTTTCCAGAAGCTTTCCAATATTTCCACATGGACCCTGTACAAACCCCATTGAATCTTGCACCGGGTGGGCATCAAATTTGTCTAAAGATAAAAAGCTGCAGTGAACACAACACACAAGGCACCTCGAATGAATTTTCAGGGAAATTTCGAACCATTTGAAGATACTAGTTTGGCCATTGGTGTTTCCTTGCGAGCAATCACTTTTTTTTCCCTCAAAAGCCGGCCATATTTCGTCTAAGTCAATTAAGCCTCCTAAGCTGCGAATAAATTTCCTTTGAGGGCCAGAAAAAGCCTTTCCTGTTTACTAATTCACCAAAGAAAATTGAGTTATGGCAATGTGTTTAGGCCGTGGAACTCGAGTCCTAGGCAAAATGTTTATAGGGAAAACCGGCAAAAGTCAAATTGATGAAAGCTTGATGACTTTTCGATTCGTGAGTCTTTGAATCAGCCTGCATTTCCCTGCTGAATGGTGGAAGTTTGCCATGCTGGAATGAAACATTGCGCTTTAAAGCCCCCCCATAAATTCTCATAAGGGCTTAGGCAGACATTATGAAACAATAACAAGCAAACAAAACACACTGCAAACATTTAACGCAAAAATCCTCTTACTCCTATATCCTCCAAGCACCCGTTTCGGGGGGGGGGGGGGCGCAATAATGTCTAGGAAGCAAGAATTTTTAAATTGAGTCTAACAGAGAAAGAGTGTGGCATTTCCATTCAAGGAATTAATGGACATGGCGATGTTCTTTAGCTCCAGTAGGGGGGCATTTTTTTGGTGAATACTGGCCTGTTTTTTGTTTTTTTGTGCGGTTGCTTTGTGCAGCATGATCGAAAACCAAACAGCCCATCGGAATGGTTTAACATCCTGCAGTTGAATCATCACCGGGTTTAACAACATTTTTTAGCATTTTGCGCCTTTACACGGCCTAAATACTTCGAATCTTTGCTACCGTTAGCTGACATCCGTTCATCAGGGATTTTCATGGAACAATTCAGCGGATTTCCATATAAATTAAATGTGAACAACGCTGTCTGCAAAGACAAGCGGGAACATTGGCCATCAGCTTGAACCCAAACGCTAAATTAAGGGCTTAATCCCTGTCCTTGTCCGATATTGGCGTGTTAATGAAAAAATATTGCGAAATTCGGATGGTGGGGTTCAATAGGGCAAAATGTCCCGGGACACAATCCTAAAGCCCCTTCGACCCTTATTTAGCATGCATCTAAAAACTTTTAATGTGGCTCTTCAATAGAGCGCGGTACTCCCAATTTTTTGTTTACATTTCGTTCTCATTGTTGTCCAATAAAGAAAAAAAACGCCGTAATTACCGTAATTTAGCTGAAGGTTATTTAACTAAGCGTTTAATTCCTCCCTGCATAATTGTCACACGGGTTTATATTGGCTTTTTCCTCAGCTAATAGAACATTTTTTCGTCAAGGGAAACGGTTAGTGTCTCTAATTATAAATTAGAAACGAGACCAGAATCTACGGCTGTTTTATTTACAATATAAAACGCCTTTAGGGGCCAAGCCCTATCGTTTCAACATGTCCTACGGGACAGTCCAAGGAGCTATTTTTCAATCGTTTTCTAGATATCAATTTTTGAAATTTCAAGTCAAACTCTGGAGCCCCCCCAAGGGGGCAATTCCCGCGGCGGAATTCAACGCCCCTTGGGTTGTGCCAATTGAAGTGAGCTAGGGGCTAAATTTGTGCAAAATTCATGCTCAACATTAAACAACTGCAGCCAGCTAAGTGGCTGAGAAGAGCAAGTAAATTTTTGATTTGAACCAGCTCGTAATTAAAACACTCCACTATCTCCATTACTCCAAATCCCTTTGAGGCTTTTCGCGTAAAGCAGCCGTGAATAAAAGGCATCTACATCTCCTCGCAGCCTGAGTAGGCTGGAATATGACGACTTAAAGATTAATTTTTATGTTTATGGGAAAGTATTCTCCTTTCATTCTTGCTCGCAGCCCAATCCGTCTTCTATGGTGAGGGCCTGAATTTATTCGCGGCGGAGGATTACGTTTCCATAGGGAAAGACAGGAACACGGTAGGAGGCTAGCGCAGTCTTAATCGCGAATTAGACACAAAGGGAGATGAGCCATAAAATTCTATTAACCAGGTCGGTTCCGAGGGAGTAGCATTTTGTTAACATGATAAAGCTTTTAAGCTTGCCTATTTTATTTTCTTCGTTCATTTTCGTCCGCTTCCATCATCATGCTTGTTTGGGGGGGGGGGGTCATGGAGATCGTGTAATTTTAATTGGAATGGAGCTGCAGAAATAATAGGCGGGAGATTGGGGCGACATTGGTGCAAACTATAATTTCTCCGAAATACGATATTGTTGGGGTTTTTGAGGAAATATTCCGACATTGATTCAGCACTATTCTGTGCTGTGTTCATTATGGAGTTGTGGTTTCCTCAAAAATTGATTAAAACTCTGCCAACCTCTACAACTGCAGGCGTATTTTCAAACTAATTTTACAGGCGGAGTTCTTTCTGGCTTTGTTTTTTGAGGCAAAAGGTCCGCATTTGATTGGAATTGAAATAACTGGAAACTTTGGTTTCTTCCTCCTGAAATTTCATGGGGGTTTGAAAAGTTTGAATTTTAAAGCTTGTTTCCCTGCTGAGCTTTAAAAGTTACAGAGGCAATTAATAAATTGTGTTTTATGCGAATTGAGGTTTTTATGCCATCAGAATGGTTTTATTGTGTCATGAAAAAGGCAGATTTTTTTAATCCTCAATTATTTGAGAAATTGGGAGACAAATAAATGGTTCCAAATAATTTTTAGTTTCATAGTGGATTCCTATTTGTTTTGAAAAGGACTTAGCCCGTATTTTCAACGTCAAAAACTCAAGCTTTCAAATTCTCAGCGTATGATTATTGAGGACATTTTGCGAAACGTTTTTCAATATATAAAGCTCAATTTTCCTCCAGTTCCAGCTGCATCTACATTTAATGTTTTGAGGGCTAGTTTGGTTTGTTCATATAAATAAAGCGCAAATTGTTCAAATATCCTTTTTTGTGTGGAATTGAGTGAATTTTCGTCAAATATCTCATATATTATTTGCCCAATTGTTCAAATATTAATTATTTATTATAATGAATATAATATTTTATATTTATATTATTATAAGCCACTTTCCTTGGAAATGCAAGCTGATTTATATACTTTTCTTGGTGAGTTTTTATATTTTTTTTGAGGGAATTAAAGGTTTTATTTTTTGTATGTAAATGTTTTCACATCTCATAACCCAATTTCCTCACGTTTCAAGCAGTCCATTTGTTGTCGGGTGGTTTTTTCATTCACTCTGTTGCGGAATTAGGAAGTTTTTATTTATAA